>CAXAMN010022494.1:0-14521 GCA_963970005.1 Durusdinium trenchii | reverse complement strand
CAAAAACCCTAGCAAAAACCGGCCCCGCCACAGAGGGCCTCCCCAGTAGGTGCAGAGGCGTGGCGGACCAGAGAGCTAGCTCCGGGATGCCTCAGCTCTACAGGCATCTACACGCTTGTTCTCCCAAAGCACTTTGTAGCCATAGGAGCGCACGCTTGTGACAGTTGTCGACTTTGCTTGACAGTGTTGACCTCCGTAACACCATGATTGAAGAAATTCCGGAATTCACTTTTGGCCACTGCACTGGCCTTCGGGAAGTCTTTCTACCGACAACTCTCCATACAATCCGAGTTAAAGCCTTTATGAGCTGTGCCGCCCTTGTTGAGCTTGCCATTCCGCCTGCTCTCAAGTATATTGGAAGTGGGGCTTTCTTGGACTGCACTGCCCTTCGGAGGCTGGTCAAAATGCCCGGAACACGCAGATGGCGAGGGGTTTATGCTGAAGAAAATGCTTTTGCCATCTGTCCGGCCATGAAATGGCCACCCTGGCTGCACATGATCCCAGACATGGGCCACACCCCTGGTTTAGGATAGAGGATCATCCCTCCATCCACAGCTGTCGTGGCCCTGCTATCATTTTTGTTAGGGTCTGGGTGCGAGCCTTAGCTCGGGTCCGGAGCAGGCCAGCAATTGCGAAACAGTGCTCCTCAACACGAGTCACTAACCATAGTTGCCCTCCGTTATACATGGAGTAAGTGCCCAGAGGCTGTCGGATAGAGAAGGGTCTCGGCACCATAGCATTCGATGACCCAAAACGCAAACGACCTTTGGCGACACAAACTGTCTAGACCCAGCCTCAACGAAGCAATGCTTCAGAGGCAGGAGAGAAGCAAGTGCGACGTGAGCAGTGAGTTGAGCCAAGTGCCAGTTTTTGAGCATTCGAAAAGGAGGATTTCCAGGCATATATGGCAAGCAAAATGCACAGACACGAAGTTGAACCATGACCTCTTCTCGCCATCCGCTGCGAAGTGAGCCGATAGGAGCGAGAACCTTAGTTCTGCGTTCCTACACGGCGGGTGGTAGATAGTGGCAATGAAGGATGCCCAGGGGGAACCTTAGTTCCCGCTGTTGATGTCCGACATTTCCAATTTTGTACAAAGAGGTACAGATATCATGCTAGGAGAGCTCAATGTTTCACAGGTTTCACACGGACCTTGCACGCACCTCTCACCTTTTGCCATTGCACAGCGCCGCACAGACTCAAGTGACATCCCCTTTTGGCACCGTTGAGTGCCGAAGGGTGTTGGGTCTGCCTCCCCACGGGGAGGTGGTGCCCGATTCACCCTTAGCTGCAGGCTTCTCTCGCTAGGAATTGCCGCCGTAATTGAATTCTGTCTGGCAGCATGTGACTGGCCTTGTATGCGCCACCGGTTGAACGGGTTGTGCTACAAGTATGGTCTTTTCCATGGATTGCTGCTTAGATCTTTGCACATTCGGTTGGCCTGATTACAACCACTGCTGGAGCATTGCGAGACACCTGACCTGCAAAGTGACCTTGTTTTGCCACACTGTGGTGTGGCCGCTGGTCACCAACACTTGGTAAGGAAAGTCCGTTTGAAGCCTTCTAGGCGGCTTTCCATGAACACAGCTTGCGCTGCAGTCCTCTTCTTTTGCGAATTCAGGCCCACTAGTTGTCACTAGTCTCAGTTTCACACGTTTCACCTAGTGTATAGGGAAGACTACAAGATGGTGGAGTCGGCCTGCGGGCTTGGGTGTTTAGTTTTGGGTTGGTTTTTGGGGTCTTCGTTCCTTTCTCCACCATCTGTTTTTTTTCCCTTCCTTCAACGATGACCTGGGCACCATGCCCACACGGCGTCCGTACTCGTGGAAAAAAAGAGGTGCGAGTGCGAGTAATGATAGATCAACACACAGCGAAGGACAAGTGCACTTGACAAAAGGGGGCAACCGGTCAAGACCAGGCAGCGCCGAGAGCTGTCGACAGATACCAGTGACCGAAGGGAAGAAGACTCTCCAGACCAGCAGTGTGTTCGCAGCTGGAATGGTGGATAAGCACCATGCCAGCAAGTTACGGCAAGTGAGATGCGCAAACACCAAGTAGGATCATCGATCCCCCACCACAGTGCGGCAAAACGATGGTCACGATGCAGGTCAGGAGTGCGTCCGTACTCGTGGAAAAAAAAAGAACTTCAGTTCTCCTTGTTGATGTCCGACATTTCCAATTTGTACAAAGAACTACAGATACCATGCTAGGACAGTCCAACGTTTCACCTGTTTCACACCGGCCTTGCATGCAGCTGACCACTTTTTGCAATGACGCAGCACTTCACGGACTCAGAAGACACCCCGTTTTGGCACCTTTGTGTGCCGAAGGGCGCTGAGTTGACCTTCCTTCGGGGGCAGGCTTTCGTCGTTTGCTATGGCCGCTTCTGTTTGATCACCGCCTGGAACATGCCTCTGGACTTGTAAGTGCAATCAGTTGCATGGGTTGTGCTACAAGAAAGGTTTTTTCCACGGCATGCAGCATGGCCACCGCTACTCCATTTTGACATGGATACAACCGGCGTTGAAGCATTGTGATCCGTGTGGGCATGGTGCCCAGGTCATCGTTGAAGGAAGGGAAGAACAGACAGATGGTGGAGAAAGGAACAAAGACCCCAAAACCAACCCAAACCAAACACCCAAGCCCGCAGGCCGAAACTCCACCATCTTGTAGTCTTTCCTCTACACTGGGTGAAACGTGTGAAACGGAGACTAGTGGCAATTAATGGGCCTGAATTCTCAAGAGAAAAGGACGGCAGCGCAAACTGTGTTCATGGAAAGCCGCCTAGGAGGCTTCAAACGGACTTTCCTTACCGATTATTGGTGACCAGCGGCCACACCACAGTGTCAAAACAAGGTCACCTTGCAGGTCAGGTGTCTCGCGATGCTCCAGCGCTGGTTGTAATCCGGTCGACCAAGAGTGACAAGATCTGAGCAGCAATCCGTGGAAAAGAAGGGGAACTGAAGTTCTCCCTGGGTATCCTCCATTGCCACTCTCTACCACCGGCCTCTTAGGAACGAGGAGCCAAGGCTCTCATTCCTGTTGGCTCACTCCATTGCGAATCGCGAAAGGCCGCTGGTCACCAGCAATCTTAAAGTAAAGTCCATTTGAAGCCTTTTGGGAGACTTTGCTGAGCACAGACCTGAGCTGCCATGCTTTTCGTTGGAGAATTCAGGCCCATTGACAGTCATTAGTTTTCGTTTTACTCGTCTCACCCAGCACAGAGGAAAGACTACAAGATGGTGGAGACTCGGCCTGTGGGCTTTGTTTTCTGTTTGGGTTTGGTTGGTTGCTTGGTTCCCTTGTTCTTTTCTCCACCATCTGACTGTTCTTCCCTGAAGGAGACAAAGCAACCCGACACCCACCAACAAACAACACAACCAACCCCAAGGAGAGTGCAACCTGTAGCGCAGCTCCGAGAGCCACTCTTCAAAGACCTGTGCTCCAAACTGCTTGCGTGCTGGTGCTATGACTCTGCGCAGTGCATAGCAGCGGTGAAAGACTTGCGTTTGCAGGCTAGTTAGTGCTGTCCAGATGTACAATTTCGAGGTGCTGACAGTTGCGCCAATATCATACGGTAGCCTGCATCAACTTGCACACGCCGCACCTTGCAACGTGCGCGAAGGCCTGTGGAAAAATTCGATCATGGTCTTTGAACGGGATTTGCAGGGCTTTGGCTTGCATTTGCCCCTTGTGCTCGGCGTGTTCGAAGCAGGGGCTGACAACAACAGTGAAGCAGTTGTAATCTCGCAACGTGTGCCAGATTGGGTCAACAAGCTTCTGTTGCGAGTTGCGACAAACAAAGCTTAGTTCGCCCAAAGGTGCTGCTTTCACCTATCACAGGCAGTTGTTCCATGACTGCATTTTCAAATTCATGCAGTCGGTCGAACTGTTGAATTGTGAGAATTTATAGTACTGAGGAGCGAAGACTCCATACCACTTGTTTAGAGACCGCAAAGAAAGCCATGGAGAGATTTGGCTTGTTTGAATGACGTTCGTTTGCTTTTGAGGACATTGAAAGATCCCTTTCAATGTTTCCATATGTTTGTAGTTTGCGTATGAGGTGTCCGAGAACACCCGAAGATGTTTAGACTATGCTCTTAGTTGTTTCCAACTGTTTTTAGAACCTTTGTGAAGCGTAGAACTGTTTTGAGTATGGTTTTGCATGTCCACAAATGTCCCGAGAACATTTGTGAACCTTGGAGAACGTTCGTCACTTTGGCTCAAGTGTGCGGCGAAAAGTGTGCGTGTCTTTTGCCTGCTTTTTCTTTCGTTTTCGACTCGGGTCGTTGAGACACTTGACTGACTAGGTGTTTTGAGCACGAGAGCTTTTGATTTTTCGTCAGGAGTTTGTGTGTCAAACTTTCACGTGGTAGCGGAGCTTGTGTTTGCTCCCTATCACAGGTACCTCAGTCACCTTGACACCCAGCAGGGCCCAGCGGGGTGAAGGTGAGTCTGTTGCGCGGCCTGGAGAGGTCTACAGAGTCTTGGACAGGTGCCTGCGTGAGATCTGAGAGAGTCTGGTATCCAGGGCAGTCGAGTCTGAGGTGTTTGCGACTATGGCGAGTCGTTCAGGAAGACAGGAAGAGACAGGAGACCGATCTAGAGAGTCTAGACGTGAAGCTGATGGTCACATTGATGACTTTGTTTCGTCCCCGGTAGGTAGGAGGAGTCCTACGACTGCCGCAGGTCCACCTGAGAGGCACAGGATAGCGTCTGCAAGCCCAACTCCTACAAGGCGGCAGCAGGGTGGAGCGACAGCTCCGTTTCCAGGTACTGGGCGAGGTCCTCCAGCGAGGGAAAAAGGCAGTTCACCTGGCGAGATCGGTGTTGGCTTCACGACCGCTCAGTTGGAGCAGCTGGGTGCTGCGATCCAATCTGCCGTTGTCCCGTTGTCGGACACTTTGACGAGAGAAGTCACTGCCTTGAGGGCACGAGTGGACTATTTGAATGCCAGGGTGGACACAGAGATTGCGTCTAGAACTCCAGTGATCACTAGAGCTGCACCGCAAAGTGTTTCATCTGAAGGGTTGTCTGGAGTATCCATTACAGGTTTTGGTGAGAGACCGGAGTTCCCTCGTTCGAGCTTTCCGTCTTCACCACCGATGTCACGATCACCAGGTTTGTCAGCAGCGGCTGGCGTGAGTGTTCCTCCACCACCACCCGCGCCGATCCACAGAGTTGCCACAGGGACTGCGCCAGAAGTACCCTCAACATCTACTCCAACTCCCGCGGCGGAGCGCGCCGAGAGCAAGTCGGATGAGAAGGACATCTTCAGCAGAGCTGACAAGTGGCTCCCTGCAATGCCCACTCCGGATTTCAAGAAATGGAGTGTGAACAGGCAGGAGGAGATCTTGTGTTTTTCTGAATATGTCTTGCAGTTGCGCTCATGGGTAGCGTTGGGTAGTGATGTTTTTGCTCTTGAGATCGAGCAGGCACTTCGATGGCCTACGGAGTTGCGCACAGCTTCATTGTCCAAAGGTGCGCAAGTGCGATCTGCACGGTTGCTTGCCATTTTGCAACAGGTATTTGCCAGTTATCCGCGAGCGGATATGCTTCTGAGAGCCTACATCGAAGGTGTTGGTGCTGATGGAGTCTACCAGATCCATCGAGGCACGTCAGGCTTTGAAGCCTTGCGGATCCTTGGGAAGGAATTCTCTTTGCGTTCACGGGCGGAGGCTTCTTTCTTCAGAGCTGAGGTGCTCAAGAAGTCGTTTCGAGGTGAATCGAACGCAACCGCCGTGAGCGACATTGTCAGGAAACTGGACGTCGAGCTTTCCAGGTACCGTAAGTTGGTTGAAACTTTGCCAACTACTCACTCAAGGGACGGCCTTGAGATCCAATCGGCAGATCTTACCCTCATTCTGCTGCGTTCCCTTCCTGCAGGTGCAAGGGACTACGTCATGCTCCACGCGTCGGATGAGAGTTTTCCGTCGCTCAGGGCCGCGGCTTTGCGGTATGAAGGGCAACAGAGGTTGTTCATGGAGCTTGGACCAGGTTCTCAGGCACGACATGTCCACGAAGTGGCTGTTGATCCCGATGTCTACGAATGGTATGAGTACCAGGACTGGGATGACTGGGAGGAAGATGAGGAACAGTTGCCTGTGAGTGCAGCGATGAAGGGAGGAGACAGGTGCCGACAGTGTGGGAAAGCTGGCCACTTTGCCAAGAATTGCTCGACCGACATGAGCAAGGTGAGGTGTTTCAAGTGCGGAGATAGTGGGCACATCGGTGCGAATTGCAAGAAATCGCCGAGTGCGAAAGGCAAGCCGAGTCCCAAGACCTCCCCGAAGTCCAAGGCGAATCCTAAGAGCAAAGGGAAAGGATCTGGCAAAGGAGGCAAGAAAGGCAAGATGCATGAACTCGCTGAAGGCGAGGTGGCTGAGGAGGAGGAAGGTGAGTGGCAGGCTCAGGAGTGGCCCGAAGATTGGGCTGATGCGTCGGAAGGAGGCGTGATGATGCCCTTGATCTGTTCTTTCCAAGAGACGGACTGGAGCTGGTGGTTGTTGGACAGTGGTGCAGCGATGTCTGTTTTGTCCGAGAACTTCTGCCAGAGCTACAAGTACAAGGGTGGAAAGACAGGTGTTGGCAGCGTGGAATACTTCGCAGCTAATGGTTCCCCAGTGCGGATGAGTCAGACTGCGGCAGTTACAGTTGCCTTCGAGGTCACCACAGGAGCAGGAGCATCAAAGGTACAGACCTTCCAACTTGAATGTTGCATTGGGAATGTTTCCCACAATATTATTTCGACAGGACAGCTTGTGAAGAAGGGCTGGACAGTGGTTCAGTCTCCCGATGAGATGTACCTCTACCATGCAGAGTCCCAGACCATGATCACAGAGGTGACTTTGTGGGGCGGATGTCCGTGGATGCGTTCGCGGCGTCCCACCGCCACCAAAGCGATCAAGGATCAGCCAGGCAAGACTATG
Organism: Durusdinium trenchii; assembly: GCA_963970005.1. Classification (NCBI taxonomy): domain Eukaryota; class Dinophyceae; order Suessiales; family Symbiodiniaceae; genus Durusdinium; species Durusdinium trenchii. The sequence goes on along the minus strand of CAXAMN010022494.1, from coordinate 7,592 downwards.
CCTATGGATGTGGATGTAGGAGGAGCTCCTATGGACGTCTCAGGTCTGAAAGTGAGCGCTGTGAACTTGGATCAGTCTCAGGCGGAGCGCAGGAGACAGCGTGTTCTCAAGGGACACTTCCCGTATGATCCTCATTGCCTTGAGTGTCAGCAGGGTCGTGGCGTCTCACGCGCCCCACGCAGGTCTATGCGCGAGAGAGTGCTCGAGATCCAGGTGGACTTCTTCTTCCTAGGTACCCACAAACTTGTTTTGTTTCGCCAAGTGATGACAGGCCTTCTTGGCGTCACTGCTGTGAGCGAGGACATTCGTGTGACCGGCAGCCACATCAGGCAGATCTTGGCCGAGTTCTCCCTCGTTGGTGGTGAAGGACCGCCAATCGACTTCAGGACTGATGCAGCACCAGATGTGACAGCTTTGATCCAACGCAGTGGAATACCAAGAGAGTACACTGTCACTCGTGCTGGCCCCCAGAATCACGACTCAGTTGGCTCGAGCGCGGCGTGCGAGAAGTGAAGGAGGGAATTGCAACAATCCGACTGGAACTTGCAAAGGAGAACTGTGATCTGCAAGAGAGCCTTGCAGGCTGGGAAGCATGTGCCAGGTATGTCGTCGCCATGCACAACCTCCACGGCAAGGTGGAGAACACAGGCAAGACTGGACGCGAGGTACTTCGCGACTCTGTTGAGGCAAGCCGCGTTTCAGCTATGTTCTGTAGCCATGTGCTGGCAGAAACTCCGGAGAGTGTACCAAGTGTGGGCCGCTTTGTGAGTGCAGGCTACCTTTACCCTGTCAGGAATTCTTTTTTCTCATTTCGTTGTCGCCAAGATTGAAGATGGTTTGAAATATTTCCAAGCGAAGAGTTTGAAATTCGTCTTTCCCATCACCTACCCCATGGATTTGGTAGGTCGTTTTCTCAGGAGGACCGGTTCTGAACCGCCTCCAGGCCCAATCGAAGACCAATCGCCAGTGGAGATCATCCCCGAGGACTTTGCAAAGTTGCCGGATAGCATTCCACCTCCCCGTCATTGGTTGGACAAGTTTGGCAACACGGATGACTGCACTGCCTGCGCAACCCGCAAAGGCAAGCACTCTGTCAAGTGCTATGAGCGTTATCGCAACTGGTTGAGGCGAGGTGACGAGAAAAAACTGGAAGACAAGAAACCTCCCGCTCCAGCAGTAGTTGCAGATGAAGAAGTTCGTGACTTAGTCCCTAAGGAACCTCAGGAACCTCAGGAACTGCCACCAGTCGTGACCAAGGACGTTGCTGTGATCCCAGGTCTACCAAAGGGAATGGCTCCTACGAGAGGCTGTCCATCTTGTGACAGCGGCATGGTGGCACCTGGAATTCGCCACAGCGCAAAGTGCAAGAAGAGCCAGGCACAGTTCCTTGAAGCCAGTTCGATGCACGTTGAGAAGGCAACTTCGTACCGTGATCCTCCAAAGGCAGTCGAAGATGAGCTGGCAAACTATGCGGCTGAGATGGACTATGCGCCCAGTGACCTTGAGAAGGATCACGACGTTTGCATGGATGAGCCTGAAGACATTGAGATGTCTGGCGACCTCCTTGAAGACTCCGAGATGGTGGACTCAACGTTGGAACTGGTTTCGTGTGCTCCATCCGTTTCGACTGGGATGGACCTGGTGAGTACCAGAGGGTGAACCTGTGCGGCACCCCAGTCCGAGTGTGGAAACCGTCAGGTGCTGTCTCCGACACCACTCTTGTGGAGTTGAGTCCTTCAGGCACGTTCAAGGCCATGGTCAACGAGATCGAGGGACTCACAGGAGTTAGAGCAGGAAACGTCCTCACGCAGAAGGAGATGGAAAGGTTTTGCGCAGAGTTTGGCACCAGGCCTATACCCTGTCGATGGGTAACGGGCGAAAAACCGGAGGCTGACGAGGGAGTGAGAGCCCGCATGGTTGTGAAAGATATAGCGCGTGGCGCTGCAACCGCCAGGGCCCAGGGCATCAGCAGCCCAACGCCCTCAGTGGAGTCACTGCGTGTGCTCCTAGGTATGGCTTGTGGAGCCTGGGGTTGTCCCCCGATGGGCTTGTTTGCCATCGACGTGAGTCAGGCATTCATGAACGCGCCTTTGGAAAAGCGCCATGTCGTCGTTCGGCTTCCCACTTCCGTTTCCAGGGACAATGACGCCAATGAACCAGTCTACCTTGAGGCCAAGAAAGGCTTGAATGGCCTCAGAGTGGGTTCGCTCGCATGGGCATCCTTCTTTGCTCGCATCGTTCGCGAGGCAGGTCGTGAGTCTAGTGTCACTGAGCCTTGCCTCTATGCCGGTTCAGTTGGTGGAGCACCAGTTGTTCTGATCTGCTATGTTGATGACGTTCTCGTTGCTACTCCAAAGGAGGCATCCTACAAGATGGTTTTTGATCTGCTTGCGAAGCATGTGAAGATCCGAGAGACTGGAAGAATCCCACTCGCATCTGCAAAGGACGGCTCGCTGCGTTTTCTTGGTCGGACAATCTCAAGGAAAGCAGGTGATGCTGCTTTGTACTTGTCTGTTGACCCTGACTACATGGATGAGTGTTTCCGTGAGTTCGGAATCGAAAAGGGGAGCACCACGTTCCCTGACATCTGACCAGCCATCGAGGAGACGATTGAGCAGGAACCCATTAGTGCCGAGGCGCATGCACGGTTCAGGAGAATCCTGGGTCGTCTGTCGTGGATGTGCCAAACCAGGTTGGATTTGTTGGTCCTTGTCGGTTTGCTCTCCACGGGCCAGGCATCTCCAAAGCCAGGCCATGAGAAGGCACTTCGAATGGTTCTCAGGTACTTGATCACCGACATGAAGGTTGGACAGCGCTTTCCAACCGAAGGTGAGCTTCCCGACTGTGCAGAGACGCTGCTGGTCTACACTGATGCAGGCTTTGCTCCCACGCGGAGTACGAACCGCCGCAGCATCACAGGTGTGTGTCTGGTGTACCGTGGTGTGCTGTTGAAGGCGTTCAGCCGGCATCAGGGGTCGGTGACCTTGAGTTCGTGCGAGGCAGAGCTTTCTGCAGGCCAGGAAGGCATCCAGGAAGGACTTGGTTTGTGCAGGACTGTCTTTCAGGTCCTCAAGGCGTTAGGTCTTGTGCAAGTCACCTCCCTTTGTTTGGCATGGCTCACAGATTCCCTGAGTGGGAAGATGATCCTCGAGGCTTCTGATTTGCAACGCCGTTCGCGCCATGTGGAGATTCGGATTTGTTGGCTTCGCGAGCTCATAGCTAAAGGAATCCTCGAATGTGCGCATGTCCCCGGTACTGAGAACCCAGCGGATGCTTTGACAAAGTGTTTGGCGTTGGCAACCTTCCTGAAGCATCGCGTGCTGTTAGGTTTTGCGCCCTTGCGAGCCGCTGCGGTGAGCAGTGTAGTCGACACATCCTTTCAAGGGTTTCTCCATACGCTTGTGTTTAGGCAATGCTGCCTGTGTGGTGATCATCTTGAAAGGGGGCAGCAGCACGATGTTGGGAGTCAACATGTCCACAATCTTGTTGAGAGTCAACATGTCAAAGTACTGCTAGCTTTGAGAAAGCCTTTGTTTTCAGTATGGACTTTTTGGACTTCATGGATTTCTTGGATTTGTTGGATTTCACACATGTTTTCAGTCATGTTCAGTTTTTGGACTTGCTTGCAAGAGCTGAGAGTCTGCTTTGCCTTGTTCCGCAGCTGTTTCGAACTATGTGTTCCTCCTGCAGCTGTTCTGGACCACGAGGTGGCTCAACTCGCCGCTCAGGTACCTAGGTACGTGCTTCCGGAACCCGTAGCGATGGATGGAGAGGATGACCTTCGTTCGGAAGCGACCACTCGTGTGGATTGGACGACCGGCGAGCCTTTGAGGAAGGCCAGCCCAGCTGCTGAACCTGCAACGGTTCCCGCAGAGCCTGTGGTGGCTCCTTCGAATCCTACAGAGCCTGTGTCGGCTCCAGCCGCCGAGGTACCTACTGTTCCAGCTGTTGAGGCATCTGCGGCTCCAGCAACTGAGGCACCTACATCTCCTGCGGATCCAGATCCTGTTCATGAAGCTCCAGCAGAACCTTCTGCCCCAGTGGTGTTGACCAGTGAGGTCCAGCCAAAGGCTCCAGCTGAGGCAGGCACTGTAGAAGCTGGATCATTGTGTGGTGTTTCAGCTACCCCTTCACGCTCCAAGAAGAGTTCCGTTGCTTCCAAGCCGTCTCGAGTGACGAGGATCAAGCTGCTCAAGAGCTTGCGTCGGACCTTGTTTGGTCCAAATGCCGAGGTGAAGCGAGCTCCGAAGCGCCTTGCAAAGAAGCGCAAGGCGAAGAGTGTGAAAGAAGAAGATTCGGATGGAGTACCTCCACGCCCGAAAGCCAAGGCGAAGGCAAAGGTGAAGAGCAAGGCGATGCCGCGTCCTCGCGGCACAGTGCGTGGCTTCTTTGATGCTCGTCGCGGCCGAAGGGTGGAGGTCCCCTTGCGTGGCCCCAATGAGGCGCCCAAGCCAAGGATGATTCGGGCCTTCAGTGGCTTCAGTTTTCGGCCAGTCAACAACCTGAAGTGCAGGATCTGTGGCAACTATGGCCATGTGGCAGCTGCGTGCATCCAGGGACAAAGGTCAGTGAGTTTGACCACTGGGAAGATCCAATTGAGTCAGCGGATCGATCCAAAGAGCGATGAAGACCTTCGAAGTGATGCATTGCCCAACTATGGATTTGAGAATCCTTTGAGCTCACAGATCAGCCCAGGCGACAGTGTGTCGCAGGTTGGCTACACCCCTGTTGCGCCCAAGTATGCACTGCCGATCCCAACAGCCCCAGGTATGTCAGCAGATGAGCGGTTGAGACTGTTGCTGAAGAAGAGGAAGAGCGAAGAGCCCCAGAGGAAGCATCAGGGCTATGAGACATCGGATGAGGTATGGCCTCGAGATGATGGAGAGGAGACCGGTGATCTCAAAGAAGAGCTGCGCAGGAAGCGCAAGAGATTGGAGATGAAGCCCTTCACGAAGGAGAACCGCGATCGGCCGAGCTATATGCGGCCGCTAGCGGAGGACCCCCGCAAAAGCCGAGCGAGACCCAGCGAAGCGGCACCAAAGCGTCCTCCTCCGGTACCACCACCGAAGACACCTCCGAAGGGACCTATGCCACCTCCGCCGAAGAAGAAGGCGATGCCGGTTGCTCCGAAGACTCCTCCGAAGAAGCCAGCTGAGAAACCCAAGACTCCTGCAAAGGAAGTTGCAAAGACAACATCTGCGAGCGAGGCTCCAAAGAGTGAGACTGCAAAGGCGCCAGCGCCTGTTCCGAAGGCAATTGGGATTGAACCTCCCAAGACCCCTCCAAAGACGGCTCCAAAGACTCCGAGTGAAGCCTTTCGATCAGTTAGCCCAACTCTGGTCGATGCTGCAACTCCGGCAGAGCCGAAGCCAAGTGGGGTAGAGCGGACAAAGGATCCGTCGCCCATGAAGCACCCTGAGGGATTGCCAGAGCAGACTGTTGAGGAGAGTGTGTCACCGAAGGTGAGTCCAAAGCCTCCTCCACCCCCGTTGGATAGCCCGCCTACAGCCCATCAGGAACCACCGCCTCCTCCAACTGAGATCGGATTCCCTGTGACGGGACCAGCTGAGGTACCCAAGTCTCCCATGGTGGCGCCTGTTTTGCCGAAGTCTTCACCGGCGAGGCCGCTCATTGATTGGGGAGCACCAGCTTCAGTGGAATCGCCGATCGGTTCGACCAGCGATATCACAAGGATCATGGGATTAGGATCTCAACACACTTCGACACCAATGGGCCAAACTGGAAGTTCAGTGGCCAGTTCAGGGACATCCAGACCAGTTCAATGCTGCATCGCATGCCATGGTACTGGAGTGTTGACAGCTGAGCAGAATGTGACCATCTTTTCGCTGTTGGCCTCAATGCCCCCGCGAAGTGTGATGCTAAGATGTTCAAGCGAAACGTTGTCAAGAGTGACTTTTGAGTGTGACTCAGCCGTTTCAATCATCCGAGAGTCGGATCAACTCAGGTACCCTCGATATACTGTGCTAGAAGTAGCTTGTGGCAAAGAGTCAGTCATTGCAAGATCTTGTCGAGAAGTTGACTATGTTCGATACATAGGAATCCATGCAAACCTCCAGGAGATCGGAGTTCGCAATAAGGTGCTGACCCTGCTCCGTGATGGATTCAGTCGATGCCCGCATGGATCTCAGGTGGCATGTCTCGTGCACATCTCTCTTCCTTGCAAAGGCGGATCCCCTCTCTTGAATTTTTGGGGAAGGAATGAGAAGCACGAGAAAGAGTTCTTCTATCTGTTGAAGTCATCTGGAAAGTATCTTGATGAGATCAAGTCATCTGAAGGAGTGTCTGTCACTGTTTCGTTCGAACTGCCGAGAAGCAATCAATACTGGAAGAGTCGAGATCTTCAGAATTTCTTCGAAAAGCACGGAATGGCGTATCAGAGTGAATGTCATGCTTGTTCGATGGGATTGGAAACCCAGAGTGGACTTCGAATTGGAAAAATTTTCAGGATTCAGAGTTCCAACTCGTTATTGAGTCAGCGGTTGAACTCTCGCTTTCAATGTCGTTGTAATGAGAGTCATGCACCATTCAATGCAGTTGATTACCATGATACTGAAAGGTACTCGATGAAATTTGCTCGTTTTCTTGTGAAGAGTTTTTGCATCTGTGCATCCTTGAGGTGAGAACCCAAGCTGAGCAACCGACTGGCTGAGAGCCTTTGCTTTTGTTGCTGCACAGATAGCTTGATGACACTTGCGGATGAAGCTTCCGATGATCGATGTGAAAATACGTGTGCATGAGATGCCGCTGGAATTCAATAGCTTTTGAACTGTGATTGTTCACACCTTCTAGACTGTTTACTGTAGAGTCTGTCGAGAGTCGATGAAATTGGATCAGGTTTTTGACAAAGGTACTTCATACATCTTGTCTCGGTCTGTGTGACCACCTTACTTCGAGAGACTTGAAATCAGTTGAACAGTGAGACTGTTTTTCAGGAAGCCGTGCTCATGTCGAAATGACCCTTGAGTCGTCCCTTCCTATCTTTTCTTTCCTTTCGGAGAACTTTTCTTCGCCGAACTTTTCCGCAGCCGTTTGTGTGTGTGGGGCGTCCGCGCGGGAAGCCATGTTGTCGTTTGAGGGCAGCTGCATTGCTGCGCTGGCGTTGTATGGCGCGCTGAGTTTGCTTGTGAAGCTTTTTGGCGCTGCTGGAACGGCGAAGAGCCTTTTGGGACAGAAGAGGATGATGGCCGATAAGCCAGAGAAGCAAGAGCCGCTGTTGAGAGAGAAAGTCTCTGCTGCTGCTTCTACAGGTGCTGCTGCTTCGAGCGCTACTGGCCGGCCGAGTGGTGTTGAGAACACTGCAACCTCCGAGTGGATGAAGATGAATGCAGTGAACAAGGTACTTGAGGTTTTTGTGACCTCGACTGGGTCCAAATTCCACCTTGACCGTCAATGCCAATACTTGCGAGGCAAGAAAGTCACCTCTTTTGGTTTGTGTAGCTGCTGTGAGCGCAAGCGCTTGCTGGAACAGCGAGAGACCATTGTCCAAAGTGGCATGTGAGCTTCGGAAGGGGGTGTGAGAATTTTTAGTACTGAGGAGCGAAGACTCCATACCACTTGTTTAGAGACCGCAA
>CAXAMN010022493.1:0-24214 GCA_963970005.1 Durusdinium trenchii | reverse complement strand
GTCCCTGCCTCCAGCTCCCTCTCTCCAGTTCAACAACAACAACAACACAAACCAACCAACCCGTACACCCGTCTTTGTTTTTCTTGCGAATGGTTCTTATATCTAGACTTGGTGTGTTCGTGGGGTGGCGGTGCGCCCCCCCCGAACCCCCCCGCGCCACGAAATCTGCACTTTCTCTCCAACACCCGCTCCTGCCACGAAATCACGTTTTTTAGGTGAACCTCGCTGCGGCCAAGCCTTCAAACCAACACACAAACAAGACTAATCGAAATCCAACCACCACCCAACCAGCAACCCACCAACCAATCAACCTGTCACCGACTGCAACACCCCAAGACCCACCCCCACACCCAGACCATCAACTAGAACAACTAGAACAACAACAACAACAACAACAAGAAACAACAAACAACACCAACACCAACAAAAAACAACAAGATGTGAAAACACGGAAGCAGTAGCGTCCCCTTTTGGAATCCCGCTCTTGAGCCAAACGTTACAGTCGGTTTGACTGTATCTCTGTTCATCCACTCTTCTTCTGAAGAGGTCTGACTGGTCACGGTCGTCCAAAACATACTCAAAGTACAAGAAAGCATCTCAAAACACTCTCAAGCAAACCTAAGCTATACACAGCTCATCTCAAGCACTACAGCTCTCTACAGAGGGCTTCTCTAGACATGCTCCTAGCCACTTCTGGTCACATTCCACTTAGTCCTGCTAAGGTGGTCAAAGAGAACACACTCCCAGGAGGAAGACCCCTACTCAGCTCCAACCCCAAGGAAGGAAAAACGAAAAGTTCCACTACAAAGAGGTACTAGGTGATCCACACACTGTACAGGCGTGCTACCCACACTTTTCACACCCCTTCTTGGGTCACCTCGTACCTTTGCTGGTTCTTCCTGTCTTCTTCTTCTCTTCAATTCGTTTTCTCTGAGCCACTAAGGTTCGAGCATCAACTAAGATCTCAACTCCTGTGCTCCAAACTGGTCTCCAGGTCGATCAATCGTCAACAAACTCCAGTCAGCAAGTACCAAACAAGCTTCAACTCGATCGACCAAGGTTCAACCAAGCAAGACAACAACAAAACTGGTCAAGATCCCTCAGAAAGCATGGCCTTAGGAGTCTCACAGTGATGACTCCTGGCTCATGCCCTATTCATGATTGGGATCTTGAAAGCCAGTTGCTTTCAAGCGAACACCTGACAGGTCAAAACGACAAACGCTTATCGTGACAACAAGCAAAAGGAGTCTAGGATCAACCCTCTAGTTACTCCATCCCTCTTACTTCAAGAAGCACTGCATCCAAACCCCTTTTACTTACATTGAACTGCAACCAATCACATCCACAAGACAGCAAGAAAAATGAATCAAGCTCTCAACTCTTCTAGCTACTCAACCCTTCTTACTGTTTCTCTTGGTGGTTTGCAGCAATCCCTCTTGGTATCTGGCGGTCTCTGCTTCCCAACCCTGGCGCAGTCAGCAAAGTTCAACCCTTGTGCATTTTTTTGGCACGGATGGAGACGCCATGTGTGCGGAGTGCACAGGTCATCTTTGCTAAAGGTAGAAACTCTGCAAGTTCAAAAAAGGAGAACCAGAACAAAACAGGAAAACACCAACCAGACACCCAAACAAGAACACCACAAAACAACACACAAAAAAGAAAAACAGAGAAGGAAGCTGCAGAGTTTCAGCTCTGTACATCATGGTGAAACATAGTGAGACGAGGGAACTGTGGCAACTAGCTATCTGGGCCTCGAATTCAATTTCACGCTGCGTTCCATGCCTGTGGAATGGCATTGTGTGCTCGGCCTGTATTCGGACAGGCCTGGTCACAGGCGCTTTCAAACGAAGTGCTTGAAAGCACTCAAGCGTCTGTGAAGTGGCACGATGTCAACTTGGCAGCTTCCAAGGGGCAGTTCGGGCCTTGGAAAACAGCCTGCTCCTGGTAATCGTTTCACACAATTGCGATGGTGGGAGAAACTGTGGCCTGTGATAAGCAGTATGCCAATGGTGATCATTGCTCTCCAGTGCGCCTTCCGGCGCCTGACGAAAACTCCCTCAACAGAGGGAGCAGCCGCGCACAATTCAAGCCAGCTCCATAACAACTAGGCCTACAGGAGCGCAGCAAATGTGCAAGATACTATCCAGGAAGGATAGCGTTCCTATTCGTCAGTCGACTCGCCTCCTTCATGCATGGCCCTTGTGAAACATGGTGAAACGTGGAAAGGCTAGCAAGGTGGCAGGGAACGGACCCTCGCCAGGCGAAGAACTAAGGTTCTCACCCGGGCGCCAATCAACTATCTTGCCTACCGTCGCGCGCGGACACCAGTCGAGAACTAAGGCTCTCAACCAGGCCAGCTCACTAGCGTTGCACAAGTATGGGCATGTTGGCTGGAGTCGTCGACGACTCTAATCAGCTTTCCTCTCTTTCACTTAGGCTGGAGAGGGCAGTCGAATTGCTTTGGTGTGGCCTACTTGCCGCCTAACATGTAGGTTGTGGCTCGTAGGGACTTGAACCAAGTCCGACACTCATCAAGTCCGACACTCATCCTAGATCTCGAATCATATGCAGCCACTGAGGCCATCGCCATGCGGGGCACAATGCGAACGCAGTTTCTTCGGCATATGTCCCTCTCCACGTTGTTCTTTGGCCTGGCATTCTCGTGAGTCTCCACAAGACTGTGCAATCGACAAAAGCCCCACAGGCAATGTAATCAAGTGAGGGTGGGATGGCTAGTTCTTGCAAAGCGGCACAATTCATAAAAGCTTTCGGATGGATTGTGTGTACAGTATATGGAAGGCGGACCTCCTGGGGCCGTATACAGTGCACAAATGTGAACTCTCGAATCTCCTCTATATTGGTGTCCGAAATATCAACGTGAGAGAGCAGTTTGCAATTGTCACAGGCATAGGCTCCCAGCTTATAGAAGTCACGGGTTAGCTGGAGTTATAGAAGTCACGGGCGCCCGTGTTTAGGCATCATTGGACATCACAAATTCCATTGTTACAAGGCCAAACAGCTTTCAAAGGCATAGGGCGAGATCTGAGCTCCCGGGGCGAGTGCATTTGTGGCAAACCCCGACCGTGCCTAATGAACAACATTCAGCGAAAGCCCTTCTGCCAAATTGCACACACCCTGGGGCAGTCATTTGAGTGAGGGCGTAACATCCCTGGGAAGCCCCATCTTTGAGACAGACTACCGAGGGCGGCAACTTGACGATTTGCAGTTGGTGGCAACTTTGCCAGGCGGCCGCACCAATCTTGTGCAGCCATTGCGCTTCCTCAACGCGACGAATCACTGGCGCCGAATAGAAAGCTCTGTCCGGCACCTCCCCCGGGTCATTTACAGGGACAAGGACCGCTCTAGGGTGGCCTTGCCTGTTGTCGTTTTGGAATTTTTTTGCACGAGTGGAGGCGCTGTGTGCGCAGGTTGTGCACAAGTCACCTTAGTCGAGTGAAAAGAGAGTTACCAGCCAGGTTGCAACCGAACAGGGAAAGAAAGAAAACCGAACAAGCCCCCACAAAACCCAAACCCAAACAAAAACCACACAAAACGGAAAGGGAGCAACCTGTAGAGTAACTCGAGGTGCCAGGTAGGCATGAAAAGAGTGAAACAGGGGCAGTGAATTCAGCAAAGCCCTCAGAAGTTCTTGTCCATCGACGAACTGGCAAGAGGATGAGCCAGAACAGGCACATCAATGCATGAGCTGCTGCCCACGGAAGTGGGTATCAACATTCAGCAGCTGGTTTAGTTGCCAAGGTCTTTCACAGACAGGCTTAGCATAAGAGCACGAAGGAGACTTATGACCGACCTCACAGTGTGCTTACATGCATGGCCCACGAGATTCTATCTTGGACTTGTTTTTAGTCAGGTAACCTGCTTGACAGCCGGCAGCATCGTGCCTCATGCACGCAAAGAAGTGACAAACTGGGAAGACCACAGTCCCCATTCTCGGGATGTCCAACATACCGATAGCGAAGACAGTGTAATGCCACTGGCGAGCTTTCAAAAAGAGGCGAGGGGAGTTGCTCCTCCCATTCCTCCCCACGAGGGTGAGGCACAAAGGCAGCAGATCCTGAACTCTACTACCGACACGGCTCATCACCGAGAGCAGAGCAAGATATGCTGCGCGAAGGCGAACGAAGTGGGGGAAAGGCATCTTCTTCTGAAGTGCGCTGCAAAAATGTCGCATTTGGAAACCTGACAAGATCTTTCAAACGCGGCCAGATATGATGCGGCCGATCCACGCAGGGCCCCGTGAACTACTCGAAAACAGGTGAGACATAGTGAAACGCCGTTCTCCTAATTCTGTACACTGTACCCATCCAGAACCACTACGCGGGTAGCAGCCTGGGCCCTGTCTAGCTACTCAGGCCTAACGAAAGTGAAGAGCACGATGAAATGATTGGCACTCTTAGGACCAACACACGGGTGCTAGTCTAAGAGGCTAGCAAGCAAGTGTTGATGTTTCTTTGTAGCCGTGTGTGACAATTGGTCCTACTATCCTCCAGGTCCGAGTTGTCAACATTTTCTTGAAAGTAGCCCTGGGTGCTTGTGCAGTGGGCAAGTTGCTCGTTTGGATACTCAGCAAGGATGGCCTCTAGCAGAGGTAGGGCCAGCACACGGGTGCCAGCAGGGAGGCATAGCGAAGCGTTGCCACATGTGGTTCTGTGCACCTTTAGTTGAGGACTCCGAAGGAGTCATCGGCCCATTGATCCTCGTCTTTTGGATTGCGCGGTATCCATCGAACCCACTTTGGCATATCTAGGTTATCGCATCTTAAAAATGCATTGGCTCGCGAGTATGTGCCTCGCCAAGTCATTCGTTTGCCTGTTCGTTGGAATCGATTGAGCTGCGTGCATCCTGCAAAAGCCCGCCTCGCAATTCGGAGCAGGGTTGGTGGCACGCTGACTTCGGTCAGGGCGACGCACTTGAGGAAGGCTTCCTGCTGGATCTTTCGCAGTTTGTTTGGAAGCTTCAGGCGTTGCAAGTGTTGACAGTGGGCAAAAGCACAGTTCATAATTTCTGTGATCTCTGTTTGCGAGAGATCCACCTGTAGTAGCTGGAGGCAGCGTTCACATGCGGCCGGTCCTATCCATGTAAAATCTGAGGGCAAGATTAATGAGGTTAGGCCAGCTTCCAGGAAGCAGCACTCCGGCAAGACCCGCGTCACACTGCTAGCGTTGTACTCCAAAAGCTCGAAGTCAAGTTGTCGCAGTGCTGTACATTTATGAAAGGCGCGGGGCCTTAGCTCTGCCTGTGGAGCGAGTTGATTTGTAGTATGGTTCCTGAGTCCGACTTGCAGCAGGGAGCAGCATTCGGCAAAGACCTGTGTTCCAAATTCTTTACAACCTGGGGCAAGGACCCTGCGCAGTGCGTAGCAGCGGTAGAAGGCTCGCGTCTGCAGACTGATGACTGTGCTGGCTAGATGCACTATTTGGAGGCGTTGACAATGGTGCCATGAACACTCCCCTATGATACGATAGCCGGCATCCACCTGTATATGTCGGACCTTTGCCACATACGAAAAGGCCTGCGGGAAAACTCTATCAATGTAGTAGAACGGGACTCGCAGGGCTTTGGCTTCGCCTTGCATTTGTCCCTTATGTTCAGCTACGACTAGACAAGGGCTCACGACGACAGTAAAGCAATTACAGTCTCGCAGGGTGTGCCAGATCGGATCGACCAGCTTCTGTTGCGAGTTGCAGCAGAGAAAGTCCAACTCGCATCCGAAGGTGCTGCTGTCACCTATTTCGGGAAGTTGCTCCAGAACTGCACTTTCAAATTCCTGGAGACGATCGAATTCTTGAAGTTCAATAGTCAGTTGGGCTTCCTCTCCCGACAATGTGGTCAAGATCAAATGTATAACCATTGACCTTTCTTCGCTCCATTGCGAGCTAGACACTGAAATGTGATCAGCGAGCATGGCCGAACGTCAACTGACCCGCACTGTGTCCCCGTCTGAGCCTAAAGGGTCTGCAGCAGGCTGCAGTTGTTCCTTGACTGCTGCTGCTAGTGGCTGCTACCATTTACCAGCTTGGGGAGAGACAACTGCACGGGCTTTTTTTGCACGGGTATGGGCGCTATGCGTGCCGAGAGGCACAAGTCACCGAGTCGAATTCAGAAGGGGGGTACGTGGGATGAGCCTGACAATCAAGACAAGCAGCACCGAACCAAACACCAAAAACCAACAACACCAACCAAAAACAACCAACAAACCAGAACCAAGGGTCAGGCTCAATTCCGTACGAGTCTAAAAGAGCAAAAGGTGTAGATCCGAGGACCAACACAGTGGTGAAACGGGGCAATGAATTCATATCCAGCCGCTCTCAGTAGAGGACGTCCAGGGCGAACTTGCATTTTGACGCAATCTGCGTTTGGGTAGGAGTGTATTCCTTCAGCGGTGCACTGCGTGTGGTAATGCCTGAGCATACTGAACGCGAGAATGGGGTGCACTGCAGGTTCGGCTAGGTCCATGCAAAGCAAGGCACAGCACAACTTGTATCAAAGAATGCGTGCACGCAAAGATCCTAAAGAGTCACACAGTGACCCGGAATGTGGCAGTAGCACTTCACCTCTACGAAGCAAAACTTCAGCATACTCGTGTCCTGGCTCGTCCCTAGTGCACTGGGGATGTTGGTCGACAGGCAAGACGGAGAGCCGAAGGCGTTGGAGCCGATCAGCAAACTGAAGCATGGGTTTTGGCCTAGCGAATCATGTAGGGAGTTCAGGGTTGGTACCTGGCCTCGACTTATGCTCTTGCAGTCATTTCACTTGGCTGCCATGAACTTGCACCTGCTGCTGCTACATCCAGGACATTGCAAGCAAACAGGAGTATCTGTCGCAGTGTGGCAGACAGGCAGGGGCACGGGAGGGTCAGGACATCTGCAAGCAGGTCACCGCCTCCCCCAGCGGGGGAGGCAGGAGCACACGAGACCTGGTGACAGTGCAGAAGGACAAAAATGCACTGAGACAACCAAGTTTCCAAGGACCATCCGTCTCAGACAACTTACCTATATGGCCATTGCACAGGGACAAACAAGCAAGCGTGGTGTCGAGTTGTGTCAAAGGAGGTGCCGCAGTAGCCCTGGGTCACTCAAGTGCTTCAGAGTTCGGTCTGCCATGCAAGCCCCATGAACTAAGTGAAACATCTGGGTGAAACGTCGCTATTCCTAGTGCTAGTCTTCTGTACACTGTACCATCCCTGACCACCTCTTGGAAGGCAGCCAGGGGAGCTGGCTATCTACTCAGTGGCGCGGGCAGGGCCTGTAGGAGGGTCAGAGAAGCCAAAGGCCTAGACCGTCTGCATTCTGCCCTTTGGCCTGTAGTACTATTGCCAGGTCGTGTCACTCAGGGTGGCTTCTGCACAACTGATCATGAATTCTTCCCACTCTTCTTTCACTGCATCTGGCTTGGGAAGAGGTCGAATCCACACTGGGAGTGTTAATTTGGCACACATTTCAAAGGTGTTGTGCTCAACATAAGTCCCCCTCCACGTTCCTTTCTTGCCTTTCTTGCCCATCCGGACAAGTCTGCAGAGCTGTGTACAGTCAGCAAAAGCTCGCTTGTTGATGTATAACAAGGCGGGTGGAGTGCGCAGGACCTCTAATGAGCTACACTTCCTGAAGGCTTCTCTGCCAATGCGCCTCAGCGTGTGAGACAATTTGATGCACTGCAGTTGGCTGCAGCCTGCGAAGGCGCTTCCTACGATTTCCTGAATGCCGGTGCGGGAGATGTCCACTGTTTGCAATCTTGCGCAGTGTTCAAAGGCTGATGGCCCGATCCAACTGAAGTCATTTGGGAGGTCAATCGTTTCCAGCCCTGTCCCTAGGAAGCACCCTTCCGGGACGACCCTGTGCGGGTCTCGTGGGTTATATCTGGTCCTGTCCAGGCCAATTGTACGCAAGGTGCGACATTTCTCAAATGTTCGGACATTGAGCCTCGCCTGCGGCGCTAATTGATTGCTTCGTTGGTCTGGGTCTCCAACCCAGGCTAACGCATGACACTCCTCGAAAGCCCAGCAGCCGAAGTCAATACACCCCGGGGCGGTGACTGTA
Source organism: Durusdinium trenchii (assembly GCA_963970005.1). Lineage (NCBI taxonomy): Eukaryota > Dinophyceae > Suessiales > Symbiodiniaceae > Durusdinium > Durusdinium trenchii. The sequence goes on along the minus strand of CAXAMN010022493.1, from coordinate 16,157 downwards.
TGGAGCACATAGCAGCATCGAAAGGCTCCCTCTTTCAAGCATCGTAGTGTACTAGGCAAGTGCACTATGAGGAGTCTAGTGCAGTGCTGCCAGGCAGCTTCCCCAATGGTGTGAATGCCTGCTTCGATTCGTAGGTGCCTAAGATCGCTCGAATGTGTGAAGGCGTGGGGGATCACCTGCCCTGATCTGGTGACAGGCACTCGGATTGCTTTTGCATTCTGCCTCATCTGACCTTTGTGCTCTGCGCACTGACAGCATTGGCGGACGACTATCTGAAACTGGTTGCAATCTCTGAGGGTGTCCCACACCGGACTGCACAGGAGCTGCCCGGTGTCTTGTCTAACAAAGGTGAGTTCACAACCAAATGTGCTGGTGCCTCCTATTGTGGGGAGCTGCTCTAGTACTGCAGTTTCAAACTCATTAAAGCAATCAAATTCTTGGAGATCGACTGTGGTTTGATAGTCTTCTCCTGCGAGAGACGTTAACTGCAGGTAGACCACCAGCTGTCGTTCATGACTGACAAGTGAGCTCGTTTGCGACTCCATGTCACTGTGCATGGCCGTAGTATACCCTGTGCCTGTACTAGCTACTGGGGCTTGAGCCTCACAGTGCAGAGGGGCAGTTACTTGGGTAACCGTCCATGCTCACTCAGGCCTTTCACTACTCTAGGAGTTGTTGTCAGGCTTTACTTCACTTCAGTCAGTAACACGGGGCAATCCAATCGCTATCCTTGGCTGGGATGCGGTGGAACCATTTAGGGGTGGTCAGTTTGAGGCAACCTTCAAAGGCATTGTCAGCCGCATATGGATACCTCCATGCTTTCTGCTTGCTCCATGCATACTCTGGGGAGGAGAGTTCTGTACAATCCCCAAAGGCCCTGTATCCTAGATAGCGAATGCTGTCCGGAAGAGTCAGCCTTTCTAAGGCATTGCACCCTACAAACACTTCTGCTCTAATTTCACTCAGGCAGTTCGGCAGCAAAATCGTAACTAAGCTGTGGCACTGCGCAAAGGTGTGCATATGCAGGATGTGAATGCCCGTGTTGAAGAGGTCGACTCGGGTAAGCCTTTTGCAATTTTCTAGGGCTCTATGGCCTATGTGGTATAAAAAAGCACCCCTGAGGGAGTCCTGCCTGCGGGGATGTGAGTGTATGACTGTCAACTACTGCTCGTACATGAGGTAGGGAGAGGCGCGCTAGCTTATCACATTCCTCAAAGGCATATTGGCTGACGATGGCTCCTATTGCAAGATGGCAACCTCCATCGACAATATTGCCCACGCTCTCTAGTGCACAGCACTCAGCGAATACTCGGACACCAAACTCCACACACCCCGGCATTTCTGCTACCTGTAGGGAGTAACAGCCTTGGAAGGCTGCGTAACCTAACGTCACGACCGCATCAGGCAGCTTAACAATCCGCAAGGAGTGGCAATACCGCCACCCTTGCGGGCTTATTGCAGTAAAGCCAGCGTCCAACCGGGCGTGGCGGACTCGCGTGGTCGAGTGGAAGGCTTTAGCTTCAAGAATCCCTGAGTCAGAGACAGGGACACGAATCGCCTTCGGACAGTCTTCATAATCCAGCCCTTGCAGCGGCTTATTATTTTCTAAACACCGAAAGCACTCGTGTACAACCAGGCAGAGATGATTGGTATTCCAGAGTTCTTCCTGCACAGGATCTTGAAGCGCCACCTGCGTATCCGCATTGAGCAAAGTGAGTTCGCACCCAAACGTCTCGATGGGACTGATGCATGGCAGGTGCTCGATCAGATACTCCTCTAGAATATCCCAAGTGTGGTAGATGCTGACGGGGACATGGAGCTGTATCACCGTGCCTGCTAGTGTGGTAAGATTCAGTCGAAGGAAGCTGTCTTCTTCCCAGTCCGCCTGCTGAACATGACTCACGGTTTGGTTCGCGCCCTCTGCCATGTGGGGACCGATTCCGCCGTTGGCAGTCTTCTTTTGCTGACCCTGCAAGGTTTGGCTTTGAGCCGACGTGCAGGCAGAGTACTCATGTACTGCCCTTTCCTGCCAAGTGGAGTAAGGTAGCACTTATGTAAACAGTTAACAGTAGTAGTAGCTCCCTACAGCCGACACCTTTGCTAGACTACCGGCTGCATCTGGGGAGACCACCTGGGGCAACAATGAAATGCCTTTACCTCCTTCTGTTGTGCCTTTGCCACTTCGGGGTGTCCTCTTCTCTCAGTCAGGTAGTATAGCAGTAGCAGGTGTGTTCGATATCAAGACATTTGCTGCAGAACAGAATGGCTCCCTACCTCTTGACTTAGTAAGGAGCGACAGTATCTTGGGATACCGCCGAACCTACCCGCACTGCCCCTTAGAAACTGGGCACTTGTCTAAGTTACAGGGACATCTTTGCTGTGGTCCTGCCTCACTGCCTGCTAGACGCGCTAGACTCGGAAGCTTGTGGCTTGCCGGCTGTTCCTGTATTTTGGGGCGTCGTTTCTATATTGGGCAGTACAACTGTACTATCTACTAGACGAAAGAAGTCAAGCTCAGTACCAGCTTCTCTCTGGCGGCGGAAACGATAGGTTCTCGCTAGATAGCCCTCAGGCATGACTTGGTTGACGCGCCATTCCCAATCGCGCACAGTCTGGCTTCGATCGTCCGTCGCAGCATAGGGCTTTTTCCTGTCTGATTTCTCCGTGGAGAGGTATCCAAGTTTGAAATGTACTCGAAGCAGGGCGAGCGAGGTGATGGTATATGTACGGTGCTTAGACAAAAGGTGCCAACTTTGCCTCGAGATGGTCGTAGCGAGCCCCGTATGCAACCATCTCGCGACCTGCAGGTAATGGTCAGCCACCGAGCGTTTTGCAAAGGTTTGCGCCGCTCGCTGCAGCAGGCTCATCTCAAAGGAGAAACATCCTTGCCCAGTGGCTGGGACATAGCTTTCTTCCTCTGCCGTTTCCTCCTCTGCAGGCTCCTCTGCACCTCCAGCCCTAGCCTCCGGGCTTTTGGTGCCATTACCACTACACTTCGAGCTAGGTCCCTTATCTGTTGGGGACTCCCTGGCAGGACCGTAGTTAGGCACTGCTTGATCATCGAGCGATGGGGCAGCTATTCCATCCTCAAGCTTGTGCCACAGCGGAACCTCAACACGAAAGCTTGTTTGGTAAAAGGATGCAAAGGAGACAATCTGTCCAAAGCTCGCATCCAGCATCCCTTCTTCATACGCTCTCGCCAGGGTTGGGGTAGCCAGGATTGGGGGATATTGCTCATGCGAACATTTTCCTTCAAAGACCCCCGCGATGACATAAGGGTTATTAGCAGCATTGTCCACATTGTGCCTGTATCTCTCTGCTGCGGTAAGTGCGCTTTCTTTGAGCTTTAGCGCCTTGCATTGCGCGATGACCTTGTGCACAATTTGAGCAGGGAAGTAAATATGCACATGGTCAATGGGAAGCTCAGGTTTGCCTAGGTAAAGTTAAAGGCCTCGGGCAAAGGACATAACACAACTCCCCTGAAGCTTAATTCCGCCAGTCTTCTATTTAGCGTAACCCTTAGAAGGACACCAATGTGGCGCGTATAGACACTGATGCGCGCTAGGGGCCATTCGCTGGGCAGATTGGCGTACAATGCAAGAGGGGGCATCACTGGTAAGTGGCCTAGTGCAGCGGATTGTGTCGCTTGTGCCTCCTGTGCTGCATTTGCAGCTGTTGTGAAAGCCGGCTGGATCTGCACTGATGCGCTCTTATTCTCCTCTGTTGGCCTTCTTAGCATTGACTGTTTTTGAAACCGGTACAGCTCTTGCATTGCTCTCTGCTCCGATTGTACCGTAAGCCCCGCATGGTCTCCTTCATCTCCGAGGGCAATCTCGACAGTATTGACACGCTTGCGTGTGTCCTCTTGTCTGGGGTTCTCATCCGGCGAGTGGGGGTCTTCCTTAATACCCATTGGGACAGGGGTTTCAGCCAGGCTGGCTAACCCAGTGTGCCCACAGAGCACGCTCTGTTGGCTTGCATCTTCTTTGCCGGATTCTGGGGTGCTTTCGATGTTCTCTGCAATGCATTGCAACACTGTCAACGGTTTAGCTGCCTTGGACTTTACCGCACTGTGTTTAGAGGCCGCGGTCAGGAGGGTCCCTTTGCCTCTATCTGTGGAGGTGGCCGCGACCTGCTTGTCCTCTGCAGGGAGAGCTGTTGTGAGGCTTCAGCATCTATGGGGTCACCTCTATCAGCTGGCTCTGCTGCTCGAGCCAGCGATGCTTGCTGCCATCTTCGCCTCCTCCCTTTCAGCACTTGTGCGCCTGGGGTCCCTGTTCCTGCCTCTGTTCGCTCAGCTGAAGGACAACTGCTTGGGCAGTCCCCCTCCATCACCTTATCAACATCATAGAGGTCGGCGCGATGTCTCAACAAACCGCTTGGGCCAGCAGTGTTGTCGGCAGGCTCTGTGGTCACTCTTGCGGCTCCGGTATCTTCGGGAGGGGAAGCAGCTTGCTGCTCATCTGTGTGAGCGCAGGGAGAGGCAGAGGGAGGAGACGTGACAGAGAGGGAGCGGCCGCCCCTGTCCACTGGCTCGGAATGTGCTTGGAAGCGCTCTGACGAGGAGTCATTTCCCTTTCATATGCTGGTTGCCTCCTTCTCCTCTTGTTGTTCGACCACTGAGTCATCAGTTGCAGCTTCTTCCTATCTTCGCCACCCTCATGAGCAGGCTTGGGTGAGTCACAGCTACTGATTTCATGCACCGGCGTCCCCTCCTCTCCACCTGAGGAGGTGACCGCGCTGACGGTGCGGCTGACTCTGAGGCTTGAGTGGGCGAGCCTTCTTCGCATGCTGCCCGAGGCTGGTGGGTCCTGGGAATTTGGGAGGCTGCGTGTACTGTCGGGTGATGGAGGAGACTTGGCTGCTCATCGGAACTGGTCAGATCAGGATCGTCAGGGGACAAGCAGTTGTCAGGCATGCCACATTCCTCTTGGTTTGGCTTGCCTCTACAACCAATTTGAAAATTGGAGTGGTCCATAAAGAAAACCCGGCTGGTCGTGCCATCACCAAGCTTCTAGGGTCGCCAGCCTTGGACAAATGAGCCAGCAAAACTCTTTGTAAGGGCTGTAAGCCGAGAAGAACACATGGCCAATGCAGCCAGTACCAGGTACGATATAGCCATGCAGTACTGCTCAGGGGCCATCCCCAAGGCCAAAGTAGTTATTGCGGCCTTGTGTGGGCAAAAGGCACATGTGCATTCAGCGCTGCGGGTACACATGGAACAGGTTGACATTCTGGTAGGGGAAGAAGCGCAACAAGATATGGACCTCAAGTCTGCGTTTGTCCCGGCCATTCCTCGACAACCGTTCCTTCGATTTTTTTTCCACGAGTACGGACACCGTGTGGGCATGGTGCCCAGGTCATCATTGAAGGAAGGGAAATACAGTCAGATGGTGGAGAAAAGGACAAAGACAACCCAACAACAAAAAACAACCGCCAACCACAGCCCAAAAGGCCGAGTCTCCACCATCCTGTAGTCTTTCCTCTGTGCTAGGGTGAAACAAGTGAAACGATGACTACTGACTATCGATGGGCCTGAATTCACGAAAGAGCAGCATGGCAGCGAGGGTTTGTGCTCTAGCAAAGTCTCAAAGAAGTCGTCAAATGGACTTCACATCACTATTACCAGTGACCAGCGGCCACTGCACGGTGTGGCAAAAACATGGTCACGACGCAAGTCCCGGGCGTTGGTATGCTCTAACGCAGGTTATATTCATATCAAAGTGGATCCGTGGTTGCTATGTAGATCATGCCGTGGAAAATACCTTTCTTGTAGCACAACCCATTCAACTGGTTGCACATACAAGTCAAGAGGCATAGTAGTTGGTAGTGTTCAGACAGTGGCGGCCATAGCAAACGACGAAAGCCTGCAGGTAAGGATGCGAAAGGCTCACCCCCCCGAAGGGAGGTTATCTCGGCACCCTTCGGCACACAGAGGTGCCAAAACGGGGTGTCCCCTAACTTCGAGAAATGCTGCGTCATTGCAAAAATTGTTCTGTTGCGTGCAAGGCCCGTGTGAAACAGGTGAGACATAGGACCTATCCTAGCATGGTATCTGTACCTCTTTGTACAAAATTGGAAATGTCGGACATCAACAGAGGGAACTAAGGTTCCCCCTGGGCATCCTCCATTGCCACTCTCTACCACCCGCCTGTTGGGAACGAGGAGCTAAGGCTCTCATTCCTATTGGCTCACTGTATTGCGAATGGCGAAAAGAGATTGGCGACCCTACCTAGTGTTTGCACTTTTCACTTGCTGTAGCTTCCTGGCGGTGTGCTTATACACCTGCGAAAGCTGCTGGCCTTTGGTGCAGGCTCTAGAAAGTCTTCTCCATAAATCATTGGCCTCGGCCGGCAAAAATCGGAGCCATTCGAACTAGTCGAGTTACCCACATTTGTCAAGGGCATATGTCCTTCGCCATGTTTTGCTTTTTCTTCGTTTGCATATTGCTCGAGATTGTGCGCTACCTGCAAAAGCGCATGGCGCCATGTAAAGCAGGAATGGACGCCTCCTGCAGAGAGGTACACTTGAGGAAGGCTTCTTACGCCGTGATCCTCAGTTTGGGACGGATCAACAGTTCCATAAGAATCCTTTAAGAGAAAATGTGTGAAAATCATAAGTTTTATGAAAAAAATAGATTTTAAAAAATGATAAATTTTATTTTTCTGATAATAAAAATTTATTATTTTTGAAATAAAAATTTTATTTATTGATAATAAAATTATATTTTCCAAATAATAAAATAAAATATATTTCCAATAATAAAGCTTGTTTGGAATAGTAAACTATCTTGCGAGTGTAGACACGACCACCACCACCAACGCCACCACCACCAACAACAACATTGCCAGTGGGCAGAATCTCTCTCAAACTCTCACGCGCAACTCTCTCAAAACCCGCAATTAAGTCTCTCAAACCTAGCTTATGCGCAAGTCTTCGAACAGGCCTGGTGGTGAAATTTGGCACAGCAGGAGGTGGCGCAGCTGCTTCGGATTTCTTGAAATGTCTGCATTGAACGTTTGAGGGTTCTAAATGGAGAGTTTTTGGGATTGAGAGTATATGAGGGGCTGACTGGCTCCTGAAAAGGATGAGGATTCACCCTGTCAAACGAAGGTTCAGCCTCTTGAAACATTCAGACTTAACTCTCCAAACAAATTGAACAACGTCTTCCTATTGACAACCTTGCTAGTAGGGGTTCGTTGAAATTTCCATTTAAACCCCGAAAACTCAAAAACCAGAAACTCAAAAAACTCTAAGCTCCAGACCATATGACCATATATGGCTGCGGCATTAAGAAAACACTCGGAACTGTCAACTAACCTATATAACGTATATGCTTCGATCCTCACCACACCATGGACCGTCCCCTGAGCCCATTTTGGCACGCATAGAAACACACAGTTTTTTCCACCCACCATATATGCGTCAACCGATCTGGTCGATCATTGACCAGCGGCTGGATATTCTGATTCGATCGTGGTCATATGTCTAGGTGCCCTCCCGACGCTTTTGCTGGAAGGTCACCTGCAAACTCTATTTGGAAGGAAGACTCTGCTTCACGGCTGTCTGGCATCCAGATCTGCATCTTCTTCTGCATCTTCTGGCTGGCTGTCCAAATCGCACCGACAATCTTTCGATACTCGAAGTAGTTGAATGTAGTCTTCCCTGCGCAAGCAAGCTTGCATATTGACTGGGGTGTCCATTGTTAATCAACAAATCTCAATATATGGCCCACCTTTCCAAGTATTCCTCAAGCATCTCAGCCCAGCAGCTGACACAGATTCTCTCATCAGCAACCGCTTGCAAAAAGCGAACACATTGCGCGAACCTCGAAGTTTCAGTCATGATCACAATTATAAGGACGTTGGCTCTACGCGGCTCAGCTGATATTGAGCAAAATTTCACTCGGCTATTCGGAATGGGTCAATCAAATCCGTGAACTCTCCAAACAAATTCCCTCAAAACTCTCTCAAAGCAAAGCTCTCAAAACTCTCTCAAACTCTCTCAAAGCAAAAAAACCTTTCCAAACAATTCCAAACATCCTCAGTAACCAACAAATGCCAGCGCGGTTCAATTAAAGTCATGTTCCACGTTCCATCATGAATATGCCTGCCCTACGTGAGGTGAGCTCCATGTTTTCCAGCAACTGCTCAAAAAAGATTCGTTGCTTGGCCCTTAAGTGGGACAATCTGACGAATAGCATGCCTTTTTAAAAGGCATGGAGGCATCTGATGACATTTGGAAGTCGCCAGGAGCATTCCAGAGGTTGCATGCCAGTGGCAATTTGTCCAAGTCTCTTGCAAATCCAACCTTGGTCGTCCTAAATCACACCCTGCAATGCTCCAGGTGAATCCCTAGCCGATATTTGACCATGGTTTTCGTGGTCGCAGTCAGTGGCCGAGATGCCTGCACGCTTTGCTTTACGATAGTCTTGATCTTTCCCATGAGATCCTCTTGCAGCATACAAGAAGTGATTGCCGGATTGACCTCCGATGACCGCTGTGCTAAGTGGAACAGGTCGTGCCACTTTTTGGTCATATTGAAAAAGCCTTCCCAGGCGAGCTGCAGCTCTTTGTACAGCGGGATGAACTCTGACATGCATTTCGTCAGTCTTTGGGAGGCCTAGGGATCGAATCATGTTTCTACAGCCAAAAATGCTCCATAACTCTCTTACAAATTCAACTTTGAATTCCAAGGAAAAAACTCTAGAACCTCGTCCAAGACACGTCAGCTGGCAGCACCGATGCCATTGCATAATTGCGGATGATTCGATCGAAATCTACAGATCTTTGCATGACCATTTTTAGGAGTCGATCCTGGCGACTGCCGCTCATGCGGTCAACCCACAGATTCAACAAAGGCTCGGTCAAACCTCTGCATTGGTAAGCTCGTCCCTTGAGGACTGGGAAAGTTTTGTCTGTGCTCTGGAATTTCTGTGTTGTCAAAGTGGCCACAAATGTCGACAGCTCGGAGGGCACATACCTGGGCAGAACATTGAACAATATATCTATATACCGTTTTCATTGAACCATATTAAGACTCAAATACCATCAAACAAACTGCAAAATGGAATGTTGGATACTCTTGCAACGCAGGCAGTAACACGTCCAACTTGTTGTCGAACTTGTGCTCCAGGAGAACGGCCAAACACCCGCCGTTCAAATATGTGTCGACGCCACACCACTTGGTGTGCATCAAATCCGGGGACACATGTTGGCCAGTCAGCCCGGTGACTGTGAACAAATCCACAAATCTCCTCGATGTCTCAAACCTCTCTAACCATTCATCCTTGCTCATCAGCTTGGGTACCTGAGTGGGAGATATGTCAAAGATTTCTTCCTTTGGACTGGAGCAGAGTTGGCAAGGCAGATTGGCATTGTGGCCCGGAAGGCCCAACCACTGTGGATGCCAGGCTAGGTCGGCTTGGACTAACCAGATCGTGGCAAACCAGCCTCCTGCCAATGGCGTTCCAGCAAAAGGCGTCCTCACCGGATTGCCCTTCCAGTCCAAGAGTGGCCAGGTGCCTCCAAATATCTAGGATGTGGCCCAACGTCCACCACAATTGTGCCCCAAACACTTTGCTGAGAGTCTCAAACTATCAAAACTCTTAAAGCCCTCACACTGACAACAGAAGTCTCTGAAAAAGTTTCAAGTCCGCGCAGGCTCAAACACTAACTCTCCAAGCTCTCAAAACTTCCCTCTCAAACTCTCAAAACTCTTGAAAACTCTCACTGTAACTCTCCAAGCTCTCAAAACGTCCCTCTCAAACTCTCAAAGCCCTCACACTGACAAAAGGAGTTCCTCAAACTTTCAAAAATGTCAGCAGTCTCAACCCGGTCAATATTATATCTGTTCTGCCAATATTGCCTTGCCACAAGCTTTCCAGAGACCAGGCAAGCGCTTTCCAATACTCTTTGACGGTTTGCTGCTTTGCCACCATATGGCTCCATATCAAGCTGACAACGAAGTTCTCAAACTTGCTGTCAACAGCCTCCAGTTTCACAACTGTCACACAATTAGATTAGTTAGAAAGACAAAAACACTAAAAAGTTGCGTGTTTCACTGCAAGGCGCGTTTGTGCAAAGCAAGGACCGCCACGAAACAATTTCCACGGATCTGCTGTGGGCACTGCCCACGTTCACACATGGCACGCCATCACCGTGAAGGGACAACGGTATACCTTAACAACAACGCACAAACAATTGACAACGAGCGCAGCTACTAGCACTGACAATTGACAACAACGCGCTAAAAACCTCACATATACGCAAGGGAGCCACACTTGCTTCTGTCGCGCGGGTCAGTGCTCAAAGGGTGCGCGCGGAAAAGTTCTGTCGAACCCATTGTGTTCCAGAATGCAGCAGCCGCATCCGGATTTATGTAGCTGGCCCATGCGTCTCTATAACGCGTGTATAGTGCTGCGAACATCTCGTGAGGCCAAAGAATCGAAACATCAGATTGCTTGACCTTCTTCACGCCAAACTGGAGAGGGAGTTCTACTTGCCGCAGAGGGAATTGCGGCTCGCCGACCCACCTCTGCAGGTCCCGCCAGGTGTTCGCCGGATTGCTACCGGATGTACCTAGCCTCGCAAATTTCTGTATCGCGGGGTGGGCGTCTGGAACGTCTTTGGTAACCATATAGGCTATCTTCTGGCCTTGCGACGCACTTAAGTGTCCCCAAGCTATTTGTTCCAGTAACCATTGCGCCAAGTGGCTTGGCGCCTCCGCAGCAGCCTTCCGTTTACCCATGACTATAGGTAGAAGAGTTGTTGAACAAAAACCTTTTCAAATCGAGTACAGCCCCATGACTCAATGACCATGTGAAATTCAGATTGAGTGGTACTGTACTGTAGTTGTGGCAGCCTTTGGCCTCTGTGATTTTGCCAGACATGACCTCCTAGGAGGGTGATTTTCAAACGCTGATGTTCAAAACCCACAGGCTTGAACCAGTCTGCAAACCAAAGCAAACTACTGAGCGTCTTGCGCTCAACGAACGCAACGCCACAACCTTCAATAAACACATCAACCACATTCGTCAGCGCGCAACTCAACTGTATTTCCTCCGACATAAACCTTGGTAGGCGGTATGTGCGTTGTCCTGAGCCCAATCTATTTCACCGAACGTTGCTTTAGCCAACCATTACACTCTACTGTATACAAAACAAGTATACGATCTTATGCATCTTTCAATACAAACTTAGGGGCTCAAGAACGTCCGACGGCTTTTCCGACGTTGCAGCATTCATGCAGATCTTTCAACTGCACGAACAGCTTCTGGAGCATTTGCTTCGCATTTGGCGGTGTCAGGGGCATGTTGCCTGGACCGCGCTTCGTCACCTTTATCTGCGTCATAACACTCACGGATTCAGTGACTGCTCCATAGGCCATGTTCAACTTTTGGAGCATATCATTCGCCAGCTTGCTGCCAGGCGCCCTACCGCTCAATGTCTGAATCACAGCGGCCGCTTCGGCCAAGCTACCCTGGGCCACAGTCAACGCCTGTCAAATATGGACTACTCTCAGAATATGCAAATTGTCACAGAGTTGAGCTGCTCAAAATGGTCGAAGAACTATACGTAGCGGAAACTCTCAGCAATGAGAACTCTCAGCTAACCATCAAAACACAAAATCCTCAAAACTCTCAAGAAAACTCTCAGCAATAAGAACTCTCAGCTATAACCATAAAAACCTAAAACTCTCAGAACTCTCGGAAAACAATCAAATATAATATAACTCTCAAAACTTTTACTTAAAAAAGTCTCACCTGACTCACCAGCTGCAAGCCTGACAAATATACAATTTGCGCAAGCCGGCCTCGTCGAGTTTCTGCCAATATTGCGGCGGCAATTCCAGCACTACATCCGTTGACATAGCACCACTTCCAGCACCACCCATCATTCCAGCACCACCCATCATTCCAGAACCACCCATCATTCCAGAACCACCCATCAGTCCAGAACCACCCATCATTCCAGCACCACATCCAGCACCACCGAAACTCATTCCTCCAGGATTCATTGGAGGCAGCATCAGTTGACCGGGATTCGAAGGCTGGGAGAAAGAAGGCGTCTCGGGTGCGAAGACAGCGAAATCCAAAGCTCCCCAAAGCTGATCCATCACCAGCCCATCGCAAACATCACTTGTGTGCAGGGACGTCATTGTCTCTAGCTGTCCACCTTTCGAGGAACTCTCCTCTCCCCATCGGTAGAGAGTTTTGCCGGAGTGGCCTTTGACAGGAACAATCTCGCCAGCAGCAATTGCTTGCTTTAGGCCAGCTTCCCCGCCAGCCTTCTGAACCGCAATGAATCTTGGTACACTGCGGTGTCCTGCACTGAACCTTTCTGCGTCAATCTTCTTCCTGTCTTTGCTGACTGAACCTTCGTCTGAAAGGGTGAAGGTCCACTTACCATTACACTTCTTCATCCTCTTCATGAGCCATTCAGTCGCCTCCTGCCTTGCCATCACCGCATAAATAGTTTTAGTGTCACGCAACGCAGTGAACAGCATCGGCGGGACAGCAGCATGCAAATTCACAAGCTCTCAGAAATGCTAAACCAACAATATGAAAAATAACTTTAAGAATTAACTAGTTAACTCTGCAAAAACATCTCGCCAAACTCTCCAAACTCTCAAGACTCCCCTCTCAAACTGTCAAAACTCTCAAATACGCATTGAAACATTCTGGACACTACAGCCGTGCGTGGTTTGCGGCCTGCTTGAGCTTTCAATCTTGTTCCATTCATTCTGTGCTGCCACCGGCAGGGAAGGAAACAATCGGCGAAAGGCCATCGCTGCAGCTTTGTTCCTGCCCTTTTCCAGCCTGTCCTCATCATCGCTCTTGGAGCTGTCGCTTGCCTACAAAGTCAGGAGTCCAGCTGCCATGACAAATGAATCAACGCAGGCTAACAAAGGCCTCGCCATCACTCTTTGACTTGTCAGACTCGGACTTGGACCCTTTCTTCTTTTCCTTCCTGCTCTTGTTTTTCTTCTTCTTCTCATCCTCTTCCTCGTCACTCTCAACTTTGAAGCTCTTGAGCCACTCCCCTCTGTCGATCTTCTTTTTCTTATCCTTCTTATCATCATCCTTGTCTTTAGTTTCCTTCTTGCTCTTCTCTTCCTTATTGCTCTTCTCGTCCTTCTTGCTCTTCTCATCCTTCTTGCTCTTCTCCTCCTTCTTGCTCTTCTCTTCCTTTGTGTTCTTATCATCCTTTGGGCTCTTCTCCTCCTTCTTGCTCTTCTCTTCCTTCTTGCTCTTCTCGTCTTTCTTGCTCTTCTCGTCTTTCTTGCTCTTCTCTTCCTTTGTGTTCTTATCGTCCTTTGTGCTCTAGTTGCTGCGCGTGGGTCAATCAAACCTACTAAACATCAAGCCTGCCGAGTCTGTCGAAGCTCTCCAAAATCTCCAAACAATTTCCCTCAAAACTCTCTCAAAGTAAAGCTCTCCAAACTCTCTCGAAGCAACGCTCACAAAACTCGTCTTTCTTGCTCTTCTCGTCCTTCTTGTTCTTGTCGTCCTTTGTGTTCTTATCCTCCTTTGCGCTCTTCTCCTCCTTCTTGCTCTTCTCAGCCTTTGTGCTCTTCTCTTCCTTCGTCTCCTTCTTTGGCTCGACCCTGGCCTTGGCCTGAGCAGGCTCAGAGCCGTCTCCATCGTTCTCTGGTGCAGCAGGCCTCTTTTTGCTTTTCCTTTTGGGTGTCTGACTTGCTGGTTCCTCCTTCACTTCCTTCAATTTCGCTTCTTCTGCGCGCGCGTCCTCTTCTTCCTGGTCTTTCTGGCCTTTCTTGGCTTTGGATTTCCCTTTGGCTTTGGCTTTTGGTTTTGCTTTCTGGGCGGCTGCCTTTCCCTTTGCCTTGGCTTTGGGCTTTGGGGCAGCCTTTTCTTTTGCCTTTGCCTTTGTTTTTGCTTGGGCTTTGCCTTTGGGTTTCTGTTTTGGTGCTTCGCCCTGCTCTTCTGGATTCTCTGTCTGTCGCTCTTCTGTCGCTTGTTCCTGAAGATTCTCGTCCTCTTGCTCAACTTCCTCTGCCTCTAGCTGTGTCTCTTGATCTTTGTCCTCTGTCTCTGGCGTGGGCTTTTCAGGGGCACTAGCATCGTCGAGCGCCGACATCAAGTGCCAACAATCTATTGCCCAGACAGGGCCAACAACTTTGGTTTGAACCAGAATGCTAGCAATGCTTTTCAGGTAGTATTTCGACACGATTCGCGAGTTCCACTCATATATCAAATATGGAAAAACTCTCAAAACTCTCAAGACTCTCAAAGAACTTTCAAGACTGTCAAGACTCTGGAGAAATATCAGAAACTGTCGAGACAACACTTTCAAACCCATCACGACTCTTGTCTTTCTTCGATCCTGCTCTTGTCTTTCGTTTTGTCAAATTCTTTGGTCTGCTTTGGTCTGAGGGTTAAAATTCATTCCTTATGAAACAAAACACTGCCCGTGTTTAAAAGAGTTTAGGCTTTAAGGTGGGTTTGTCTGTTTTTGTATCTCAAATTCTTTGTGTAATTATATATTTAACTAAATGCTCCCCTTTTTATTTTAGGGTTTAGGGCGGGTTCCTTGAGTTTAGGGTTTAGGGTGGGTTCCTCTTCAACTCTTTATGTAACTAAATGCTGCCCATTTTGTTATCTAAAGTTTAGGGTTTAGGGTGGGTTCCTCTTAATATATTAATGTAATTCTTTATGTAACTAAACGCTGCCCGTTTTTTTATCTAAAGTTTAGGGTTTAGGGTGGGTTCCTTGAGTTTAGGGTTTAGGGTGGGTTCCTCTTCAACTCTTTATGTAACTAAACGCTGCCCATTTTGTTATCTAAAGTTTAGGGTTTAGGGTGAGTTCCTCTTAATCTATTTATACAATTCTTTCTGTAACTAGACGCTGCCCGTTTTTATCTAAAGTTTCATATCAAAACTTCAATGTCAAAAGTTCAAAGCATTGAAGTTTCATATCAAAACGTCAATGTCAAAAGTTCAATGCATTGAAGTTTCATAACAAAACTTCAATGTGAAAAGTTCAATGCATTGAACTTTCATATCCAAACTTCAATGTAAAAGTTCAATGCATTGAAGTTTCATATCAAAACTTCAATGTAAAAGTTCAATGCGTTGAAGTTTCATATCAAAACTTCAATGTAAAAGTTCAATGCATTGAACTTTTGATACGAAACTTCAATGCATTGAACTTTTGCACTGAAGTTTGGATATGAAACTTCAATGCATTGAACTTTTACATTGAAGTTTTGATGTGAAACTTCAACGCATTGAACTTTTCACTTTGAAGTTTTGTTATGAAAGTTCAATGCATTGAACTTTTCACATTGAAGTTTTGCTCGGAAAGTTCCTCTCAAAACTCTTAGAAACCTCCAGTCTGAACCCCTAACACTCTATTCTCAACACTCAAATTCTCAGACCTTCAAACAAAAAAGACTCTCCAAAGTCTGAACCTCCAAACTTTCGATAGTCTTTTCACAACGCAAAATCTGAACTCTCACAACATTACACAGATGCAACTCTTGTTTTCACAATGCGTGCAGCAGGTTTCCACGAGCTCTATACTCTACTCAGAAGTAGTCACCTCAAAGTTCACATCAAAACTCTTAGAAACCTCCAGTCTCAAACCGTAACACTCTATTCTCAACACTCAACATTCTCAGACCTTCAAACAAAAAAGACTCTCCAAAGTCTGAAACTCCAAACTTTCGAAACTCTTCTCACAACGCAAAATCTGAACTCTCATACCTCTCAAAACTTCATTTCCAATGCCAAGTGTGCGGCAATATATGCAGTCGTCGCTTTTCTCCTCCTCCAGGCTTCATATCCGAAATCTTTGGGACAACTCCATTGCAGTGTTGTTAGAGAAAGGTAACGTGGAAGCATAGAGTAGAAGGACTGGTGAACTAGCTTGACGAATAGCGTCAGTCGAGATCCTGGTCGTCAGCAAGGTCTGCAGTGTTGCCTGCTGTGCCAGCATCATACCACTTTCAAACAACATTCAAAAACTCTAAGAAACTCAACATAACAAACATCGTTCAACTCTCCAAACCCTCAAACATGCGCTCGTTGGAAAACTCTCAAAGCTCTCTAAACTCTCTATGTACTCTGAGTCCACTGCTTTCCGGCACTGATGCTCCGCCACGTTCGTGGCCTGTAGTGCCAGCATCATACCATTT
>CAXAMN010022492.1:0-24227 GCA_963970005.1 Durusdinium trenchii | reverse complement strand
CTCACCGAGACAATTGCGTTAACTGAAAACCCAAGTTCGAAGTGTGTCCCGCTCAGCCGTCCCACTCGGGTGCTGAGTGTGATCCCCGTCACAGGGGCGCCGACCTTGCGTGGGAAAGCAACCACCCCAACGCACCACCGCTCACTGGACTCTCACAGGAAAGCACCGACACCCTCACAGAATCAACTGCCACACCGGCCGCCGGGCCAAAAAACGGTTCTTGATGAATACTTCGGATTCCAACTTTCAGATTTTAGATTTCAGCATTCAGATTTTTCATGTCTTCCAATCCTGTGCGTGTTTCCATGTTTGCTATGTTGCTGCCGCGATTCCTTCATCGACAGAACTCAAGGATGGGCATTACAGCTCTTCAGCTTAATTCGAGATGCATGAACACACACCTACCAACAAGCTCACATCTAACACCACCTCACAACATACTCACCATCGACACCAGAGATGACACCTTCAACAACAAACAAGACAATACAACTCGGCACCTCCCCGCTGCTTTTTGCTGCCGCGCCGCGCCGCGCCATAGCTACGACCACGACATGCATTTTCCGTGGCCCTATGCTTACACCACGCCACCACCATTACCTACCACACAACCTCAACCCACATGGCCGATGCCACAACCATCAACTGCACCTACTTTTCCCCCGACACAACCATCGGCATACCCTCACCCACAACCACAACCATTTCAACCACCACCGTTTTTGTCCAACCCTACCGCCACCGCAATGACCTACGGCACACCATCCACTTGGACGTTTGTCCAACCATGTCACGTGCCACCGCAGCCCACACATCCAGCTCCAGTATTTCCGACAGCAGCACCTCCCCCTTCATACCTGTTGCCACCACAACATCCCACACCACCGGCAGAACTACCCTGACACCTCCCCCTCCAACACAGCAACAGACTGCGATTGCCAATCATCCATCCACAGACCC
Source organism: Durusdinium trenchii (assembly GCA_963970005.1). Taxonomy (NCBI): domain Eukaryota; class Dinophyceae; order Suessiales; family Symbiodiniaceae; genus Durusdinium; species Durusdinium trenchii. The sequence continues at coordinate 23,267 of CAXAMN010022492.1, read as the reverse complement.
CCAATGCGCCATCCCCCAGGGCGTTTGGCAACCATATTCAGCTTTTCCCCCCGTCACACAGCCTCCACTCCAACCGTTGCCCCCACCACCGCCCCCACAAACCATCAACGCCTCAACACCAGTCCAACCTCCACTTCAACAGCAGCCACCATCGGATCCAACACCACCAATCCAACCCATCCCCACGACTGCCCAGGACAATCCATTGCCGGTCCAAAACACGCCCCCACCAGCTACCGTATCCCAACATTCAGCATCCCCATCGCTAGTATCTGCCACACCAGCGCCTGGATCTTCACTACCAGCACCAGACAAACCTGACACCACTGCCTCACCAGCACAGCAACCACCTTCCCCGCAACCACCACACAGCAGTCGCCGCCACCACCACAAGAGCCGACGCAAGTCCGACCATCACCACAGAGGACGCCACCGCCACCGCCGCCGACATCACCATCACCGCCACTCCAAACATCACAGCACAACCCGGCGACGGCGGTCGCCTTCAACATCCACTTACACATCCAGCCTTACGCCATCCCGCAGTCGTTCACCACCACAACCCATTGATCTACGCCCTAACACCGAACACTCCAACCCAGACCCCTCTCAATTTCCCACCACAGCCGTCCTCCGCCGCCCAATCAACCGTTGGCGACCTCCACCCAACTTTCACACCTTTACACCTGCAGACCAAATCCTGGAATGGCTCGAATTCCACGCCACCCAACTCGACAATCCCAACCGACCACAACACCAGTACATTGCCAATATCCTCACAGACTGCAACATCACCTACAAGGAGATCACCGATTTCCGACAATATACCCACGCCAAGTGGAACGACACAACTCACCAATACGACCAATTCCAGTACTACGCCATTTCACTTCCCTTCCTCAACACTAAAGCCACTACACCAGAGCCACCTGCGGTTTCCCGCGCCACATCAACCCACCGGGAAGTCGCCCACATCAACGCAGGCCACACAGGCCCCGTCGGCAACATTTCCAACATTCTACGCCAAGGCCGATTTTTACCCAGCACACTCCACTTTGCCAACTACCCTGGATTTTTTGCCCAGGGCGTTCGCATCACCCACAACCAACCCCATGACCACAACGAACTTGCCCGCATCATCCACAACACCTGGCACCGCCACAAGAATTCCCATTCCCTTATCATCACACTCCTTGCTTGGGGTGCTGCCACAAAATATACCTCTGGAGGTGAGGAACACGCCATGAACCTCCTTAACGACCACCATGGTGCAGTCTTTCATCAGAAGGGCCGCTGCTGGGTGATCCACCCGGACCACGCCATTGTCAAAGGACTGGCCTGGTCCACCAACTCCACTCCACCGGACCCATAACACCACTACCACACATCTACACACCACTACCACCTCCACATCCACTTTTGGTCTCACACCACCACCCAACCTTTGCTGTAGCAGCAAAAAGAGCCTCCTGCAGCGACCACGGGAATTTTGAACCCTCAATTTTTCAAGCTCTGCAGTGTTTGCTGTAAACATCTTCCTCCGAATTGTACCGGCTGTTTTGATGGAGTATTTCACATGTCAGATTCTCAAGTACTTGATTGTCCAACCGGCATTGCATACTCGCACTTTTGCCTGTCGGAATTTGATGCTCGCTTAATTCATACGCACGGCCTCGTGATGACGCGCTCCCTCAGACTCGCCGCTGTCCGGCTGCTTTGGCGCGCTGCTGCAGCAACCTGTGACGATTCTTAGCTACTGTACACCCCTACATCTCAGAATCATGAGCAGCACACCGACACCTCTACAAAACGACACCTCAACTCTCATACACAGAACCGCAGTGGCACTTTCGCAGGTGCAAAACCTGCTCCGACAAGCAACAGATATTGTAGCACACCTCCACACTGTTTTCCTCCACCACTGCCACCAAGCGGATCCCACTTTCCGCCAACACTTTCAGCCACTTCCAACTCCGCCCAACCACCCTATACGTTTACCATCTACCACCTCATCCTGTGACTCAGCACCATCCAGACCACCCATCCGTTTACCAGCACCACCCTCAAAAGACTCAGACGACACTCCAACAACACCCCCAGATCCACCACCTACCACAACACGCAAGCGGAAGCAACCACCCCCACCACCACTGAACCAACATGCGGACTGGGATGCTTGGGACGGCGACGCCGACTGTCGCCTGGTCGAACTCAAAGAAAACCCCAAACTTCGTCCCAACTGGACCACTGTGGCTCGCCGAGTGGGTTTCTCCGTTGAGCAATGCCAAGCCCGATGGCAAGAACTCAAAGACATGCAACGTCAGCAGGACCAGCAACTCTTCTCCACACCACTACCAACCGCACCACCAAGACAAGCACCTTCCCCATCACCAACACCCACATCACCAGCAATTTCCCCAGCACCACATTCACAACCGGATTTCTCCCCTTCCCCCATGACAACGCCACCGACTTCACAACATCAAACGACTCCTGCTGCTGCGCTGCTGCCGCCGGCTGCTGAGCGGGACCTTAGTGAAGACAGTCATCCGGAGAAATCTCCACTTACGCCCGTGGTCAGTTATTTCATTTGACCCGTTTCACCCACCTTTCTTTACGGCGCGCCGCAGGACAAATCCACTGACCCGCACATCCAAGCTGGCTCCAACCTGCGAGCAACACTCAGCCCGATTTTCAATCCCTCAACGGCTCTTTGCACCTCCTCTTTCTGGTCAACCAACAACTCCGCCGTCACCCATTCCACACTGAACCTATGCCAAGCCAGACCTATTTTCAAGACCAGAGAGCATACAACCTCCTTTACCGAATGCGCGGTGACCTGATCTCGCTGGACCGCCTGATCGATAACCTCTCTCAGGCTCGTCGGCTCCTTCAATTTGTTACCACCGGCCCCGGGCTCCCAGGACAATACCGCATCAACCCCACAGCCACACTCTCCAGCAGAAACCTGGCCATTATACACAACATACCATCAGGTTCTCCACTACCACCCGGACTTTCCAGCCGTTCACCCTCTCCTTCACCACGTACCCCACCACAAGACGCCGAACGCCTACACTCATACTGGACAGGCCCCCCCACCACAAGCCACCCCGGCAACCCACATCAACGCTACCACTCACACCAGGGAACGCTCACGGTCCCGCGACAACCTCCCACACCGCATTGGCTAACTACAGCAACATCCAACCTCCAGCTCTACGGCAGCCGCTGCGCCGTTTGCCAACTATGAGACGGCATCCCTGCCCACGGCTACTGTTACATTTTGTTTTTCAAGTCTCACTGACTTTCTCGGCGAGCGGCAAAATTCAGCCATCCAACAGAATTTCTTTTCACACTTACACCGCTTAATGGTTTTTCGCATTTGCTTGCCACCATTTTTCCGCAGCCGTTTGACTGAACTGTTTATTCATAACCGTCCGCCCTTCCTACGACATGATGCCTCGCGATGATCTACGAACTCCACAACCTCCTCTCTCAGCGACCACTACCTTTTCCCCTGGCCCCCCAACTTCACACCACAGCTACTCTTTACCGAACAATCCCATGCCATACTTGGCTCCATCCGTGACACACCAACCTGAACTACTCCTGCTCCACTGGATGATTAATACTATATCCTCACTGGTCGAGGATCTCCAACATCACCCCATTGTCCCCCCAATGTCTACTTTCACCAATACACCAGCCTACAGACTTTTTCTGCAGACACGCAACACACTGCGACATTTGATCAACACCACCCACGACGCCCGCCGTGGACTCAACAGGCTGCAATTCCTTCCCGGCTCACCAGGCTCCCCTGGCCACTACCGCATTGATCCCACCCTTGACATCCCACCACAGCAAACCAACCTCCTCTCCGGATTCACCTCTCAACGCAACCCAGCCACACCATCACCCGCCAACACACCACCGCTCATCCACCGGTTCAGTGGCAGAGACAGGTCTCGTTCCCGAGACCGGCTTCCCCTCACCACACTCTCGCAGCCGAACCACACAACCCCTGGGCACCGGATCATCCCAGACCGACCATCCGCAGCTCCCGGCCACCGCGGACACCTGCACCAAGCACTTTGGACGGCCTCCACCTCCATTTCCACCTCCTCGGTAGCTTGCCACCTGCTTGCTGACACACCGTCCTCCTCCCCCTGAGGCGTCGGACAACGCTTGGTCTCACACATTACGCCTTGCTCAGAGATCGAAAAAACCCGTCCTTTTAGTTTTCTTCACACCATCTCCATTTTTACCACCCAGCAGTCACACATTTATCTCCGCAGCCATTTGAACTCTCGACGGGCCGCTTCATACAACTCACTTCGCTTTCTCACCACCCCATGGACTACGATTCTCCTGACTGGGATCGCACTCCCACAGAGTCTATCGAAGTGAAGGAAGAGACACCACACCTCACCAAGGCAGAAGCCGTTGAGTCATCCACTAACGAACCAAAGCTGGAACTCACGAAAAAGGAGGAAGACTCCCCACAGCATACTCCCATGCTTTGTCCTCCGGTCAGCGCTGTACCGGACAAAACCTCTACCACATCTACAACACCGCCAGCTAAAGCCCCTCCAGTTTCTCACACATCTTACCGCAACCTATCCACACGCAACACAACACAGACCAACCCCAGGCCAACACCAACACCGCCTGCAGCCATACCTCCGCATACCACGGCACCGCCAGCACCACCATCCACCACATCCTCCACCAGCACTGAGGACCCTGTCATCCTCACCACCAATGTTCCCATTCTACCAAAAGCACGTCCGGGGCACCCACCCATCAATACCACCTGGGTGCGCCCCCCACAATGGCACCATGCCTCCCATTCAGCAGCACCTACGCGCAACCCCTTACAGGTCACCATTCCACGTCCCCACCGGAACGGCCAACTTCTACCCTTCAACTTTTCCAACGACATCAAACACTACCTCAATCCCACAGCACATCCCACTCGACGACCAGTCACATCACATCCCGTACCACCAACACACTTCAGCCCAACCACTACCACCAACACAACTACAGTTTTCCCACCAGTACCTCCTATTCCAGATGCGCCACTAACAGAGCAGCAGGCGGCCACGCTCCAACAAACCTTCCTGCGGATTGCGCGCCAAGCCGCAGCTGCAGCCGCGGCCGAGCTCAACTCACGCCACAGCAGCTCATAGTTTCACCCCGCACCTTCACACAGCGTGTGATGACCAAAAAAGAACGCCACCTCCTTTCGGGCTTTCACTTTCCACTTGTTCGATTTTTTGTCTACACTTTTTTCCTGCCTATTCTACCTTGATTGAGACCTCGTTCTAACCTCCCAATCCCACAGGCAGAGTGTTTTCTACTTGACTGCAGCCGTTTTTCAAACTCGTGATCTTTACCTGCAACCGTGCACCGCCTCCACGTTTACCTGTCAATGGAGAGCCACGCCGACTATGATGAGCAGTCTGAGGTTCTATTTCTTTTCAATGAAGATCCGGAGGAAATACCTCCGCAAGTGCAGGATCCAACTTCCCCGCCGCATCCTCAGCCCAATCCATTTCCCACACCCTCACAACCTGCACCATCAGCCACCACCAACATCTCGGCAGACCAATCGTTTTGGGCCGAAGTATACACCCTCCAACCACCCCACGCCCTTATGGGCATCCTCACCGACCTTCACGTCCACAGATTCGTTCTTCACCAACACCTGGACAGCCTCAACGCCCTCACTGACACCCCTATCGGACATCAACCTCTAACTGATACACTCCCACCACCTGTCCAGCGGCTCATTGCCATTTACCACAACAACGTACAACGCATCCAGAGCCACACACGCTTGGCTCTTAATGCCATTGACACCATGGCTCGGTTTCCCCCAGCAGCATACTTCCTGGATCCCAATCTAACCGCACAGACCTCCACATCCACACACACCGAGACAGATCATCCTCCCAGTTCCACTTCACCCCTTCGCTTCTACCCAATTCCCACCGCCGCAGCCAGAAATACCACTTTGCAAGATGTCGCCACTCAAACTCCTCCATCTTCAGAATCCATTCTGGCCAACCCACTCCCACCACTTCTCATGCACGAATCCCAACAGACCACTCCTCGAGCAACCCCTCGAGCAGCCACCCATCACCGTCACATCCAGACGGACATCCACGCCATAGTCCAGCTCCCTTCTTTTGCCGGCCTCATACCCACAGCAGACAGCAACCAATCAGCAACCTCCCCTCCCACAGCCAGCAGTACTTTTCCCACAGCATCCCCCCAACCCACATCAGCCACCAACAAACAACCACACGATCGATGGCAATACGTCAACCTCATTCCCACACCTACTGTCACTTTGCCGGAACAGCCCCACACTCCGCCTACATTTCCATCCCCCATCGGCGGCACACCACGCAACAGGCGCTCCAAGACACCTCCTCGCACCACTACCCCCACCCGCACTCGCCAGCCGGATCCACGCACAGGCTCCCCGACCCCCCACGGCAGCGCCTCCGGCATCAACCGCCACTCTACCACTACAGTCCACCCGCTTCCAAAACGACCTCCACCATCCCTCTCTCAAGCCCTACAGCATCATTCTACCACCGAACCCCTTCAGCCTGTCCCCCCGGCAACTGGCTGGCCGTGCTTTCAAGGCGGATCTTATACGCCTGCACCCTCCGTGGCACCACCAACAGCCGCTCCCTCGCCCACGCACCCATGGCCAGCACATTATTCCCTTCCAACACAGCAACCCACCCCATTCATCCCACCACAGACTGGCTCCTCCGCCTTGAGTCCACCAGCCCCAGTGGTCATGCTCCGCCCATCCACGACCTGGGTGGACGCGCAGGGGCGCCCCCTGCCGCTATCACAACAGGACTATGACCCAGTTACCGACCCATGGCATACAGACAACCATTGATCACGCAGCTGCAGCTTCTGAGGCGCCTTTCATGATTCCACCGAGGATGATTCATACAATAACTTTTCCTACCCTCACTCCCTCCACGGTTTTCATATGTAGGCTTTTGGTTTTACCACAGCTTTCTAACAACATGCCCACCATCATCTTCGGACATTGGCCCAGCTTGCTCCGCAGACTAACACGCTCAGTTTCACTTCGCACAACGAAAAAACAGCGCGCTTCAGTGGATAGTCTGATACTCAACATGTTTTTTCGGATCCACACGGACAACTTCTCTGGGTTTTTTTGCGGCATTCCTGTGTTCTCAGCGGTTTTCGGGGGTTTTCCTCTTTTGACCCCTCCGTTTCCGACAGCATGACTGTTTTAACGCCACCATTGCTCCCTCATTTGACTTTCCCAGACCTGTTCTCGCACGTTCAGCTTGCTCAAATCAACAACCGGTGCTCCACGCCCACGATCCAGTGATACTTCGCCCAGCCACCATGGACGCGCAGTGGCAGCAATACTACTGGAATCATTATTTGATGCAGCAACATCATCAGCAGCTCACCAACCCAGATACCACAACTTCTCCTCCCACCACCACACACCACGCCTACAGCCCCACAGGCACCTACGGCCCACTCACTCACGCACTTCGTACACACCACGTCCACCACTCCAACCCATGTGACTCCACCGTACACACCGCCATCGCAGCATACACCCCCACCCCAGGCATCCACCTCACAGCCGGAGTTTCCACCTCCGCCACCGCCACCCCTGCCAACGGCCGAACCCGTCACTCCACCACCATCGACTTTCCAACACAGCCCACCGCCACCACCCACCACACGTGGCAACACAGCGCCTGCCCCACCCCCCCCACACATCCCATCTCCCACACCACCTGTTCCCGACTCCTGGAACCCAACCGAGCAACATTGGGACTCCAACACCCTGCACGGCCACCAACTACATCGTACAATCCAACCCACCCAGTGGTCTCGAAAAGCAGGAGTGGCCGGACTCCCCACCTTTGAGGTTTTCCCGTGGCAATTGGCTTACCACGGTACCTCCGAGTTCACCGCCCGTACCCTGAGCAACGGCAAATTCACAGGTTTCATTGCCACCAGAAGCATAGCGGAGTCCGTCTTCGTGACCCATTTTCTCCAACAACTCCGCGAGAACCGCCTTGACCTTGACGGCATCGCGGAGGCTCTCCACACCCAACAGAGCACAGACATTCCCAACAAAACTACCCATGCCCGAGCGTTTCACGCTCCCCTCATCAAACTGCGTATCGACCAACTGCAAACCCACTCTCCAGCACCTGCGGACCTGGAGAACCAAATGACTGTGTTTTTTTTGCGTCGTTCAGCGAAACAATGACGTTGACTGTTTTTTTCCTGACGTTGTCTGTTTTTCTGCGGTAGGAACTTTGAATGTCACAAAAAAAAACGTGAATGTCTAAAAAAAACGGTCGTTCTATATGGCACAGAAATGTGTAAATTCTTGTGTGCGAACGCGGATATAGCGCTAGCAATTTACTTTTCATATGTTGGAGATTTCTGTGGTCCTGTTGACGCATCAGGTATTCTCAAAGAAAATTGAGAGCAATTTGCTTACCCCGAAAATCAATGGTTGCATTTTCGCTAAAATCAACCATTGCATTTTCGCTTTCAGGGGTCTGGGTAAATTCAACCTTTCTATTCCCATGCAAATGGGAATGAATGGTTGCAATTGTTCACCCATTATGGTGTATTCCCTGAATTGTTGTAAACTCAATCGTTGAAATTGGAGAAGAGGGCTTTTCAACGATTGTGTTTGACAAAGGCCAGATCAATGCTGTTTACCGCAGCCATTTTTTGACGATTGAATGGTGGGGTTCACGCGCAAGGACACCTGCTCCAAGAATTTTCCTTGCTGCAGCTCGGGCCTCAATTGAACCCTTACGTGTATACCTTCCCTTTTTTGGATTCCACCAGAGGTACAGTTGTCCGCGCAAAAGCTTCCTGACATGGACCAAAACTTGATGGCTTCAATTTTGAGACGGAGTGTAAGCAGAGTTCGAGCGCTGAAAAACAAGAGCCAGTGTCCTGGCCAAATTGGTTGGTGTGCTTTGACCCGTGAGCTTTTGGAACAGTCAGCCAGCATGGACTGGTCACTGGTCTACTTCTAAGGACTTCATATTTCCCACGCGTGGACGCCATGAAGTCAAAGCGCTGAGCTCAACTCCAAGGTTTTTGTTTGTAGCTGATGGTGCGCTCCAATATGTTTCCGCTGCTTTTGGCGAGTCAGCTAGTGTGCGCGTGTGTTCGTTGCGGAGTTTTGTGCGGCCTGAGGATCATTCGAAAGCAGCGCTCCAATCCTGCAAGTCTGACTTCCGCTGCGTCTGCGAGGCTTCCGTTGTTACCAGTTTCTCTTCTACGAGGATCAAAAATTCTAACAGGCCAGAGCCAGAGCCAGAACGCCTTCATGAGAACTCGGAAAGGCTTGTCTGCTGTGTTTCGTGCGGCGTGCTGTCAGCAGCTGGTTCTTGCGACGTGTGTTTGTCAGGTGTGAACCTACAGAAGAGCAGGACGCAGAAGAGCAGGACGCTAGGGCAGCTAGGCAACGTCTCGAGGCAAATGGAGGTACCATTAATGGTAACCTTTGTCAGAGTGAGCTTTGTTCTACAAACAGGTTTTTCAATCAGATTGCTGAATGCGTTGCAGGCGGCCAAGGAGAAGTACAAGGAAGCGCAGAAACACGTTTTTGGGGAGGATGGGAGTGTGAAAACTGACTCGCAAACAAATCAACAAGCAAAACGATTGCCGCGCAAGTTTCTTAAAAATTGTTGCCAGGACCCTGTGCAGATCGATTCGGACGAAGATGATCCGCCAGCGGACCCACATGAGGAAGCTGACGACAAACTTGTTGACCTCTTACTAAAACAACGGGCCTTTGTCAGCCCTTTATCGCAAAATGTTTTTCAGCAGCAGTCATGTTATTGTTTCTTGAAATTTTCCTGCTTTCTAGTGTGAAGTCTCTCCATGTCAGGCTTTGGCACACGCCAAGACAGATGCAGAAGAGCCCGCTGGAAGAAAACTGAAACTTGAAACCGAGAACCGTAGTGGAGAACTCAAACAAAAGGCAGAAACCGAAGAGAAAGAACGTGAGAAAAATCCACCTCCGAAACGGGAGGCTCCCAGCGATAACTGGGCGAAACGTAAGCGGCCAAAAACCGCGCCAGCGACGTGGAAGTTTGATTATTTCCGAGCCAGCTGGGAAGAGCTTCTCAGTTGCATGTTCTTGGCAAGCCCAGCAATGTCAATTATGGTTAGTCGCCTACCCGTTTAGATCATTGCCTGGCGCACCAAAAACGGAGCCTGTTGATTGCGTTGCCCACCGAGTCTTGATGTTTGTTTTTGTCAAACTAGACTTTGGCTAAGGTTCATCAAGCCCACTCTGGAACTTCGAACGTGGGACAAATCGAAGGCCTGTGCAATTTTTTGAAAAGAAATTGAAAATAGGGTTGAGACTATCGCGTGAAGGTTGACTACTGGAACACCTCCCACAAGCTGATTGTTGGGGATACTGAGCAGGAAATTGAGGCATCTTGTAAAGATCTAGCGCAAAAATACTTGCAGTCCAAAGCTGGTGGAAACACCGCTGCCACATAAAGGTTAGAGATTTGAACGGAACGCTCACCTGGAAAGGAAAAGGGTTGCAAGCTTCAGCTTCACAAGATCTTTCACTCTGCGCTGAAGTTTGTGTCCGCCGTTTTGATGTAGCAAACTGCTTGCAAACCCTTGTTTGCCAATCGGTTCAGGTACAGAGCATGGCAGGTCTTCAATAGCTTCTACATCTGCAGGTTCCACCCCCTAGCTGGCCTACTTCTGCTGTGAGTGTGTTCGTGTTTGCTGAGCTTGGCGCTTGCAGCTTTGTCACTGCATCTTTGCGTGGTTTTCCCTAGCTGTCGGGGCTTTGGACAGCATAGTAGTTGCGTGATGATGGGCTTACTGCGGTTACTCCTTTGCTTCGGCTTGCTTCAGCCCCAGCTTGTGTGCCAGAAAGGGGAACAGTTGAGCGCCAAAACGTTTTTTCCTTGTTGGCCTAGGATTTCTGTGGCCGACGCAAGCAGAGCGCTTGTGACAAGTTTGGTGAAGTTTGGATTTCCCAAGATGGGAATCGTCGTACTCTTGCTCCTGCCGGGGACTCGCGTGAAGTAATCTTGATTTGCGTTGCGTATATTGTTCTTAATTGGGCTCTTAATTGGGTGTATTGGGCAGCCATTTTTTGGTTTTGCTGTAGGATCTGGAACACGGAAGTGCCTATCACCCCGAAGTACGACTGCGTCGACCTTTTCAGTGGCAAAGGTCACATCAAGGCCTGCACCTTGTTTGAAACGTAAGTTGTGGAGCGTTTGCCAGTTTAGACATCTGAAGCACACAAATTAAGCGAAATCTTGCTAACGCCCAAAACGCTAGGCAGCTCTGAACAAGATCCGCTACCGGGTGGCTGCTCACGACATCGAGCTGCATCCCTCCTTAAACATCTTGAAAAGTGCGGGCTTCGCGTTGAGTCCTTAGCGCTGTACAGTTTTCTTGTGTTCACCTGTTTGTCGGGCGCGCTTGGCCTTGTCCAGGTTGGTCCTGTGGTCTATCTTGTGCTTGGATCCAGCAGGGCCAAGGCCAGACAGCACGTTTTTTTGATAGAATAGAACCGGAAAATCTAGCTTTGTTGATTTCAACATTCGGCGGCACAGGTTTGGAATCTTCCAACCGGTCTGTTCCACCTGGATTTGGGTCAACCGATCCACAGGGGGAAGAAGCCATGGCCCTAGAGTACTGCTGTGGCATGTGGTCGTAGTTGTAGTCAATAAAATAGACCTTAGGCCCAGAATCACCGCTTGGATTTACACGGTTGCCTTGCATCGCGGAAGCGAACCTTATGATATCAAGGCAGGTTCATCCCAGCAAAGCCTGGCCGTGTTACGCAGACGTTTTGTGAGAAATATTGGCAGGACCTTTTTGGCGCTATTCCTTCTTCTATTCCTCCGTGGAGTTTACCTTTTTGAGCAACCTGCATCGAGCTTGCTACATTTTCATCCGCGCAGTGTGGTCACAAACTGTGAACCTGTGTACATCTTGAACCAATATTTGGGTGCATACGGGCACTGCAGCCCGAAACTTTGCCAATTCCGGTCAAATCTGTTGCCAAGCTGGAAATCGGTGTTTGACATTAGATATATTTGTTTCCGCGGAAATGAATGACACGGCCTTCTGAGGCTTGGTCTATGTGGTGGTTTATACAAAAAATTCACCAAACAATCACGCGCGAAGTGCCACGAATTGCGTGGAATGCTCATGATTGAGCCAACCACAAAACGTGACGAGAACGGGCGTGTCACGGGACGGCCGTCGCTGAAGCACACGCAGACACTCGCCTAGCCAATCTGTGATTTTTTCAGCAAAGCATGTGCATTTGTTTGACAAAGCGTGTTTTTTTGTTTGTATTCAGGGAGTATCCGCCGGCTTTGGGCACAGCGATTGCGCAGTTATTGAGCAAGCAAGAGAGGAACCCAGGCAACCCGCCATGTCCGTGCTTCCTGTGGACGAAGAGGATGAAGCCCACGGGCTTCTTGACGAAAAGCAGGGTCGACTATTTTTCAATTGGTTGGCAGGAAATCAGCGGAATTTATTGAAGTCGGAAAACGGACCTTGTCCGTAAATCGGAAAACGGACCTTGTCCGTAAATCGGAAAACGGACCCCGTCCGTAAATCGGAAATTGAAACAAACGTTCAGCAATCGGACCCGAAACGAGGTATGAATTTTTTTATGATGCAGATGGACAATTGGATATGGGCGACACGTGGGAAGATGCATCTCGTTTTTTATTTTTGTCAGCAGAATCTACAGCCCACATGTGGGCCACCTGGTGTACAAAGGCAGACCTGAAGGATGTTGCGCACTATTTGGCGCGCTCTCGAAAGATCCGTGTGCCATCGCGTGGTTGGAGGCAATACTGTTTGCGTGTGTGTGCTAGCTGGATATTTTTTTTGGACACACAGAAAGCAACGAGGGCAGCAGTATATGAACACGAGGAAACAAAGAGAGTGGAAGAAAAAGGCACCTGTCGTTCAGATTTCTTCGTTGTTGTTTTTTTGCAGGAAACTTTTGGAAGACCTCGGTCTTTGAGTGTGAAGACGCGCTGCTGATCTTTGAGGAGGGTCGTGATCAGTTGTGTGTGTAGTTACTGATGACTTACACGCATGTGATGCGCACATCAATGTGCAAAGGGCGCCCGGTGAACAGGCCAAAATGATCACCCCGCCCGCCCGCATCATGGAAAATGAGCACCACGCCCGCCCGCTCGAAACCCGCTCGAACCCGCACGGGCTTTATTAAATGTAATCTACGGACCCGCTCGGAACCCGCACGGCCAAAAATGCTCAAAAAAAGCCTTCCACGGCGCAGCCATATTTGGTCGAAAACTTGGCGAGATCCGTATGAACCGCGGCGATTCCCAGTTGCCTTGGCCCAAGCTAGGTGCACAAACTCACTCTTCAAAGCCACGCGCCCCATCTACAGGTCAAATTTTACCTTCGTCGAAGGCCTTCGCCACATGGATCGCGAGTTGGAGACACAGGTGACCTGTTTGCGTTGCAAGCTGCCTGCGCATAGTTGATTCGCGAATAGTCGGAGGCTTTCAAAGCAGCAAAGGTTGAGGTGGAGGATGCCCGTCAGGCCTTCTCCTGTTGAAGCTGGACTTGCCCTGCTTGCTTTGTAGGTTCTTGGTTTGTAGTCACATCTGTAGGCCTATGCTGCTTCCAATGGAGGCGAAGGTGCCCTTGCAGTTTTTTACTTGGTTGATTTTTTTCAGGTAAATGTTTTCCATCTTTGGCCATTCAAGGTCGTACTTTTGAAGAAGACCTGGAGGCTGAAATTGACAAAATGGACAGGAAGAGGAAGACCCCTCCCCCACCTGCCCCTAGTCCTGCAGACATGGGACCCTCAGATGAGGAGTTGGACCGTGAGATAGCCGAACTACAGCGACTGAAGGATCTGAAGGAGGAACGCAAGAAGCAGAAACTTGCCCAGCTTGAGTTGTTGAAGAAGGAACTCAATGGCCCTCCCAAAGAACACCTGCCAGCCAAACCATCCCCACCAGCCACGCCAGCGAAGCCCATGACTGCCACCAAGGCGGCCCCCCCTACCCCACCTAAGATCGCAGAGGTGAAAGGACACCGTTTTGGAGGCAACTCGACACATTCCAAAGGTACCACTACAAGTCCTGCCAGTGCAGTCCCATCGCCAGCCGAGCTGCCGCCTGGGACCCCACAATCTCAGAAAAGCACGCCCGTGGAGCCGTCAACGTCAGTGACCCCAAGCCCTGCCCCAGAGACACCTGTGCAACAACTGGCCCCACCTGCCCAGGCTGGGTCTTCTAGAGCTTGTCTCACTAGATATTTTTGTTTAAGCGAATTGTTGTTGGCAGGTTGCAGGTGGCAGCAGGTTCTCCTTGGCACGTGCCTGCAACAACCCCAACCGTGCAACGATGGAGATGGTCAAGGCGTGGCAAGCAGGAGGCGCTGCCAAGGCAGCCCTGATTGAGAAATGGGGCAAGTCGGCCGACGTCGCCGAAGTCACACTTGAGCTCATAGAGGAGAATCTGCGGGTGCAGCCTGCCCCTTAGATGTTTTTCCTTTATTGGGTTAAAGTAGTCCCAAGCCCTGAGGGACGACAAGTCCAAGAACGCGTACCTCACACCTGAAGCCGTGCTGCAGCACTACCATGGAAACAAAGAAAAGGCCGAGAAAGCTATGAAGATAGCGGAGGAAGATGGCCGTAGCTTTCTTCCAACATAAACATCTAGTGTTCGCGCCCCCGCGTTTTTTTGCCTGCAAGCTCTCCACAGAGCAAGCCTGTCCAATTGTTTTAAGGTACGATCGATGACCCAAATTTGGGCGCAGAGCACAAGTTGTACAAGCTTCGCACCGAGATGACCGAGACTGATCTTGTCCGCCACATCGAGTTGTGGCGCACCAAGATTTTGCCATTGGCACAGGACACTCGCAAGGAAGCAGCTGAGCTGTTTGAGACTTTGATCCTTGCCTGCGTTTGGCAGTGTCTTGTTTACATACACTCGTCCTTTTGCGAATGTCCCTTCTACAGCAACAAGGAAAACGTTGAACAAAGGGAAGAAGGAAAAGGATGGTGAGGAGGAGGACGAAGGCCTAACGCTTTTGCTGCTGCTCGCGTGGCCAGTGTGCATTGAACATGTTGTCAGTTTGTGTGGGCGCGCTGCCTGTGACGCGTGTTTGCCATGTCTTTGTGCATAGGCAAGCCCATCCCAAAAAGCAAAGCAAAGGCCAAGTCTGCTTCGACCAAGAGGGGTAAAGGCAACCCTGCGGCCACCTGGGAGCTCAAAAAAGTAAAAGCCAGCGATTTGAAGAACCCACTCCCAAAGCTTGACCGAGCCAAAATGAAGAAGTCCTTGGAGAAGGAAGTTGCTGGGAAGGTACGCATAGTAGTGTTTCTTTTTTGCACCGCCTGGTGTTTTTGCTTTTTGTTCTGACTGTGACGTTTGGTGAAGTGTCTTTGAAGGTTTTCAGCGGGCGCCAGTGTGCCAATCAGTTAATCGTTGTTTAGCTAGTGTTGGGAGTCTAGCCTGCCTGACACTCCCATAGCGCGCAGGCAGCCGCCTGTGGCAAGTGCATTTTCCAGTTGCAGGGTCACGAGGCCGCAGAGAAAGCGTGCGCGGATCTCACCTCCGCAAAGAACGACCTTGAAGAGGCTTGGAAGGTGCGACCAGCATTGCAGCTCCCATTTTTTAACTTACACACACACACACTTACACCTCATCCTTGCCCGGCTCATTGTCAGGCCGTTCGTGAGCTTGCAGATGACACCGAGGATGATGCTTGGGAATCCAAGGTGAAGGACAGATCAAAACATTCCCTCCTTCCTACCTTTACGTGTGTGCCTGTTGGATGCAATGCATTTTGTGTGATTCTTCTGCAGGATCTGGCTAACACATATTTGGCCTTCGTCTCCAAGGAGGAGAGACATGCATCGTTTTACACTGTGCTGGGCGCTCTAAATTGTGCCAGGAGTTCGCCCTGGGTTGCGCCAAATCTTTGGCCAAGAAATGATTGAGAGATTGACTCTGGGTGATCCGCTGACTGAAGGGGTTCAATTGCTGTCAACTGACAATGATCAGTTTTTGGATCCAAAGTTGATATGGGTTTTCCATAGAGCCGGGTGGCGCGCTAGCAGCTAGCCTGCATGAGCCTGTAGTAGCAAACCTGTCTGGGGAGTCTGTGGGACGCTAGCGGGGCCGGAACCTGAAGCGCAGAAAGAATGGAGAAATCAGATTTTTTGCTGATGAAACCGTGTTCTCTGATGTGTTTCTTGGCTCTGGCAAGTCCGCGAACAAAGACAATCAGAAAGCCATATTTTTGTATTTTCCTGCGCAGGCGCAACCCCTCCAAGCTCCAAAGGAGCCACGTCTTATGTGGGAAAGTGAGGTGCTCACGTATTGCTCTTCTTTTTGTCAACGGCAGCAAAACAAATGCAAACATGTCCATACATGTTCCTGCAACCTTAGGCAAAAGTGGTCCCGGGCCAGAGCTATCGCGAACGCTTTGAGGAGGCGTGACCAAGCCTCAGCCAGCGCTACCCAGCCCGTGCCAGATGTTTGGAAAACCCATTTCTCTTACTTGGAAGAGATTGCAAAGTCTCCAGTGGCGAGGACCTTGCTGGATAGAGGCTTAAGACAAAAGAATGCTGACATATCTTTTTTCAGCAAACTTGCAGCTGCGTGCGTACAAGAAGGCAGCTCCAAGTTTCAGACCCAGTTTCTGGCCGGGACCGACCGAGAAAGTCGCTTGCATAGACGCCTTGCACGAGACCTACCTCATATTCGAACTGTCAGTTTGACTACGTTGCACAAAAAAACAACTGTGCGAAGAAAAGTCAGTAACTTGCAAACAATTTTGCGTCGAGTGCATTTTGTGCCGTGCGCGTGCGTTGCATAAATCTTCAGATGAATGAGGTATGGTACTGCCGTCAGACTACATCAAGTGGTTCGTTGAACGCCCTCCCTTTTTCAATGACATGTTCTTTGGTCAAACCACTGAAGCAGATAGAGCTGAGTTTCAGCCTTAGGTTGGTCGCTGCTGCAACAGCCACGCCATATACAATATATAGATTGGCTTGTTTGGGGGTCCGGGGTTGAGGTTTTGGAAGCGCCTTCAAACATCCGCTGTGCTTCATTTGGATGCAGGACTGCGCGGGGGTCATGAGTTTTCCCAACAGAATCTCTTTTCCAGAATTGGGCAGGCCCTCATGATATTGGAGTCCGGATCCATGGAGACGAGGGGCCATACTTTAAGAAAAGAAATCTGCTGATCATATCGATGTCCTGTCCATTTGTCCACAACCCAGTCACTGGGCTTGCCAGTTTGAGACGCAGTTGGAACGCGCAAGATGTCATTCTAGTTTATAAAGTTAAGGACACATTGAGATCGCGACTGGCAATCTGCAGCTTTGCCTTATGTTCCCTTCAGCTTTTTAAGCAAGCAGCATGCAAAGCGGCATACACAAAGCGTAGATAGTATGTTGTCTGAGGCGTTGTGCCTGGTAAATTTCTGGTGACGCGAAAAAAAACAAAAAAAATTGAAGTGTCGAAGTACCTGCGATGACATTTTCGATCTCATCGCAACAGACCTGGCGAATCTGTGCCCGGAATCAGCATCAAGTTCGAGGTGACATTTTGCAGTTTGTTAAAGCGCGTTTTTCGAACAATGGTAAAGAAAAGTGTGTAAAGTTCCAGCTGAGGCGGTTTAGGTTTGGTGGCCAAGAGCGCCAAGCCATCTTCCTCGGCATGGGCGGGGATTGGAAATGGTTGCATCAAACCTTCTATTTGCCAGGGCCTGTGGTTCATATGTTCTAGAACTGACTCTGTTGAAAATATGGTTGCACTGAGTCCACGGTATTGGACTGGAAACGGCAAGCGCTTGGGCAACAGGACCGCAATCACGATAGTGTTTTAAATTTGTTCTTTGGCCGATTTTTGCTTCCCAATCTCACTGGAAGAAAGAAAGCGTGCGTCCTTGAAAGGTGTCTATCACCAATCCTAGTACTCTGGCCTTTCATTTCTTTTTGTCACCCTCACATGGTTTGCCTTCTACAGCTGTGGCAGGATGTGCCACATTTGCGCGTGGCTCGGAGTGATGAATTCTGATTCAGACCAGCCTGCAGCCGCTTCCAACTTTTGGCAGGCTGGCGTCTACAGATGATCCGCAAGATGGTGCGACCTATTTGGCCCCAGGGTCTTCGCATTATTTGAACTGTTTCGATGACTGTGGGTGGAAAGATTCGACAGAATCACTTGAGGTTCCTAGCCAAGAGTTGGAAATCGTCCGTGCATTTGTTGGAGCAACCTGAAACAAATATGTTTTGTTGCAGTTTTTGCTACGTGTGCAAATGATCCTGAGGAATTCAAAAGGAGTGTGTCAGCTCACACACCTTACACTAGCCCGCTGATAGCCTTGCAGAGTTTTCACCCGACGCTCATACACAACGACCCGCTGCGCGTGATGTATAGGGGCTTCGTGCCTGACTTTTTAGCCGGCGCCTTTCAGTCTGCATTTTCTGATGAGCATGTCCTCTTTGATGCGATCACGCTCTATTGCAAAGAGAGGGGCACCCCGATCTCGATGGATGAGATATCTTATTCCTATGAGGGAGGTTACCCGTCACTCAATTGTAAAGGCTTTGACGCCAAAATTATCGCTCTCTTCTTGGCCCAGGACTAAGTTTGCCCGAAACGCACGCAGTGCACTCACTACAAATTAATACCGGCTAGCTATATATAGCGCTTAGGCCGATACGCTTCCAGCCCATCGTGCTACTTGCAGGGTTCTGGACGCTGAGTTCTGGGACGTTCTTGAAATGTTTCTGGGAAGCTGTTGATAGTGATGCGTAGTGTGATGCGTGCGCAACCCCTTCGCGGGTTTGAATCTCTATCAAGTTCGATCAGCTGAGGACAGCGAGGCAGCTGGCAAGGGTCATAAGATTGATGGAGGGGAAAATTTTTTTCTCGATGAGCCAGAAGCTGAAATGGCTTTGAAATCTGCCCACGGCTTTGCGGTGGGGTATTTGTGGCTGGCGCACTCGTCTTACGTGGAGCGAACGTATCTGTTCAAATTGAGACCGAAGACATTTGGATGAACACATACATATGGAAAACATGGCGACGTGTGTTGCTGTTGGTGGTCTCTCTAAATATTGTTCGGTTTAATTTGTCTTTGTTCTTATCATCCTGCCTCAGGATACACATCTTCCTGCATATGTGGGAAATTTGCAAGCAACTTTCAGGCCTCAATCCACGTATAAACAGTTGTTTTGCCGACGAAGACTTCATTCGAATTCTGTGCTCCATCGTTGCTGGGCTGGATTGGCTGTCCAAACCCTTTTTTAGTGGACATCAAGGTGTCAATTTTTCATTTTTTGGCATCAGGCTTCTGGATGCCATCACCGCGGCACGGCCCAACAATGTTTGAAGAGGTACTTACTGAGTGCAGGGGTGCACTGGCACGCGGTTGTGGAAAAAAGGGCTGGACGCTCCAGAGTGCACTTCAGGGGTGTCTGGAAGAAAAACGTGAATGACCCAAAAAAAAAGGTCATTGACCTAGTTTTGTTAGAATGACCCTAAAAAAACGGTCGTTTGGTTCTCCAGGGAAGGCTCCGCTCTACGCGCCCTCAAAAACACCAACGACGAACTGGCTCGTGCACGTCAGAAACTCCAAGACCTGGGCAACCCACTCACACCAGTCAAGAACACCAGCCGATCTTCCGCACCAGCCGCCCCTTCTCACGCACCCACGCCACCACCACCCAAACCACCAGCCATCACCGACGTCTTGCAACCACCACACCCCACGCTGCAAGACGATATCCCTGAAGGCTGGAACCACCCAGAGATCCAACAATGGGTCACTACCTTCGACCCCACCATCCAAGAAGCTGCGACGGAAGTCATCCGACTGCTGCAAACAAGCAAAGTCACCACGCAGCAGCTAAAAGAAGCAGCCACCAAATATGGCCTACCCCTTAACCGGGTCAACCGACTCCCCATTCGCAGCCTACAACAGCTGGTGGGAGTCGGAGCAGCCATCGGTTGCTGACTCGCCATCCTGGCCCAGCAGCAACCCAGCCACACCAACCTCACCCAACTCTTCCACCTGCACCGAGCACTTTCCATGCTCATCCACCGCACCCAATACATCGACCGCGCCGAGGCCATCTTTGCAACCGGCCTCATCCACATCACCCTCCTTTTCGCATACCCGTCCAACACCCGTCGCTCACAACAATGGCGCAACCGTTTCCGCCAGCTCCACATTTTACCCCACACCTACCACTACCACAATTTCCTCTCTTCCAATTCCGTCTACATCAAGCTCCACTTCAATCCCGACCAGCCCCAACGCTGCTACCATCAACATGGCCACTTCTACGTTGGCTCCACAGCTATCGGCATCCCCCCACCGCGAGCACAATCGCCGCGCCAAACTCAAACAACTCCAAAATAACATTCCCATTTCTGCAGAACTCTCCTTACGTTATTGGCATTCACACAACAACATCCACCACTACACCACTATTCAACTCACCTCCCATGACACATACGACCAAGCCTGGATCCAAGAGCACCACTACATCGCCAACTGGATGCCTTCACTCAACTGGCCTTTCATTTCCCACCACCTCAAACTCAAAGCTCAGGGATGGCAGTTCGCAAAACACAGAGCCCACTTCTACTCCAGATTAGCCACCCACAAACGACTTTTCCGACGCCTTCGACAACGCCAGTACACCCTCAGAGAACCACACCTCTACACTTCCACTAAGCATCACGCCCTCCAACTTCTTCGCAACCTTACCAAACACACCGCAGCCTCCTTTGAGGCAGCAAAACAGCTAAGAAGCGGCCGCCACACGGACCTCGAGGTGTATGCAATCCGGCGTATGGCCGCAAACTTGGAAGAACCTGGCCGCAGCCGAGCTCTTCACATCCTCAAGAAAGCCTTGATCTACCGCAACCTCACGCCACCAAAACCAAACATCCCATTGACAGTGCCCTTCTTGGCCCATGACGACTTTACCAAGCACTGCCAACAATGGCTTCGTATTACCATCCAGCAGCACAAGCATTTCACCATTCCCCTCCATCTCCCCTCCCACAGACTGAGAGAAGCCGCCCACAAAACCCTCCGCTCCCACCTGCACAACCATCGCACATGGGAGGACACCCTCCACTCCCCGCCAGATCCAGCAGACCTCCCCTGTGCATGCGATCACCTTCGCACCCTCCTGCAGGATCCCGATACCCCTACCATCAACGGCCACTACATCCTTACACTTGACCAACTCCAACTCCCTACACACCTCAGCATTTTTCTCAACGCCAATATGAACAGCGCCTATTACCCAAGCAAAGCTCGGTACTTCCTCATTTTCAAGACGGCCTACACCAAATGGCTCAAACTACAAGGGCTTCCACCATCCCTAGTACAACACCTACAGCCTTTCCTTGAGCACCAATGGCGCCTTCACAACACACACCTAAAGCAGCAACCCCGTTTTACGGCCCGCCTGCTTCGTCAACTCCAAGAACATTTGGGCAAACACACATTACTCCACCATGCCGATCATGAGCTCCAACAACTGCGACTGTTTTGCCCTCGCCAATACTTCACTGGCGCCTTGAACACCTGGCAATCCCCCGAACTATTTGAACCACTTCCCTACATCACTGCCGCCAACATCCATGACCACCTGGCCGCCACTGTCCCCCCCATCCTGCGCAACCGCTACAAGTGGGGTTTTCGAAAAGACTTCAACATTCCATACGGCGTTGTCCACCTCAAGGAGAAGAAGCACTGGCAAAAAGGCCGTACAATTATCTCATACTTCCAATCACTCAGTGGCAACCTGCTTCGCATTACCAGCCGTGCCCTTGACATCATCCTCCAACACCTTTACCCTCAGCATCCTGGCCAAATGTCCATTCCCCAACTTTGGCACCATTTTCACAGCTACCTCACCCAAACCCCACCAGACATCTCACTACACGCCACCAACGATGACCTGGTCGGCTTCTTCAACTCAGTCCCACAGCACCGACTCATCGATGCGGTTCACTCCCTCGTCCACCACTGGCAACAACAGCAACCAACACACACCCTGACGGTGGACGTCCAGGCCACCGGCAATCCTTTCCACCGCTCCCACATTGGCAGGCACCATCGCAAACACCCTACCCAACGTACCATCCAGACTTCCGACATTACCACCATCGTGGCTTTTGCCCTCAACACATGCATTTTCCGGGCTTGCAACAACACTTACAAACAAATCCGAGGGGCTGGGATTGGATCCCAGCTCTCTCCAGCCCTATGCAACGTTGCTATCACCCTCATTGAGCACTCCTGGCATCAGATACACAACAACCTCCTTCAACACACAGACCTCCACTTTACTTACTATCGCTATGTTGACAACCGTTTCATTGTCCACAACGAACATTTCCTTCAGCACCCGGCTATCCAAACCCTTATCCACCACAATTTCTTTGGCGACCCTGTGGAACTAGAACCGGTGGAGGATTTTCATCTCCTCGGTTTCAACATCGACCTCCCACAACGCACTATCACCTACATGCAACCTTCTCAACCCTGGAAAATCCGGGGTTCCACAACCGCCGGGAGCCAGCGCTTGGCTCTATCAGGCCTCCAATCACGACTCCACACCATTCGAAAATACACATTTCCACCCTCCAGCGCTGACGCTGCTGCGGCCGAACTCGTGAACCTATATGTCCAAAAGGGGCATAACTACCACGCCTGCCACCGGTTTTTGGAAAAGCGCCGAATGCGGCGACCTGTGTGTGTCCAACCCTGGACAAAGGGTCTTCCACCACCACTCTTTCCACTTTACATGAGCAGGGGGGCAAGGCCTCCAGCGACGAACCTTGCCCAACGAAGCTAAGTCGCTGGAGGGGAAGCACTGAGAGACGTCTCAGTGTGTACCTGCTGAACAACTGTTGCACACGCTGTCCACTTTTGCTGTTTGTTTCCATGGTGGTTCATGATACTTCCCCCAAACCATTTTCCTTTCCGCATTGCAGCTGCTGAGCCACCGATCGTCAATCGCACTATGCTGATCTTTCACTGCAGACTTTAACAATGATTGTTGAAACACCTACAAGTTCTTCGGACCTTTCGCCATGCCGTTCCATCACCCTCCTTCTCACCGAGACAATTGCGTTAACTGAAAACCCAAGTTCGAAGTGTGT
>CAXAMN010022491.1:0-24228 GCA_963970005.1 Durusdinium trenchii | reverse complement strand
CTCACCGAGACAATTGCGTTAACTGAAAACCCAAGTTCGAAGTGTGTCCCGCTCAGCCGTCCCACTCGGGTGCTGAGTGTGATCCCCGTCACAGGGGCGCCGACCTTGCGTGGGAAAGCAACCACCCCAACGCACCACCGCTCACTGGACTCTCACAGGAAAGCACCGACACCCTCACAGAATCAACTGCCACACCGGCCGCCGGGCCAAAAAACGGTTCTTGATGAATACTTCGGATTCCAACTTTCAGATTTTAGATTTCAGCATTCAGATTTTTCATGTCTTCCAATCCTGTGCGTGTTTCCATGTTTGCTATGTTGCTGCCGCGATTCCTTCATCGACAGAACTCAAGGATGGGCATTACAGCTCTTCAGCTTAATTCGAGATGCATGAACACACACCTACCAACAAGCTCACATCTAACACCACCTCACAACATACTCACCATCGACACCAGAGATGACACCTTCAACAACAAACAAGACAATACAACTCGGCACCTCCCCGCTGCTTTTTGCTGCCGCGCCGCGCCGCGCCATAGCTACGACCACGACATGCATTTTCCGTGGCCCTATGCTTACACCACGCCACCACCATTACCTACCACACAACCTCAACCCACATGGCCGATGCCACAACCATCAACTGCACCCACTTTTCCCCCGACACAACCATCGGCATACCCTCACCCACAACCACAACCATTTCAACCACCACCGTTTTTGTCCAACCCTACCGCCACCGCAATGACCTACGGCACACCATCCACTTGGACGTTTGTCCAACCATGTCACGTGCCACCGCAGCCCACACATCCAGCTCCAGTATTTCCGACAGCAGCACCTCCCCCTTCATACCTGTTGCCACCACAACATCCCACACCACCGGCAGAACTACCCTGACACCTCCCCCTCCAACACAGCAACAGACTGCGATTGCCAATCATCCATCCACAGACCCCCAATGCGCCATCCCCCAGGGCGTTTGGCAACCATATTCAGCTTTTCCCCCCGTCACACAGCCTCCACTCCAACCGTTGCCCCCACCACCGCCCCCACAAACCATCAACGCCTCAACACCAGTCCAACCTCCACTTCAACAGCAGCCACCATCGGATCCAACACCACCAATCCAACCCATCCCCACGACTGCCCAGGACAATCCATTGCCGGTCCAAAACACGCCCCCACCAGCTACCGTATCCCAACATTCAGCATCCCCATCGCTAGTATCTGCCACACCAGCGCCTGGATCTTCACTACCAGCACCAGACAAACCTGACACCACTGCCTCACCAGCACAGCAACCACCTTCCCCGCAACCACCACACAGCAGTCGCCGCCACCACCACAAGAGCCGACGCAAGTCCGACCATCACCACAGAGGACGCCACCGCCACCGCCGCCGACATCACCATCACCGCCACTCCAAACATCACAGCACAACCCGGCGACGGCGGTCGCCTTCAACATCCACTTACACATCCAGCCTTACGCCATCCCGCAGTCGTTCACCACCACAACCCATTGATCTACGCCCTAACACCGAACACTCCAACCCAGACCCCTCTCAATTTCCCACCACAGCCGTCCTCCGCCGCCCAATCAACCGTTGGCGACCTCCACCCAACTTTCACACCTTTACACCTGCAGACCAAATCCTGGAATGGCTCGAATTCCACGCCACCCAACTCGACAATCCCAACCGACCACAACACCAGTACATTGCCAATATCCTCACAGACTGCAACATCACCTACAAGGAGATCACCGATTTCCGACAATATACCCACGCCAAGTGGAACGACACAACTCACCAATACGACCAATTCCAGTACTACGCCATTTCACTTCCCTTCCTCAACACTAAAGCCACTACACCAGAGCCACCTGCGGTTTCCCGCGCCACATCAACCCACCGGGAAGTCGCCCACATCAACGCAGGCCACACAGGCCCCGTCGGCAACATTTCCAACATTCTACGCCAAGGCCGATTTTTACCCAGCACACTCCACTTTGCCAACTACCCTGGATTTTTTGCCCAGGGCGTTCGCATCACCCACAACCAACCCCATGACCACAACGAACTTGCCCGCATCATCCACAACACCTGGCACCGCCACAAGAATTCCCATTCCCTTATCATCACACTCCTTGCTTGGGGTGCTGCCACAAAATATACCTCTGGAGGTGAGGAACACGCCATGAACCTCCTTAACGACCACCATGGTGCAGTCTTTCATCAGAAGGGCCGCTGCTGGGTGATCCACCCGGACCACGCCATTGTCAAAGGACTGGCCTGGTCCACCAACTCCACTCCACCGGACCCATAACACCACTACCACACATCTACACACCACTACCACCTCCACATCCACTTTTGGTCTCACACCACCACCCAACCTTTGCTGTAGCAGCAAAAAGAGCCTCCTGCAGCGACCACGGGAATTTTGAACCCTCAATTTTTCAAGCTCTGCAGTGTTTGCTGTAAACATCTTCCTCCGAATTGTACCGGCTGTTTTGATGGAGTATTTCACATGTCAGATTCTCAAGTACTTGATTGTCCAACCGGCATTGCATACTCGCACTTTTGCCTGTCGGAATTTGATGCTCGCTTAATTCATACGCACGGCCTCGTGATGACGCGCTCCCTCAGACTCGCCGCTGTCCGGCTGCTTTGGCGCGCTGCTGCAGCAACCTGTGACGATTCTTAGCTACTGTACACCCCTACATCTCAGAATCATGAGCAGCACACCGACACCTCTACAAAACGACACCTCAACTCTCATACACAGAACCGCAGTGGCACTTTCGCAGGTGCAAAACCTGCTCCGACAAGCAACAGATATTGTAGCACACCTCCACACTGTTTTCCTCCACCACTGCCACCAAGCGGATCCCACTTTCCGCCAACACTTTCAGCCACTTCCAACTCCGCCCAACCACCCTATACGTTTACCATCTACCACCTCATCCTGTGACTCAGCACCATCCAGACCACCCATCCGTTTACCAGCACCACCCTCAAAAGACTCAGACGACACTCCAACAACACCCCCAGATCCACCACCTACCACAACACGCAAGCGGAAGCAACCACCCCCACCACCACTGAACCAACATGCGGACTGGGATGCTTGGGACGGCGACGCCGACTGTCGCCTGGTCGAACTCAAAGAAAACCCCAAACTTCGTCCCAACTGGACCACTGTGGCTCGCCGAGTGGGTTTCTCCGTTGAGCAATGCCAAGCCCGATGGCAAGAACTCAAAGACATGCAACGTCAGCAGGACCAGCAACTCTTCTCCACACCACTACCAACCGCACCACCAAGACAAGCACCTTCCCCATCACCAACACCCACATCACCAGCAATTTCCCCAGCACCACATTCACAACCGGATTTCTCCCCTTCCCCCATGACAACGCCACCGACTTCACAACATCAAACGACTCCTGCTGCTGCGCTGCTGCCGCCGGCTGCTGAGCGGGACCTTAGTGAAGACAGTCATCCGGAGAAATCTCCACTTACGCCCGTGGTCAGTTATTTCATTTGACCCGTTTCACCCACCTTTCTTTACGGCGCGCCGCAGGACAAATCCACTGACCCGCACATCCAAGCTGGCTCCAACCTGCGAGCAACACTCAGCCCGATTTTCAATCCCTCAACGGCTCTTTGCACCTCCTCTTTCTGGTCAACCAACAACTCCGCCGTCACCCATTCCACACTGAACCTATGCCAAGCCAGACCTATTTTCAAGACCAGAGAGCATACAACCTCCTTTACCGAATGCGCGGTGACCTGATCTCGCTGGACCGCCTGATCGATAACCTCTCTCAGGCTCGTCGGCTCCTTCAATTTGTTACCACCGGCCCCGGGCTCCCAGGACAATACCGCATCAACCCCACAGCCACACTCTCCAGCAGAAACCTGGCCATTATACACAACATACCATCAGGTTCTCCACTACCACCCGGACTTTCCAGCCGTTCACCCTCTCCTTCACCACGTACCCCACCACAAGACGCCGAACGCCTACACTCATACTGGACAGGCCCCCCACCACAAGCCACCCCGGCAACCCACATCAACGCTACCACTCACACCAGGGAACGCTCACGGTCCCGCGACAACCTCCCACACCGCATTGGCTAACTACAGCAACATCCAACCTCCAGCTCTACGGCAGCCGCTGCGCCGTTTGCCAACTATGAGACGGCATCCCTGCCCACGGCTACTGTTACATTTTGTTTTTCAAGTCTCACTGACTTTCTCGGCGAGCGGCAAAATTCAGCCATCCAACAGAACTTCTTTTCACACTTACACCGCTTAATGGTTTTTCGCATTTGCTTGCCACCATTTTTCCGCAGCCGTTTGACTGAACTGTTTATTCATAACCGTCCGCCCTTCCTACGACATGATGCCTCGCGATGATCTACGAACTCCACAACCTCCTCTCTCAGCGACCACTACCTTTTCCCCTGGCCCCCCAACTTCACACCACAGCTACTCTTTACCGAACAATCCCATGCCATACTTGGCTCCATCCGTGACACACCAACCTGAACTACTCCTGCTCCACTGGATGATTAATACTATATCCTCACTGGTCGAGGATCTCCAACATCACCCCATTGTCCCCCCAATGTCTACTTTCACCAATACACCAGCCTACAGACTTTTTCTGCAGACACGCAACACACTGCGACATTTGATCAACACCACCCACGACGCCCGCCGTGGACTCAACAGGCTGCAATTCCTTCCCGGCTCACCAGGCTCCCCTGGCCACTACCGCATTGATCCCACCCTTGACATCCCACCACAGCAAACCAACCTCCTCTCCGGATTCACCTCTCAACGCAACCCAGCCACACCATCACCCGCCAACACACCACCGCTCATCCACCGGTTCAGTGGCAGAGACAGGTCTCGTTCCCGAGACCGGCTTCCCCTCACCACACTCTCGCAGCCGAACCACACAACCCCTGGGCACCGGATCATCCCAGACCGACCATCCGCAGCTCCCGGCCACCGCGGACACCTGCACCAAGCACTTTGGACGGCCTCCACCTCCATTTCCACCTCCTCGGTAGCTTGCCACCTGCTTGCTGACACACCGTCCTCCTCCCCCTGAGGCGTCGGACAACGCTTGGTCTCACACATTACGCCTTGCTCAGAGATCGAAAAAACCCGTCCTTTTAGTTTTCTTCACACCATCTCCATTTTTACCACCCAGCAGTCACACATTTATCTCCGCAGCCATTTGAACTCTCGACGGGCCGCTTCATACAACTCACTTCGCTTTCTCACCACCCCATGGACTACGATTCTCCTGACTGGGATCGCACTCCCACAGAGTCTATCGAAGTGAAGGAAGAGACACCACACCTCACCAAGGCAGAAGCCGTTGAGTCATCCACTAACGAACCAAAGCTGGAACTCACGAAAAAGGAGGAAGACTCCCCACAGCATACTCCCATGCTTTGTCCTCTGGTCAGCGCTGTACCGGACAAAACCTCTACCACATCTACAACACCGCCAGCTAAAGCCCCTCCAGTTTCTCACACATCTTACCGCAACCTATCCACACGCAACACAACACAGACCAACCCCAGGCCAACACCAACACCGCCTGCAGCCATACCTCCGCATACCACGGCACCGCCAGCACCACCATCCACCACATCCTCCACCAGCACTGAGGACCCTGTCATCCTCACCACCAATGTTCCCATTCTACCAAAAGCACGTCCGGGGCACCCACCCATCAATACCACCTGGGTGCGCCCCCCACAATGGCACCATGCCTCCCATTCAGCAGCACCTACGCGCAACCCCTTACAGGTCACCATTCCACGTCCCCACCGGAACGGCCAACTTCTACCCTTCAACTTTTCCAACGACATCAAACACTACCTCAATCCCACAGCACATCCCACTCGACGACCAGTCACATCACATCCCGTACCACCAACACACTTCAGCCCAACCGCTACCACCAACACAACTACAGTTTTCCCACCAGTACCTCCTATTCCAGATGCGCCACTAACAGAGCAGCAGGCGGCCACGCTCCAACAAACCTTCCTGCGGATTGCGCGCCAAGCCGCAGCTGCAGCCGCGGCCGAGCTCAACTCACGCCACAGCAGCTCATAGTTTCACCCCGCACCTTCACACAGCGTGTGATGACCAAAAAAGAACGCCACCTCCTTTCGGGCTTTCACTTTCCACTTGTTCGATTTTTTGTCTACACTTTTTTCCTGCCTATTCTACCTTGATTGAGACCTCGTTCTAACCTCCCAATCCCACAGGCAGAGTGTTTTCTACTTGACTGCAGCCGTTTTTCAAACTCGTGATCTTTACCTGCAACCGTGCACCGCCTCCACGTTTACCTGTCAATGGAGAGCCACGCCGACTATGATGAGCAGTCTGAGGTTCTATTTCTTTTCAATGAAGATCCGGAGGAAATACCTCCGCAAGTGCAGGATCCAACTTCCCCGCCGCATCCTCAGCCCAATCCATTTCCCACACCCTCACAACCTGCACCATCAGCCACCACCAACATCTCGGCAGACCAATCGTTTTGGGCCGAAGTATACACCCTCCAACCACCCCACGCCCTTATGGGCATCCTCACCGACCTTCACGTCCACAGATTCGTTCTTCACCAACACCTGGACAGCCTCAACGCCCTCACTGACACCCCTATCGGACATCAACCTCTAACTGATACACTCCCACCACCTGTCCAGCGGCTCATTGCCATTTACCACAACAACGTACAACGCATCCAGAGCCACACACGCTTGGCTCTTAATGCCATTGACACCATGGCTCGGTTTCCCCCAGCAGCATACTTCCTGGATCCCAATCTAACCGCACAGACCTCCACATCCACACACACCGAGACAGATCATCCTCCCAGTTCCACTTCACCCCTTCGCTTCTACCCAATTCCCACCGCCGCAGCCAGAAATACCACTTTGCAAGATGTCGCCACTCAAACTCCTCCATCTTCAGAATCCATTCTGGCCAACCCACTCCCACCACTTCTCATGCACGAATCCCAACAGACCACTCCTCGAGCAACCCCTCGAGCAGCCACCCATCACCGTCACATCCAGACGGACATCCACGCCATAGTCCAGCTCCCTTCTTTTGCCGGCCTCATACCCACAGCAGACAGCAACCAATCAGCAACCTCCCCTCCCACAGCCAGCAGTACTTTTCCCACAGCATCCCCCCAACCCACATCAGCCACCAACAAACAACCACACGATCGATGGCAATACGTCAACCTCATTCCCACACCTACTGTCACTTTGCCGGAACAGCCCCACACTCCGCCTACATTTCCATCCCCCATCGGCGGCACACCACGCAACAGGCGCTCCAAGACACCTCCTCGCACCACTACCCCCACCCGCACTCGCCAGCCGGATCCACGCACAGGCTCCCCGACCCCCCACGGCAGCGCCTCCGGCATCAACCGCCACTCTACCACTACAGTCCACCCGCTTCCAAAACGACCTCCACCATCCCTCTCTCAAGCCCTACAGCATCATTCTACCACCGAACCCCTTCAGCCTGTCCCCCCGGCAACTGGCTGGCCGTGCTTTCAAGGCGGATCTTATACGCCTGCACCCTCCGTGGCACCACCAACAGCCGCTCCCTCGCCCACGCACCCATGGCCAGCACATTATTCCCTTCCAACACAGCAACCCACCCCATTCATCCCACCACAGACTGGCTCCTCCGCCTTGAGTCCACCAGCCCCAGTGGTCATGCTCCGCCCATCCACGACCTGGGTGGACGCGCAGGGGCGCCCCCTGCCGCTATCACAACAGGACTATGACCCAGTTACCGACCCATGGCATACAGACAACCATTGATCACGCAGCTGCAGCTTCTGAGGCGCCTTTCATGATTCCACCGAGGATGATTCATACAATAACTTTTCCTACCCTCACTCCCTCCACGGTTTTCATATGTAGGCTTTTGGTTTTACCACAGCTTTCTAACAACATGCCCACCATCATCTTCGGACATTGGCCCAGCTTGCTCCGCAGACTAACACGCTCAGTTTCACTTCGCACAACGAAAAAACAGCGCGCTTCAGTGGATAGTCTGATACTCAACATGTTTTTTCGGATCCACACGGACAACTTCTCTGGGTTTTTTTGCGGCATTCCTGTGTTCTCAGCGGTTTTCGGGGGTTTTCCTCTTTTGACCCCTCCGTTTCCGACAGCATGACTGTTTTAACGCCACCATTGCTCCCTCATTTGACTTTCCCAGACCTGTTCTCGCACGTTCAGCTTGCTCAAATCAACAACCGGTGCTCCACGCCCACGATCCAGTGATACTTCGCCCAGCCACCATGGACGCGCAGTGGCAGCAATACTACTGGAATCATTATTTGATGCAGCAACATCATCAGCAGCTCACCAACCCAGATACCACAACTTCTCCTCCCACCACCACACACCACGCCTACAGCCCCACAGGCACCTACGGCCCACTCACTCACGCACTTCGTACACACCACGTCCACCACTCCAACCCATGTGACTCCACCGTACACACCGCCATCGCAGCATACACCCCCACCCCAGGCATCCACCTCACAGCCGGAGTTTCCACCTCCGCCACCGCCACCCCTGCCAACGGCCGAACCCGTCACTCCACCACCATCGACTTTCCAACACAGCCCACCGCCACCACCCACCACACGTGGCAACACAGCGCCTGCCCCACCCCCCCCACACATCCCATCTCCCACACCACCTGTTCCCGACTCCTGGAACCCAACCGAGCAACATTGGGACTCCAACACCCTGCACGGCCACCAACTACATCGTACAATCCAACCCACCCAGTGGTCTCGAAAAGCAGGAGTGGCCGGACTCCCCACCTTTGAGGTTTTCCCGTGGCAATTGGCTTACCACGGTACCTCCGAGTTCACCGCCCGTACCCTGAGCAACGGCAAATTCACAGGTTTCATTGCCACCAGAAGCATAGCGGAGTCCGTCTTCGTGACCCATTTTCTCCAACAACTCCGCGAGAACCGCCTTGACCTTGACGGCATCGCGGAGGCTCTCCACACCCAACAGAGCACAGACATTCCCAACAAAACTACCCATGCCCGAGCGTTTCACGCTCCCCTCATCAAACTGCGTATCGACCAACTGCAAACCCACTCTCCAGCACCTGCGGACC
The DNA here is from genome assembly GCA_963970005.1 of Durusdinium trenchii. Classification (NCBI taxonomy): domain Eukaryota; class Dinophyceae; order Suessiales; family Symbiodiniaceae; genus Durusdinium; species Durusdinium trenchii. Next base: position 15,011 of record CAXAMN010022491.1, on the reverse strand, counting down.
TGGAGAACCAAATGACTGTGTTTTTTTTGCGTCGTTCAGCGAAACAATGACGTTGACTGTTTTTTTCCTGACGTTGTCTGTTTTTCTGCGGTAGGAACTTTGAATGTCACAAAAAAAAACGTGAATGTCTAAAAAAAACGGTCGTTCTATATGGCACAGAAATGTGTAAATTCTTGTGTGCGAACGCGGATATAGCGCTAGCAATTTACTTTTCATATGTTGGAGATTTCTGTGGTCCTGTTGACGCATCAGGTATTCTCAAAGAAAATTGAGAGCAATTTGCTTACCCCGAAAATCAATGGTTGCATTTTCGCTAAAATCAACCATTGCATTTTCGCTTTCAGGGGTCTGGGTAAATTCAACCTTTCTATTCCCATGCAAATGGGAATGAATGGTTGCAATTGTTCACCCATTATGGTGTATTCCCTGAATTGTTGTAAACTCAATCGTTGAAATTGGAGAAGAGGGCTTTTCAACGATTGTGTTTGACAAAGGCCAGATCAATGCTGTTTACCGCAGCCATTTTTTGACGATTGAATGGTGGGGTTCACGCGCAAGGACACCTGCTCCAAGAATTTTCCTTGCTGCAGCTCGGGCCTCAATTGAACCCTTACGTGTATACCTTCCCTTTTTTGGATTCCACCAGAGGTACAGTTGTCCGCGCAAAAGCTTCCTGACATGGACCAAAACTTGATGGCTTCAATTTTGAGACGGAGTGTAAGCAGAGTTCGAGCGCTGAAAAACAAGAGCCAGTGTCCTGGCCAAATTGGTTGGTGTGCTTTGACCCGTGAGCTTTTGGAACAGTCAGCCAGCATGGACTGGTCACTGGTCTACTTCTAAGGACTTCATATTTCCCACGCGTGGACGCCATGAAGTCAAAGCGCTGAGCTCAACTCCAAGGTTTTTGTTTGTAGCTGATGGTGCGCTCCAATATGTTTCCGCTGCTTTTGGCGAGTCAGCTAGTGTGCGCGTGTGTTCGTTGCGGAGTTTTGTGCGGCCTGAGGATCATTCGAAAGCAGCGCTCCAATCCTGCAAGTCTGACTTCCGCTGCGTCTGCGAGGCTTCCGTTGTTACCAGTTTCTCTTCTACGAGGATCAAAAATTCTAACAGGCCAGAGCCAGAGCCAGAACGCCTTCATGAGAACTCGGAAAGGCTTGTCTGCTGTGTTTCGTGCGGCGTGCTGTCAGCAGCTGGTTCTTGCGACGTGTGTTTGTCAGGTGTGAACCTACAGAAGAGCAGGACGCAGAAGAGCAGGACGCTAGGGCAGCTAGGCAACGTCTCGAGGCAAATGGAGGTACCATTAATGGTAACCTTTGTCAGAGTGAGCTTTGTTCTACAAACAGGTTTTTCAATCAGATTGCTGAATGCGTTGCAGGCGGCCAAGGAGAAGTACAAGGAAGCGCAGAAACACGTTTTTGGGGAGGATGGGAGTGTGAAAACTGACTCGCAAACAAATCAACAAGCAAAACGATTGCCGCGCAAGTTTCTTAAAAATTGTTGCCAGGACCCTGTGCAGATCGATTCGGACGAAGATGATCCGCCAGCGGACCCACATGAGGAAGCTGACGACAAACTTGTTGACCTCTTACTAAAACAACGGGCCTTTGTCAGCCCTTTATCGCAAAATGTTTTTCAGCAGCAGTCATGTTATTGTTTCTTGAAATTTTCCTGCTTTCTAGTGTGAAGTCTCTCCATGTCAGGCTTTGGCACACGCCAAGACAGATGCAGAAGAGCCCGCTGGAAGAAAACTGAAACTTGAAACCGAGAACCGTAGTGGAGAACTCAAACAAAAGGCAGAAACCGAAGAGAAAGAACGTGAGAAAAATCCACCTCCGAAACGGGAGGCTCCCAGCGATAACTGGGCGAAACGTAAGCGGCCAAAAACCGCGCCAGCGACGTGGAAGTTTGATTATTTCCGAGCCAGCTGGGAAGAGCTTCTCAGTTGCATGTTCTTGGCAAGCCCAGCAATGTCAATTATGGTTAGTCGCCTACCCGTTTAGATCATTGCCTGGCGCACCAAAAACGGAGCCTGTTGATTGCGTTGCCCACCGAGTCTTGATGTTTGTTTTTGTCAAACTAGACTTTGGCTAAGGTTCATCAAGCCCACTCTGGAACTTCGAACGTGGGACAAATCGAAGGCCTGTGCAATTTTTTGAAAAGAAATTGAAAATAGGGTTGAGACTATCGCGTGAAGGTTGACTACTGGAACACCTCCCACAAGCTGATTGTTGGGGATACTGAGCAGGAAATTGAGGCATCTTGTAAAGATCTAGCGCAAAAATACTTGCAGTCCAAAGCTGGTGGAAACACCGCTGCCACATAAAGGTTAGAGATTTGAACGGAACGCTCACCTGGAAAGGAAAAGGGTTGCAAGCTTCAGCTTCACAAGATCTTTCACTCTGCGCTGAAGTTTGTGTCCGCCGTTTTGATGTAGCAAACTGCTTGCAAACCCTTGTTTGCCAATCGGTTCAGGTACAGAGCATGGCAGGTCTTCAATAGCTTCTACATCTGCAGGTTCCACCCCCTAGCTGGCCTACTTCTGCTGTGAGTGTGTTCGTGTTTGCTGAGCTTGGCGCTTGCAGCTTTGTCACTGCATCTTTGCGTGGTTTTCCCTAGCTGTCGGGGCTTTGGACAGCATAGTAGTTGCGTGATGATGGGCTTACTGCGGTTACTCCTTTGCTTCGGCTTGCTTCAGCCCCAGCTTGTGTGCCAGAAAGGGGAACAGTTGAGCGCCAAAACGTTTTTTCCTTGTTGGCCTAGGATTTCTGTGGCCGACGCAAGCAGAGCGCTTGTGACAAGTTTGGTGAAGTTTGGATTTCCCAAGATGGGAATCGTCGTACTCTTGCTCCTGCCGGGGACTCGCGTGAAGTAATCTTGATTTGCGTTGCGTATATTGTTCTTAATTGGGCTCTTAATTGGGTGTATTGGGCAGCCATTTTTTGGTTTTGCTGTAGGATCTGGAACACGGAAGTGCCTATCACCCCGAAGTACGACTGCGTCGACCTTTTCAGTGGCAAAGGTCACATCAAGGCCTGCACCTTGTTTGAAACGTAAGTTGTGGAGCGTTTGCCAGTTTAGACATCTGAAGCACACAAATTAAGCGAAATCTTGCTAACGCCCAAAACGCTAGGCAGCTCTGAACAAGATCCGCTACCGGGTGGCTGCTCACGACATCGAGCTGCATCCCTCCTTAAACATCTTGAAAAGTGCGGGCTTCGCGTTGAGTCCTTAGCGCTGTACAGTTTTCTTGTGTTCACCTGTTTGTCGGGCGCGCTTGGCCTTGTCCAGGTTGGTCCTGTGGTCTATCTTGTGCTTGGATCCAGCAGGGCCAAGGCCAGACAGCACGTTTTTTTGATAGAATAGAACCGGAAAATCTAGCTTTGTTGATTTCAACATTCGGCGGCACAGGTTTGGAATCTTCCAACCGGTCTGTTCCACCTGGATTTGGGTCAACCGATCCACAGGGGGAAGAAGCCATGGCCCTAGAGTACTGCTGTGGCATGTGGTCGTAGTTGTAGTCAATAAAATAGACCTTAGGCCCAGAATCACCGCTTGGATTTACATGGTTGCCTTGCATCGCGGAAGCGAACCTTATGATATCAAGGCAGGTTCATCCCAGCAAAGCCTGGCCGTGTTACGCAGACGTTTTGTGAGAAATATTGGCAGGACCTTTTTGGCGCTATTCCTTCTTCTATTCCTCCGTGGAGTTTACCTTTTTGAGCAACCTGCATCGAGCTTGCTACATTTTCATCCGCGCAGTGTGGTCACAAACTGTGAACCTGTGTACATCTTGAACCAATATTTGGGTGCATACGGGCACTGCAGCCCGAAACTTTGCCAATTCCGGTCAAATCTGTTGCCAAGCTGGAAATCGGTGTTTGACATTAGATATATTTGTTTCCGCGGAAATGAATGACACGGCCTTCTGAGGCTTGGTCTATGTGGTGGTTTATACAAAAAATTCACCAAACAATCACGCGCGAAGTGCCACGAATTGCGTGGAATGCTCATGATTGAGCCAACCACAAAACGTGACGAGAACGGGCGTGTCACGGGACGGCCGTCGCTGAAGCACACGCAGACACTCGCCTAGCCAATCTGTGATTTTTTCAGCAAAGCATGTGCATTTGTTTGACAAAGCGTGTTTTTTTGTTTGTATTCAGGGAGTATCCGCCGGCTTTGGGCACAGCGATTGCGCAGTTATTGAGCAAGCAAGAGAGGAACCCAGGCAACCCGCCATGTCCGTGCTTCCTGTGGACGAAGAGGATGAAGCCCACGGGCTTCTTGACGAAAAGCAGGGTCGACTATTTTTCAATTGGTTGGCAGGAAATCAGCGGAATTTATTGAAGTCGGAAAACGGACCTTGTCCGTAAATCGGAAAACGGACCTTGTCCGTAAATCGGAAAACGGACCCCGTCCGTAAATCGGAAATTGAAACAAACGTTCAGCAATCGGACCCGAAACGAGGTATGAATTTTTTTATGATGCAGATGGACAATTGGATATGGGCGACACGTGGGAAGATGCATCTCGTTTTTTATTTTTGTCAGCAGAATCTACAGCCCACATGTGGGCCACCTGGTGTACAAAGGCAGACCTGAAGGATGTTGCGCACTATTTGGCGCGCTCTCGAAAGATCCGTGTGCCATCGCGTGGTTGGAGGCAATACTGTTTGCGTGTGTGTGCTAGCTGGATATTTTTTTTGGACACACAGAAAGCAACGAGGGCAGCAGTATATGAACACGAGGAAACAAAGAGAGTGGAAGAAAAAGGCACCTGTCGTTCAGATTTCTTCGTTGTTGTTTTTTTGCAGGAAACTTTTGGAAGACCTCGGTCTTTGAGTGTGAAGACGCGCTGCTGATCTTTGAGGAGGGTCGTGATCAGTTGTGTGTGTAGTTACTGATGACTTACACGCATGTGATGCGCACATCAATGTGCAAAGGGCGCCCGGTGAACAGGCCAAAATGATCACCCCGCCCGCCCGCATCATGGAAAATGAGCACCACGCCCGCCCGCTCGAAACCCGCTCGAACCCGCACGGGCTTTATTAAATGTAATCTACGGACCCGCTCGGAACCCGCACGGCCAAAAATGCTCAAAAAAAGCCTTCCACGGCGCAGCCATATTTGGTCGAAAACTTGGCGAGATCCGTATGAACCGCGGCGATTCCCAGTTGCCTTGGCCCAAGCTAGGTGCACAAACTCACTCTTCAAAGCCACGCGCCCCATCTACAGGTCAAATTTTACCTTCGTCGAAGGCCTTCGCCACATGGATCGCGAGTTGGAGACACAGGTGACCTGTTTGCGTTGCAAGCTGCCTGCGCATAGTTGATTCGCGAATAGTCGGAGGCTTTCAAAGCAGCAAAGGTTGAGGTGGAGGATGCCCGTCAGGCCTTCTCCTGTTGAAGCTGGACTTGCCCTGCTTGCTTTGTAGGTTCTTGGTTTGTAGTCACATCTGTAGGCCTATGCTGCTTCCAATGGAGGCGAAGGTGCCCTTGCAGTTTTTTACTTGGTTGATTTTTTTCAGGTAAATGTTTTCCATCTTTGGCCATTCAAGGTCGTACTTTTGAAGAAGACCTGGAGGCTGAAATTGACAAAATGGACAGGAAGAGGAAGACCCCTCCCCCACCTGCCCCTAGTCCTGCAGACATGGGACCCTCAGATGAGGAGTTGGACCGTGAGATAGCCGAACTACAGCGACTGAAGGATCTGAAGGAGGAACGCAAGAAGCAGAAACTTGCCCAGCTTGAGTTGTTGAAGAAGGAACTCAATGGCCCTCCCAAAGAACACCTGCCAGCCAAACCATCCCCACCAGCCACGCCAGCGAAGCCCATGACTGCCACCAAGGCGGCCCCCCCTACCCCACCTAAGATCGCAGAGGTGAAAGGACACCGTTTTGGAGGCAACTCGACACATTCCAAAGGTACCACTACAAGTCCTGCCAGTGCAGTCCCATCGCCAGCCGAGCTGCCGCCTGGGACCCCACAATCTCAGAAAAGCACGCCCGTGGAGCCGTCAACGTCAGTGACCCCAAGCCCTGCCCCAGAGACACCTGTGCAACAACTGGCCCCACCTGCCCAGGCTGGGTCTTCTAGAGCTTGTCTCACTAGATATTTTTGTTTAAGCGAATTGTTGTTGGCAGGTTGCAGGTGGCAGCAGGTTCTCCTTGGCACGTGCCTGCAACAACCCCAACCGTGCAACGATGGAGATGGTCAAGGCGTGGCAAGCAGGAGGCGCTGCCAAGGCAGCCCTGATTGAGAAATGGGGCAAGTCGGCCGACGTCGCCGAAGTCACACTTGAGCTCATAGAGGAGAATCTGCGGGTGCAGCCTGCCCCTTAGATGTTTTTCCTTTATTGGGTTAAAGTAGTCCCAAGCCCTGAGGGACGACAAGTCCAAGAACGCGTACCTCACACCTGAAGCCGTGCTGCAGCACTACCATGGAAACAAAGAAAAGGCCGAGAAAGCTATGAAGATAGCGGAGGAAGATGGCCGTAGCTTTCTTCCAACATAAACATCTAGTGTTCGCGCCCCCGCGTTTTTTTGCCTGCAAGCTCTCCACAGAGCAAGCCTGTCCAATTGTTTTAAGGTACGATCGATGACCCAAATTTGGGCGCAGAGCACAAGTTGTACAAGCTTCGCACCGAGATGACCGAGACTGATCTTGTCCGCCACATCGAGTTGTGGCGCACCAAGATTTTGCCATTGGCACAGGACACTCGCAAGGAAGCAGCTGAGCTGTTTGAGACTTTGATCCTTGCCTGCGTTTGGCAGTGTCTTGTTTACATACACTCGTCCTTTTGCGAATGTCCCTTCTACAGCAACAAGGAAAACGTTGAACAAAGGGAAGAAGGAAAAGGATGGTGAGGAGGAGGACGAAGGCCTAACGCTTTTGCTGCTGCTCGCGTGGCCAGTGTGCATTGAACATGTTGTCAGTTTGTGTGGGCGCGCTGCCTGTGACGCGTGTTTGCCATGTCTTTGTGCATAGGCAAGCCCATCCCAAAAAGCAGAGCAAAGGCCAAGTCTGCTTCGACCAAGAGGGGTAAAGGCAACCCTGCGGCCACCTGGGAGCTCAAAAAAGTAAAAGCCAGCGATTTGAAGAACCCACTCCCAAAGCTTGACCGAGCCAAAATGAAGAAGTCCTTGGAGAAGGAAGTTGCTGGGAAGGTACGCATAGTAGTGTTTCTTTTTTGCACCGCCTGGTGTTTTTGCTTTTTGTTCTGACTGTGACGTTTGGTGAAGTGTCTTTGAAGGTTTTCAGCGGGCGCCAGTGTGCCAATCAGTTAATCATTGTTTAGCTAGTGTTGGAAGTCTAGCCTGCCTGACACTCCCATAGCGCGCAGGCAGCCGCCTGTGGCAAGTGCATTTTCCAGTTGCAGGGTCACGAGGCCGCAGAGAAAGCGTGCGCGGATCTCACCTCCGCAAAGAACGACCTTGAAGAGGCTTGGAAGGTGCGACCAGCATTGCAGCTCCCATTTTTTAACTTACACACACACACACACTTACACCTCATCCTTGCCCGGCTCATTGTCAGGCCGTTCGTGAGCTTGCAGATGACACCGAGGATGATGCTTGGGAATCCAAGGTGAAGGACAGATCAAAACATTCCCTCCTTCCTACCTTTACGTGTGTGCCTGTTGGATGCAATGCATTTTGTGTGATTCTTCTGCAGGATCTGGCTAACACATATTTGGCCTTCGTCTCCAAGGAGGAGAGACATGCATCGTTTTACACTGTGCTGGGCGCTCTAAATTGTGCCAGGAGTTCGCCCTGGGTTGCGCCAAATCTTTGGCCAAGAAATGATTGAGAGATTGACTCTGGGTGATCCGCTGACTGAAGGGGTTCAATTGCTGTCAACTGACAATGATCAGTTTTTGGATCCAAAGTTGATATGGGTTTTCCATAGAGCCGGGTGGCGCGCTAGCAGCTAGCCTGCATGAGCCTGTAGTAGCAAACCTGTCTGGGGAGTCTGTGGGACGCTAGCGGGGCCGGAACCTGAAGCGCAGAAAGAATGGAGAAATCAGATTTTTTGCTGATGAAACCGTGTTCTCTGATGTGTTTCTTGGCTCTGGCAAGTCCGCGAACAAAGACAATCAGAAAGCCATATTTTTGTATTTTCCTGCGCAGGCGCAACCCCTCCAAGCTCCAAAGGAGCCACGTCTTATGTGGGAAAGTGAGGTGCTCACGTATTGCTCTTCTTTTTGTCAACGGCAGCAAAACAAATGCAAACATGTCCATACATGTTCCTGCAACCTTAGGCAAAAGTGGTCCCGGGCCAGAGCTATCGCGAACGCTTTGAGGAGGCGTGACCAAGCCTCAGCCAGCGCTACCCAGCCCGTGCCAGATGTTTGGAAAACCCATTTCTCTTACTTGGAAGAGATTGCAAAGTCTCCAGTGGCGAGGACCTTGCTGGATAGAGGCTTAAGACAAAAGAATGCTGACGTATCTTTTTTCAGCAAACTTGCAGCTGCGTGCGTACAAGAAGGCAGCTCCAAGTTTCAGACCCAGTTTCTGGCCGGGACCGACCGAGAAAGTCGCTTGCATAGACGCCTTGCACGAGACCTACCTCATATTCGAACTGTCAGTTTGACTACGTTGCACAAAAAAACAACTGTGCAAAGAAAAGTCAGTAACTTGCAAACAATTTTGCGTCGAGTGCATTTTGCGCCGTGCGCGTGCGTTGCATAAATCTTCAGATGAATGAGGTATGGTACTGCCGTCAGACTACATCAAGTGGTTCGTTGAACGCCCTCCCTTTTTCAATGACATGTTCTTTGGTCAAACCACTGAAGCAGATAGAGCTGAGTTTCAGCCTTAGGTTGGTCGCTGCTGCAACAGCCACGCCATATACAATATATAGATTGGCTTGTTTGGGGGTCCGGGGTTGAGGTTTTGGAAGCGCCTTCAAACATCCGCTGTGCTTCATTTGGATGCAGGACTGCGCGGGGGTCATGAGTTTTCCCAACAGAATCTCTTTTCCAGAATTGGGCAGGCCCTCATGATATTGGAGTCCGGATCCATGGAGACGAGGGGCCATACTTTAAGAAAAGAAATCTGCTGATCATATCGATGTCCTGTCCATTTGTCCACAACCCAGTCACTGGGCTTGCCAGTTTGAGACGCAGTTGGAACGCGCAAGATGTCATTCTAGTTTATAAAGTTAAGGACACATTGAGATCGCGACTGGCAATCTGCAGCTTTGCCTTATGTTCCCTTCAGCTTTTTAAGCAAGCAGCATGCAAAGCGGCATACACAAAGCGTAGATAGTATGTTGTCTGAGGCGTTGTGCCTGGTAAATTTCTGGTGACGCGAAAAAAAACAAAAAAAATTGAAGTGTCGAAGTACCTGCGATGACATTTTCGATCTCATCGCAACAGACCTGGCGAATCTGTGCCCGGAATCAGCATCAAGTTCGAGGTGACATTTTGCAGTTTGTTAAAGCGCGTTTTTCGAACAATGGTAAAGAAAAGTGTGTAAAGTTCCAGCTGAGGCGGTTTAGGTTTGGTGGCCAAGAGCGCAAAGCCATCTTCCTCGGCATGGGCGGGGATTGGAAATGGTTGCATCAAACCTTCTATTTGCCAGGGCCTGTGGTTCATATGTTCTAGAACTGACTCTGTTGAAAATATGGTTGCACTGAGTCCACGGTATTGGACTGGAAACGGCAAGCGCTTGGGCAACAGGACCGCAATCACGATAGTGTTTTAAATTTGTTCTTTGGCCGATTTTTGCTTCCCAATCTCACTGGAAGAAAGAAAGCGTGCGTCCTTGAAAGGTGTCTATCACCAATCCTAGTACTCTGGCCTTTCATTTCTTTTTGTCACCCTCACATGGTTTGCCTTCTACAGCTGTGGCAGGATGTGCCACATTTGCGCGTGGCTCGGAGTGATGAATTCTGATTCAGACCAGCCTGCAGCCGCTTCCAACTTTTGGCAGGCTGGCGTCTACAGATGATCCGCAAGATGGTGCGACCTATTTGGCCCCAGGGTCTTCGCATTATTTGAACTGTTTCGATGACTGTGGGTGGAAAGATTCGACAGAATCACTTGAGGTTCCTAGCCAAGAGTTGGAAATCGTCCGTGCATTTGTTGGAGCAACCTGAAACAAATATGTTTTGTTGCAGTTTTTGCTACGTGTGCAAATGATCCTGAGGAATTCAAAAGGAGTGTGTCAGCTCACACACCTTACACTAGCCCGCTGATAGCCTTGCAGAGTTTTCACCCGACGCTCATACACAACGACCCGCTGCGCGTGATGTATAGGGGCTTCGTGCCTGACTTTTTAGCCGGCGCCTTTCAGTCTGCATTTTCTGATGAGCATGTCCTCTTTGATGCGATCACGCTCTATTGCAAAGAGAGGGGCACCCCGATCTCGATGGATGAGATATCTTATTCCTATGAGGGAGGTTACCCGTCACTCAATTGTAAAGGCTTTGACGCCAAAATTATCGCTCTCTTCTTGGCCCAGGACTAAGTTTGCCCGAAACGCACGCAGTGCACTCACTACAAATTAATACCGGCTAGCTATATATAGCGCTTAGGCCGATACGCTTCCAGCCCATCGTGCTACTTGCAGGGTTCTGGACGCTGAGTTCTGGGACGTTCTTGAAATGTTTCTGGGAAGCTGTTGATAGTGATGCGTAGTGTGATGCGTGCGCAACCCCTTCGCGGGTTTGAATCTCTATCAAGTTCGATCAGCTGAGGACAGCGAGGCAGCTGGCAAGGGTCATAAGATTGATGGAGGGGAAAATTTTTTTCTCGATGAGCCAGAAGCTGAAATGGCTTTGAAATCTGCCCACGGCTTTGCGGTGGGGTATTTGTGGCTGGCGCACTCGTCTTACGTGGAGCGAACGTATCTGTTCAAATTGAGACCGAAGACATTTGGATGAACACATACATATGGAAAACATGGCGACGTGTGTTGCTGTTGGTGGTCTCTCTAAATATTGTTCGGTTTAATTTGTCTTTGTTCTTATCATCCTGCCTCAGGATACACATCTTCCTGCATATGTGGGAAATTTGCAAGCAACTTTCAGGCCTCAATCCACGTATAAACAGTTGTTTTGCCGACGAAGACTTCATTCGAATTCTGTGCTCCATCGTTGCTGGGCTGGATTGGCTGTCCAAACCCTTTTTTAGTGGACATCAAGGTGTCAATTTTTCATTTTTTGGCATCAGGCTTCTGGATGCCATCACCGCGGCACGGCCCAACAATGTTTGAAGAGGTACTTACTGAGTGCAGGGGTGCACTGGCACGCGGTTGTGGAAAAAAGGGCTGGACGCTCCAGAGTGCACTTCAGGGGTGTCTGGAAGAAAAACGTGAATGACCCAAAAAAAAAGGTCATTGACCTAGTTTTGTTAGAATGACCCTAAAAAAACGGTCGTTTGGTTCTCCAGGGAAGGCTCCGCTCTACGCGCCCTCAAAAACACCAACGACGAACTGGCTCGTGCACGTCAGAAACTCCAAGACCTGGGCAACCCACTCACACCAGTCAAGAACACCAGCCGATCTTCCGCACCAGCCGCCCCTTCTCACGCACCCACGCCACCACCACCCAAACCACCAGCCATCACCGACGTCTTGCAACCACCACACCCCACGCTGCAAGACGATATCCCTGAAGGCTGGAACCACCCAGAGATCCAACAATGGGTCACTACCTTCGACCCCACCATCCAAGAAGCTGCGACGGAAGTCATCCGACTGCTGCAAACAAGCAAAGTCACCACGCAGCAGCTAAAAGAAGCAGCCACCAAATATGGCCTACCCCTTAACCGGGTCAACCGACTCCCCATTCGCAGCCTACAACAGCTGGTGGGAGTCGGAGCAGCCATCGGTTGCTGACTCGCCATCCTGGCCCAGCAGCAACCCAGCCACACCAACCTCACCCAACTCTTCCACCTGCACCGAGCACTTTCCATGCTCATCCACCGCACCCAATACATCGACCGCGCCGAGGCCATCTTTGCAACCGGCCTCATCCACATCACCCTCCTTTTCGCATACCCGTCCAACACCCGTCGCTCACAACAATGGCGCAACCGTTTCCGCCAGCTCCACATTTTACCCCACACCTACCACTACCACAATTTCCTCTCTTCCAATTCCGTCTACATCAAGCTCCACTTCAATCCCGACCAGCCCCAACGCTGCTACCATCAACATGGCCACTTCTACGTTGGCTCCACAGCTATCGGCATCCCCCCACCGCGAGCACAATCGCCGCGCCAAACTCAAACAACTCCAAAATAACATTCCCATTTCTGCAGAACTCTCCTTACGTTATTGGCATTCACACAACAACATCCACCACTACACCACTATTCAACTCACCTCCCATGACACATACGACCAAGCCTGGATCCAAGAGCACCACTACATCGCCAACTGGATGCCTTCACTCAACTGGCCTTTCATTTCCCACCACCTCAAACTCAAAGCTCAGGGATGGCAGTTCGCAAAACACAGAGCCCACTTCTACTCCAGATTAGCCACCCACAAACGACTTTTCCGACGCCTTCGACAACGCCAGTACACCCTCAGAGAACCACACCTCTACACTTCCACTAAGCATCACGCCCTCCAACTTCTTCGCAACCTTACCAAACACACCGCAGCCTCCTTTGAGGCAGCAAAACAGCTAAGAAGCGGCCGCCACACGGACCTCGAGGTGTATGCAATCCGGCGTATGGCCGCAAACTTGGAAGAACCTGGCCGCAGCCGAGCTCTTCACATCCTCAAGAAAGCCTTGATCTACCGCAACCTCACGCCACCAAAACCAAACATCCCATTGACAGTGCCCTTCTTGGCCCATGACGACTTTACCAAGCACTGCCAACAATGGCTTCGTATTACCATCCAGCAGCACAAGCATTTCACCATTCCCCTCCATCTCCCCTCCCACAGACTGAGAGAAGCCGCCCACAAAACCCTCCGCTCCCACCTGCACAACCATCGCACATGGGAGGACACCCTCCACTCCCCGCCAGATCCAGCAGACCTCCCCTGTGCATGCGATCACCTTCGCACCCTCCTGCAGGATCCCGATACCCCTACCATCAACGGCCACTACATCCTTACACTTGACCAACTCCAACTCCCTACACACCTCAGCATTTTTCTCAACGCCAATATGAACAGCGCCTATTACCCAAGCAAAGCTCGGTACTTCCTCATTTTCAAGACGGCCTACACCAAATGGCTCAAACTACAAGGGCTTCCACCATCCCTAGTACAACACCTACAGCCTTTCCTTGAGCACCAATGGCGCCTTCACAACACACACCTAAAGCAGCAACCCCGTTTTACGGCCCGCCTGCTTCGTCAACTCCAAGAACATTTGGGCAAACACACATTACTCCACCATGCCGATCATGAGCTCCAACAACTGCGACTGTTTTGCCCTCGCCAATACTTCACTGGCGCCTTGAACACCTGGCAATCCCCCGAACTATTTGAACCACTTCCCTACATCACTGCCGCCAACATCCATGACCACCTGGCCGCCACTGTCCCCCCCATCCTGCGCAACCGCTACAAGTGGGGTTTTCGAAAAGACTTCAACATTCCATACGGCGTTGTCCACCTCAAGGAGAAGAAGCACTGGCAAAAAGGCCGTACAATTATCTCATACTTCCAATCACTCAGTGGCAACCTGCTTCGCATTACCAGCCGTGCCCTTGACATCATCCTCCAACACCTTTACCCTCAGCATCCTGGCCAAATGTCCATTCCCCAACTTTGGCACCATTTTCACAGCTACCTCACCCAAACCCCACCAGACATCTCACTACACGCCACCAACGATGACCTGGTCGGCTTCTTCAACTCAGTCCCACAGCACCGACTCATCGATGCGGTTCACTCCCTCGTCCACCACTGGCAACAACAGCAACCAACACACACCCTGACGGTGGACGTCCAGGCCACCGGCAATCCTTTCCACCGCTCCCACATTGGCAGGCACCATCGCAAACACCCTACCCAACGTACCATCCAGACTTCCGACATTACCACCATCGTGGCTTTTGCCCTCAACACATGCATTTTCCGGGCTTGCAACAACACTTACAAACAAATCCGAGGGGCTGGGATTGGATCCCAGCTCTCTCCAGCCCTATGCAACGTTGCTATCACCCTCATTGAGCACTCCTGGCATCAGATACACAACAACCTCCTTCAACACACAGACCTCCACTTTACTTACTATCGCTATGTTGACAACCGTTTCATTGTCCACAACGAACATTTCCTTCAGCACCCGGCTATCCAAACCCTTATCCACCACAATTTCTTTGGCGACCCTGTGGAACTAGAACCGGTGGAGGATTTTCATCTCCTCGGTTTCAACATCGACCTCCCACAACGCACTATCACCTACATGCAACCTTCTCAACCCTGGAAAATCCGGGGTTCCACAACCGCCGGGAGCCAGCGCTTGGCTCTATCAGGCCTCCAATCACGACTCCACACCATTCGAAAATACACATTTCCACCCTCCAGCGCTGACGCTGCTGCGGCCGAACTCGTGAACCTATATGTCCAAAAGGGGCATAACTACCACGCCTGCCACCGGTTTTTGGAAAAGCGCCGAATGCGGCGACCTGTGTGTGTCCAACCCTGGACAAAGGGTCTTCCACCACCACTCTTTCCACTTTACATGAGCAGGGGGGCAAGGCCTCCAGCGACGAACCTTGCCCAACGAAGCTAAGTCGCTGGAGGGGAAGCACTGAGAGACGTCTCAGTGTGTACCTGCTGAACAACTGTTGCACACGCTGTCCACTTTTGCTGTTTGTTTCCATGGTGGTTCATGATACTTCCCCCAAACCATTTTCCTTTCCGCATTGCAGCTGCTGAGCCACCGATCGTCAATCGCACTATGCTGATCTTTCACTGCAGACTTTAACAATGATTGTTGAAACACCTACAAGTTCTTCGGACCTTTCGCCATGCCGTTCCATCACCCTCCTTCTCACCGAGACAATTGCGTTAACTGAAAACCCAAGTTCGAAGTGTGT
>CAXAMN010022490.1:0-24279 GCA_963970005.1 Durusdinium trenchii | reverse complement strand
TTTCTATTTTGGGAAGGTAGGCCGGGGCGGGGTAGGAGAAGAAGGAAAAAGTAACATGAAGTAACTTGGTGTAACTGGCAGTGAAGATTAAGTGCCTCCATCGTGCTACTAGTCGCAAGGACAAGAGCTTAAACGATCGAAGCATGCTCCTCCGTATTAAGTTGGGTTATGCTGGAAGGCTGTCGTGAATTTGTACTTGAATGGAGGGGCTGATTCCTTCAACCTGCTGGTTCCTATCAACTGCGCCTTGCACGACGAATATTTGGCCGTAAGGGGCCCTGCAGCACTTTCCAACAACCAGCTGCTCGAAATCAGCAGCACGCAAGCTTGTCGGAGCTTTGGGCTTCACCACAAGTTTCCCAAGCTGCGGGCGATGTATCAAGCAGGTGAGGCCGTCACTTTGAACAAAATTGAGCGCTTTAAGCAATTTGATTGACAGCTACTGAGCAGCTACTGGCTCAAGGATCCAGGGTGTTGGAGCTCCATTTCCTCCCTCAAACTCTTGAACTCATGCTGTTTTCTGTTTAAGCCCTTAAAGCCCTTAGGCCCAAGGCTTTGTTTTGGGCATGTTTCAGCTATCCAAGGCTTTTGTCAGCAATATCGGGTCATTGGTTGCTCCTCTGACCAAGTACGAGTACAAGACTGGTGCAACACCGACATGTGTGGGCCTTTTTTCCCATTCAGATCCTCTTTCAAATTGAGCGCAGTGAAGCTCTTTTGTCTCTCCAATCCTCTTTCATTTTCTTTCTTTGCGAGACCCTGTGTAGAGTTTTTTGTCGAGGAGAACCTGTTTAGTATCCTTCCCTTTGGCAATTTTGTTGACATGTTGAGGCCATGTGCTGGGGGTCCTGCGGGCATCTAGATCAAAAGAGCACTATATGACAGGATTAAAAAAACAAAAGAACAGGATCCAACAAAAAGAACAGAATCAACTGAATCAACCATAATCCTGAGTAGGTCCCCTAGTCCATTGGTCCTTTGGTCCTGTCCGTTGGTCCCCTGGTCACGGTCCTTGTCCTGGTCCGCTGGCCTCGTGGCGTACTGGTCACCAACATAAGCTTCTTGTTACTACTAGCGAGGCACTTGTTACTACTAGCGATGCACTTGTTCCTAGTAGCTTCTTGTTACTACTAGTAAGGCACTTGTTACTAAGGTTCGCGAAACAAAACGCTATCCTGTTGCCTTGGTCCGAAACGCGTCACTTTCTGAGTTGATGAGGCAATATGAGGCAATGGGGTGTGTAGTTTTCGATGGTGATCTATTTTGTGGTGCCTTTTGTGTCTCGGTGGCTTTTGTAGTTTGCAACGCCCTTCCAGCGCCACAAAAATCTGCACTACTTTTGCCAATGCACTGGGCAGACTATTTAAAGGGCACCCATCGCATATTCAAGTTTTTGGATTATGTGTTGCACACATCCTTTTGTTGTCCTTTGCCCGCCCGCCCTGCTGCTGTAATCCTTTCCCTAGTCTCTTTTTCCTTTCTGTATTTTCACTCCATGTAATATGTACATTTTGTACCTTGCACATAGTAGGATGTCATGTTGACTTTACCTTCGCAGCTCGCGGCCCAAAACAGGAGTTGCAGCTTAACGGCTGTTTCTATAGGTTATCAGCCGTAGTGCTCTAACCACAGCCATGGACGCTCTTGCTATTCCTGGGAACGGTACATCATCGGTAGCAGTCCCAGCCGGTCTCATGACTGAGCCCACGGTGGATCTAGATGACCCCATGGGTTCAGCTCCTGTCACAGCTTACTTTCAGTTCGTGCAGCAAAACATTCAACAGGTGTACAACGGAAACGAAGACGCTATCATTGCTGAGGCAGAGAGAAGACACAAAGAGATAATGGGACAATGGCTGGACACGGCAAAAACCAAGTTTCGTCAAGCAATCGATGAAGTAGCGAGCAAGCATCATGAGGAACTCAGTTCGGTAAGGCAACAAGCTCAATCTAGCTACAACCAAGTGCAAGGGGAACTAAGTGCTGCAAAAGCACGAATCCTTAAGCTAGAGAGTGAAAGGTCCATCGAAGCTGAAGCCAGAAAAGCAGAACTGGACTCCTTGCGCATTCAGCTCATGCACGATTGTCAGCAAACTGTCACTGCCATCACTAGCGGTGCCGAGCAAGGTGTGGCAACGCTTCGTGCAGAGTTTGATGAGCGGGAAACTCAGCTTCGACGTGAGCTACGCGACGCAGAAAATGAAAACTATAGCCTGCAGCAAATGCTCGATGACCTTAAAGCCAAAATGCATGCTGGACCCGAGCTAGAGTACCATCCAACAAGTGTCATGAACACACCAGTGTCTACCCCTAGGCATGATGACACAAAGAGGAAAAATCCTCTGGAGACCATTGCAGCAGAGGCTACTGCACGTTTGAGTGGACTGTTCGCACCCAAAGCGCCGACGGCCACCATCATCGGTGATGCCCCACCAGGGGCAGCTGCTCCTATCAAGCCCGTGCTTCCAGTTTACGGAGGCACAGCAGCGGATGGGGGCAAAACACCGACAAATATGTTCCATAGCCCTGCACCTTCAATTCGCGAACCCCATAAGCCAGCGTCATCAGGTGCCATCACCTCTGAGCAGGTGATTGAATTGGTCAAGTCACTCACTCAAAGAGAATCAGATGAGAAGCCAAAGGTAAAGGAGGCAGATCATATCAAGTTGAATGACATGCCAACCCCTGAAACCTATCGGCAGTGGAAACATCATGTGAGGGACGAAATCAAGTCATGTTCTGACAAACCAGATGCTGCCTGGGACTGGTTAATGGAGGTTTACAACACTGTTGATGAGAGAAAAGTTCTGGAAGAGCGGTTGTCTAACCCTGGGAAGTTCACAACGTTGGATACCAAGTTGGCAGCTGCGCTGACCAGAAGTGCAAAGGGTGATCTAGCAAACCGAATCATCAATTACAAAGAAGAGAAGGCAAAGCTAGGCATCCAGGTTCGAGGAAGGATGATTCTTCTCATGTTCGATGACTATTTCAAGACCTCGGAAGAAGCGGGTAGCCTCTATAGAGTTGAAGATCTCCTCAATGTGGTAAAGGTAGGCGATACCGTAGCGGACTTGAAGCGCTTCATCAACCGCTGGGACGCTACCATCGCTGGTATGCCCGAACCACCACACGAAAACGTGCTTAGAGACATCCTTTTAAGGCAGATCCGCACTAGCGCAATCCTGAGGTACGACATTGATCTCTTCGATCGTGCAAAAGAAGGTGACCATCATCGGTCTTACAAATTCCTACTGCAAAGCATCAAGGATTTGATAGACCGAGAACGCCTTCGTGAGAATCGATCACGTATCGCGGAGCGAAATCGGCTCAAGCCAGGTGATCGACATGAGAAGAACGCAGCCCCTACTGTTGATCCTCGGCGAAAGCGTTCGCCATCGCGCGGACGATCCGCTTCTCGGGAGAAGGGCATTTGTTGGGCCTTTTTGGAGGGAAAGTGTGCAAAAGGGAAAGATTGCAAGTTCAAGCATGAAAAGCCCAAGCGTGATCCTTCCAAGAAGCGCCAACCATCCCGGGAGCGGAATGAGTCGAGGGATAAAAGCACAGATAAGGAAAAGAAGCGGATGACTAAGGAAGAGATGGCGAAGACCCCATGCAGGTACGATCAACAAGGTACATGCAGAAGAGGAGACAAGTGCTTTTTCAAACATGGAGAAAAGGCAGCACCGGCTCCGAAAACGAAGCCAAGAAAGGACTCCCCAAAGCCAAAGGCAAAAGGAGATACCAAGAAGGCTGCCATTTGCCTGAGCAATCGGTTTGCATGTCTTGCGACTGGTGTGCCCGGACGGTCATGTCTCAAGAAGTCCTGTCTTCCTCCAGCGAGAAAGAGGTCTAAGTCGTCTGTCCGAAGAACTACATTCGTTATGAAACCTGAAATTCGCACCATCCCTGCTCGCGGGGAACATTGCAAGATGGTCAAGCGTGAGCGCAAGTACAGTGTGCATTTTGCCACGAGCGATCGCGTGCCCAAGAGCGACCCAAAGGCAGCCCACATGGCCAAAGTAAAAGCTAGGCAGTTGGCTGAAGTTGTTCGAAGCTTTGATAGCGCAACAGTGCCCTCATGTCGTTTTCTGTGCACCGAATCGTCGCTTACTTGTCGTGAGTGCCGAAGCTTGATCAAGTTGAAGACATGTCCTACTACCATCCCGACTATCGTTGCTGGTCCAGCACCAAGGGAAGGCAGGTTCTCATGGCTTGTCGATTCTGGGAGTGAGCAAGATCTCCTCAGCAGGAAAGTTATGGATGCTGCTGGTGCGGAAAACCCAAGACGGGCTCCTCACACCATCAGTCTCATTACTGCGAATGGGTCGACTGAAGCCAGTGAGGTAGCTGACGTCAAGATGAAGCAGCTACTGGAGCCTTGCACGCCGTATTTGCTGGATGAATGCCCTGCTGTGCTCTCAGTTGGCATCAAATGCCTTGACCAAGGGTATAGTTTCGTGTGGCCAGCAAACGGTACCCCGATCCTTGTGCGACCAGATGAGAAAATCGTTCAACTTCGTGTTGATGGTCATGTCCCCGTCCTCGACTCCGAGTGCAAAGTCTTTGGAAAGGGCAAGTTCAAGAAGGACAAGCCTCTGAAGAAGCTGTTTGCTATGCCGGGAGCAATCTCGAGCCCGTCGGATAAGAAAGAGGATGAGGGCATCGACGAGGAAGTGCCAGACGACGAAGAGAGCCGTTTGGTGCGATCAAGAAAAGTTGGAGACTTGATGCGTGAAGCACAGTCCGCAAAACACCAGTATCACCACTTCCCCAAGAACCCATTCTGCAAAGTGTGCCAGCGAGCAAGGATGCTTGCACCACAGGCACGGAAGAAAGGGGGTGAGAGCCGCATTCAGACTAAGGCTTTTGGTGATCATCTGATCGCCGACCACGTCGTCGTGCGCGCGAACATCGAAGAAGGGAGTCGTGGTGAACGGGTAGCTTTGGTTGTGAAAGACCTGCATACAAAGTTCCGGAGTATTTACCCATCCCAGTCA
This sequence comes from Durusdinium trenchii, assembly GCA_963970005.1. Classification (NCBI taxonomy): domain Eukaryota; class Dinophyceae; order Suessiales; family Symbiodiniaceae; genus Durusdinium; species Durusdinium trenchii. The sequence goes on along the minus strand of CAXAMN010022490.1, from coordinate 19,282 downwards.
AAGAGTTCGGATGAGGTAGTGATTGCTCTTCAGCATTTTGTTGCCCCGGATGATGCAGTCGAGGTCATTTACACCGACAATTCCCGTGAGCTGATAGCTGGTATCAAGGAGTTAGGGTATCGCCACCAAACCTCCGTTGAATACGTGGACTCCTCCAAGAGCTTCATCGAAAGGGAAGTTAGGAACATGCTTGAGGGAGCATGCACCAATCTTGTTCAGTCCGGAATGCCCCTCCAGTACTGGCCACTCGCCATTCAACATTTTGCAATGGCAACAAACACGAGTGATCAGCTGGACTCATCTCCAAGCCCATGGGAATTGCGTTTTGGAGAAATGTTCGAAGGCATGGCCATTCCGTTTGGTGCAAAAGTCCTATTCTGGAATAACCCCAATCGAGCCGACAATACAGCAGGAAAGCTGTCACCTACTTCGGTGGAAGGTGTGTTTCTTGGTTATCATGTACAGCCAGGACACAAGTGGCGTGGGGAGTACCTAGTTGCTAAGTTGGAAGCACTAGACTACCATGTTGAACACAACAGTTTGACGATCCAGAGGACAAAGAAAATTGAGCTCCTTCCAGGCGGTTTTAGTTTTCCATTGCGTGTCAAACAAGATCGTGTCAAACAAGGTCGTAAGGAAGCTATCCCTGATGACCCAAAGCTCAACCTTATCGAGTCTCCCAATCCGATTCCACTTGCGGATGCTGACCTAGCAGAGTACACACCATCCGAAGCTCCAGAAGGTGTACTTGAACAGGGGGGTGTGGAACCCGAAGTTGAAGTCACGGCAGCTGACAAAGCCGAGGACTACAAGCCCGACACTACGCCGGCCGGGGTCCCTATTCCTGAAGGTTACCATTGGGATGGTCTTCGAGTGGTGAAGACGTACAAAGGCAGCAAACGCCCCAAGGACATTCCATCGGATTATTGGAAAACGCTCGGCCCAAAAGATCGAGCAAAGTTGCTGAAAGAAATGGACGAAGCAAAGTCATCCTCCAGCAAAGGTTCAAAGACCACAAGTCCAGCGACTTCTTCTCAGCTCGGTTCATGCCGAAGCCCTTGTGTTACGGACACAAGTACCGGCTGGGAAGCCGTGCCCACACCGCAGATGAGGTTTGGAGCACCCGCAATGCCGCGGAAAGTGCTTGATCAACCTGAGCCGCATCGGCTTCCGATTCGGGAGCTTATCGCACAGCGCATCAAGCAAATCGAATTCCAAGTCGCATTCGAGCTTTTCTGTGCTGTTGCCAGGCTCGTCCCTCGCGATGAGGTTTCTCGAACTCCGAAGGCCAAAGCAGCGTTGGACGCTGAGTGGGAGCGACTAAGAGCCAAGGGAACATGGGATGAAGCCCGTGTTCAGGAGTGCCGAAAGGTCGTTAGTGAGGCACACCGCAAGGGAGAGACTGTCCATCTCGGCCGCATTTTTGAAGCGTGCTACGAGAAGGGCAGTGAGCTTGAAGCGTGGAACCCTTTGAGAAAATTCAAAGGACGGACGGTTCAATGTCAGAGATCAAAACTCTGACCATGCTTTGTTTGGCGAGTTGGGCTCAAGCCCAGCGTCAATGGAAGCCGCCAAGGTTCTTGATGCCTATGGTAGTCAGCCAGGGTTTGGCAAACAGCAGGCAGACGCTGTTCAAGCTTATGTCCAGGCCCTCTTCACTGGGGTGCCCACATGGATATCTCTTCCGCGAAACCGGTGGCCGAAGACCTGGGAGGGCAAATATCAAAATCCCGTGGTACCCCTCGTGTTGGCGTTATACGGACATCCCGACAGTGGCGGAATTTGGGAAAAGCACCTCAACAGTCGACTTCACTCCAAAGGTTGGGAACAAATCCTGCCCGATGTTTGGCAGAGCATGTTCTACCACCAAGAACTTCGACTTCTTCTGGTTGTATACGTGGATGATTTCAAATTGGCCGGGCCACAGGAGCACCTTTCCAAGGGATGGGAGCTTATCAAATCAGCCGTCGACATTGGCGAGCCCGAAGCCTATGATCGGTACTTTGGTTGCCATCACAAAGAGTTTTCCCACGTACGTCTCCCCAAATCTGCGCATCCTTTTGCTCATGTTTTCGATCCCAAACTTGCAACAGCATGCCAACAGCATCGAACACAAGACTATTGGCACCATGACCCTGAAACTCGCACTTGGACTCGGTTTCATTTGCAGCCTCGCAAGAAGCTCTACGACCCTGCGAATGAGGGGGGGGGAGTTCAGTAGGCAAATTTCGGGTCAAAGGATTACACGTTTTGATCATGACGTCACTTTTCATGGTTGCCCATCGATTCAAGCTGTTAGCGGCGATGAAGGTACAACATTGGTAATGGACTCATGGTCAGACAACCCCAAATTGCAAACGGAAGGCTTTTGGACGGGTTCGACCATTTTTACCTATGGTGAAGAGGTTGACCTCAGCGCGTTCGCAGCGGCTTCAAAGAACAGGCCCGGACCTCATCGAAACAAACGCGAGGCAAAGAACGAAGCCAAGCAGAAGAGGTTCAAGCCAATTGAGGACGTAGTGAAATCCACGGCTGGCGTCATGGCCAAGCCCGTTAGCATCGTTCGCTATGACATGTCAAGTTTTCTTGAATCGTGTGTGGAAGCGTACTGTGAGCTAGCGAAAGTGGACGTTTCCTCATTGAAGCCAGCCCCGACACCGTTCACGGATGCAGGTATTGCCAGGCCGACGTTGAGTGAGTCCGAACCGAACGGTCGACTTCAACCTATTGCCAGCAAGGTTCTCATGAAAATCCTTTTTGCGGCTAGAATGGCTAGGTTCGACCTACTCGGTGCAACTCAGAGTTTGGCCTCCCGGGTCACGAAATGGTCGACGGAATGCGACGTCGCGCTCCACAGGTTGGTGGCATACATCCACCATACCAAAGACAGATTCTTGGACGCCTTCATCGGCGATCCCTTGTCCGAATGCCAGATTTGGCTGTTCGCTGATGCGGACTGGGCAGGGGATGAAGAGGCCAAGAGTACCTCCGGGTGCACCACTGTCATTGTGGGTCCAAACACGTATTCCCCAATCAACTCATTTTCAAAGAAACAAACAGTGATTTCCACAAGCTCCACCGAAGCTGAGGTGGTTGCTGCCAACCAAGCTCTTAGAGCAGAGGGTCTTCCTGTGTTAGCGCTATTTGAGAAACTTGCCTATGGCAAAGTAGCTACGAAACTTGCCCCAAAGGGAAAGTATGCTGATGAAGAAGTGTTCACTCGCATTGAAAGTAGCTACGAAACTTGCCCCAAAGGGAAAGTATGCTGATGAAGAAGTGTTCACTCGCATTGACCCCGAAATCAACGAGATTCGGAACGGCAATGTTGATTCTGGACTGGATGTCTCAAACATTCAGGGTTTGAAGGTCCATTTTCCAGACTTTTGCCAAGTCAAGTTCATGGAGGACAATCAGGCAACTATTACGATATTGAAGTCTGGGAACTCGTCATCCATGAAGCACGTGAACAGAACGCAAAACGTGAGTTTCAAATGGCTAAAGCGACAGTTCGAACGGGAGCAGTTCGATTTGGTGAATGTAGGAACCCTCTACCAAACAGCAGACATCCTCACAAAGGCGTTCACCAACGCTGCCAAGTGGGAACACGCCCTTAGGCTGATTGGCATTGGGCAAAAGCTTGCTGACAGCCCGGTGCAGGCCGGAGCCCCAACGAGAACGGTGGTTTCCAAAGTCTTGCAGCAGGGGGGGTGTTGCACATGCGAACACACATGATAGATTGCTTATTGAGTTCTGTTGTTCTGCTGATTCTAAGCTTGGGCAAATGCGCAGCGAATCGAAAGGATGTAAAGTCCTCCGCGTCACAATCAACGAAGATGCAACCGCAGGCGAGTGCATGAGGTGGCTTGACAAAGAAATCAACACCTTTAAACAACAGCGCCCAAAAGCAAAGGTTCTGCTGTACGGCAGTTTGCCCTGCACGGGCGGGAGCCCATGGGGAAACGTCAACAAGCAAACTGAGGAAGGATTGGAACGCATCAAGGAGCAACAAAAGGAGTTCACCAAACTCTTCAAGAGCTTCGCCAAGCTCGTGCGTGACCACCTTGACTCAAGAACGTTTGTTGCCTTTGAGCTTTCCCGTCGCTGTCGCTATTGGCATTGGCCGTCGGTGTTGGCTTTCATCAAACGCCACAACTTGCAAGGATACAACTTCGATGGATGCATGTTTGGTGTGCGCGATAATCACGGTAATCTTATGCGTAAGAGTTGGCACATATGCACAAATCTTCATGAGCTTGCATGTCTTGAGCAATACATGTGTACACATGATCATACTCATGGGCAAAGTAGAGGCAAGTCATTGAAGAGTGCCGAAGGTTACACGTTCGAGTACACTGATCTTGTTCACCGCTGCTTCAAGTATAGCAGCTCAAGTCATTCTGCCGCCGTCGCGCAGCGCGCCCTGCCAGCGATCATTGTTGATCACACCATGTCGGCTGACCAAGACATGCGCAGGGAAACCTTGGACATCTTCGAGTCGCACTTTCGGCAGATTGTGGCCTCTGGCTACTACCTCGAAGACGGATATTCTGAGGATGTGGACGCGGTGCTGAATGGCGTCCTTGGCCAGCACACAGCACATTCCGTGCTGGCGGGCCTGGTCGAGAAGAACCGATGGCTAGAGCCGGAGTTGGGCCCGTTGATTCGGACCTCACGGTATGATCTAGCCGCCTTCACAGGTGTGCCCACGAGCCAAGACTACCAAACGGTACACATCTTGATCTCTGATTCCACCTTGTGCTTGGTTAGCGGTTCGAAACGCAAACCCCAGAGGTTCGATCTGGCCGATCACTTCCAGGCCTATCGTCCGACTTACTGCAAGCATTTTCATCACGAATGCCTCTGGGGTGCAGAGTTGCCATTGTTGCTGAAACGAGCCCGTATTGCCGCGAGGAGCCTCAAGCGCCAGTTCCCAGGCTGCATGCTGCTGGTTGGCGTGGTATGGGCTGGCAACGAGCTCATTGGCAAGAAAGGAATTGAAGCCCAGACTTCATGGCCCTTCGATCATCCTGACGGCGATCACTACATGGAGCTACAGGAGAAGGTGCAAGAAGAGCTGGTCGGGTTTGCCGCCGATATGTTTCGATACGGTGTGCACTCGGCCGCTCTCATCAGCGCGCCCGATCCTGAGACCTACAACTTCACGCGGCAGGGACCCTACAGCGACTGGTACAACCGGCTGAGTCAGTGGTTCCAAGATGAGGTGTATGGTTCTCAGATCGGCCAGTGTCGCTTCCGCCTAGTCAACATCAACGTCCTCAACATCCGCATGGACTTGCGTGACCAATGGCATTGCGAAAAATCGGACGAGAATGCAAATCATATGTTCTCATTTTGTCAGAGTGTATTCCACCTGCTTATGAGACTCTACGTTCTCGGAGATATCGCATTGGAAGTAGCTGCCACCAGCCCGATGAACCGTCCGCTCGGTGGACTTGAGCTTCGTGATGATCGCCTCCCTCCACATCAGCGATACGAAGAGCTACTCCGAAACCTTGCCGATGTCCGCCACAAAAGGGCAATCGCCGCAGCCGAGCTCACCGCTCGCGCCCTTACCAAGAAGGACGTCGCTGCGGAGCAGCCAAACCGTGCTGCGCCGATTACCGAGGCAGACATGGCCGTCATCAATGATGAGCCCGAAGGGGAGGAAGATGATCCAGACCTTTCGGAGATTTTCGTCGCAAATGACGCCACGGCAGAAAAGATCCTCCAGCAACGCCTTGATGTCATGGAGGAAGAGCAGGAGAAGATTGCTGCAGAGCTGGACATCAGCCGAGAAACCTATGAGGGTCGGCTCCAGACGCTTGAGGAACTCAGCCATCGCGTCGAAACTGGTGAGAACCCAGCGGCATGGCTCGACATCGATGCCATCGATGATGAGGAGGTATCGCCATATGAGGAGGTCGCGCCAGAAGAACATGAAGAAGAAAGCGCACCTCATGGCGAGGAAGGCTCGGCCGCCATCACTGGCGAGCCCGAGCCTGAGGCACCCTCATCGCCGCCGGCAGCTGATGCTGATGAAGGCCACGTTGTGTGCCCTCAGTATCTTGCAGACCAATACCACGAGTACACGTACAAGATGGCCGAGGTCGATGGCGCCTTCCAGCAAGTGGTCCAGCTTGGCGACAAGCAATTGCCGCTCCACTTTGCGAGCGGATGGGAGCTCAATGGCGGGCACCTTTTCTTCGCGAAACCCCTCAAGGATTGGCTCACTCAGTTATCCAAAGTTGTTCGACAACATGACCAATATCTGGGCCTTGAGGTTGACGAAGATGGCTACGCAGACTTGGACGAAGTAGCCAGGTGTTTCGGCCTGAATCACCGCAGTGCCCCGCCGCTCACTGTCAAAGACTTGATCGCCATAGCAGCAAAGGACAAGAAAAACCGATTTGAGTTTTTGGGCATTCGAGAAGGGCACAAACTCGAGGAGAAGGGCGTGGCACTATGGCCTCTGAAGATGCGTGCCGCTGCTGGCCAAAGCAAGCGCGCGTTCAAGAGCGCACAGGACAACTACAGATCGGCAGCCCTGATGTACTGCAGTCCTGCGCTCAGGCCAGAAGCCAAAGCTCCCTTCATTGGGAAGCCCATCGAAGCGGATGAGATCCCTGTCTTGGCTTACCACCGCACGAGGCCAGCGTGCTGGAAGCGGATCGTCAAGGAGGGCCTTATCCCAGGCGGGGGCGAGTTTGTTGGCAGCGATCGAGCCCATGTCTACCTGGCTGCAAGTCGCATTACGGAGACCGACTATCAAAGCGGTCTCCGCGGCAAGCACCCTATTCAGCTTACCGTTGCACTTCGGGAAGCAGTCGATGGCGGTCTCATCTTTTTCCAGAACCGCTCCGGTGGGATCATGACGGTTGACACGGTACCTCCAGAATACATTGTCTCCGTCGAAAACACCGAAAGCCAGTCCACACTCTGGACCAGGGTAAGCGCCGTTGGCCTACCCGAGGCTGCTCCAGCGGATGGAGGTGAGAGCCGGGCCGCCATCACTGGCGAGCCCCGGCCAACCGCAAAAGCAATGCCTGTTTCCCTGACTGCAACCAGCAAATCGGCACCTGCAAGCAAGGCTGCACCTTCGACTCCACCTACTTCCATCGTGAATGAGGCAGAGCAAGATCAACCTGCAGCATCTTACAGCGGGTACGCTCCGCCTGAGCCTGCGGGGCCCCCACCTGGCTTTGATGCGCCGATCACCGCCCCGACACTTCGAAAGGGACGCAAGCTGACGGTGATCCAGGTCGAATGCAGCCAGTGCAAGGGTCTAGTCCTCAGGGGCATGACCCACTGTGACATTTGTTCAGCCGAACTTGCCACCAACACCGAGCTGCCGGAGGAAGCTGTCACCAGACTCTCAGTTCTCCGAAAGCAGCAGCTTGCGAGGGCCGGCCTCGCTCGCACTGAGTGCCCAGTCAGTGACTACATCAAGGCTGGCCTCAACCTGCGTGTGGTGTCTGCAAGCGGCCGTGGAAACATGAGCCCAGAAGCGATCATGATCCAAGACGCTCGCAGCCGGATGAAGCGTGCAGACAAGTGTGGCTTCCAGAGCATCGAGGATCGCTTCGAGCATGACGTCCAGTTCATGGAACGAATGCTACAAATGGGCTATGACCATCGGGCAGCGCAGCGGCAGGATTGGCTTTGCCATGCCCACTTGGCGAACCCGCCGCGCAACAAAGCGCAAGTCAGCCTGGGCCTTGGATATGACGAAGATCATTCTCTGGCACGGCTGGCCTACATCGACGTAGCGCCCGATCGCTATCCACAAGCCATGGACTACATTCCTGAGCAATGGTGCGTGATCTATCGCACAAACATCCTCTCCTTGCGTGAGTACATCGAGTACATCAACTCACCCGACTCCCATCGTGGCCTTTTGGCTTGGGACGGTGTGCATCAGATGAGTCAATACTGCGCAATGGAGGAGCTTCGCCAGCTATGCCACGACAACCTCTCCGCTGCCAGGCGTGATGTGGTCAACAAGCAGACTCAAGAGCAGCGCCAGCAGCAGAGCAAGGGCAAGCGCAAGTCCTCTACCGGAGGTGATGGAACTCCAGCTTCAAAGGCAAAGGGAGGTCCGCCACCTTCACCGGTGAGCCCACGTGCATCCGGATCAGCATCGTCCTCGTGGGGATGGAGCTCATGGAACTGGAGCGAGTGGGGCGAGCAGCGGCAGTGGGACCGCCGCTCGTGGGACTGGAGCTCGAGTCGGAGCCAGTGGCATTGGCGTTAGTTGAGCCAAGTCTCAACCTTTTTGCCTGAGCGAGCATAATTCATTGCATGACATCCATTGTCAATATGTATGCGGTTTTCCTCCCAAGTCCAAACTTTCAATTTCTTTTGGCGGCGGGGAGTGAATAATTAAAATGCACGTACAGGGCCACGAAGGCAGTGGATTGCTAGCATCCACAACTGCCATGCAGCTTTGAGCCGACATCACTGTCGCGCCCTGCACAAGCCCTCGTGCACTTTCCGCGTCCAGCTTCGGGAGCAAAGCTACCTTAGCTGAGGGGGGTGTATTTTCACTCCATGTAATATGTACATTTTGTACCTTGCACATAGTAGGATGTCATGTTGACTTTACCTTCGCAGCTCGCGGCCCAAAACAGGAGTTGCAGCTTAACGGCTGCTTCTATACTTTCATTGCTCACTGTTTTTTTTGTGATCACTTTATGTTTTCCTTTTGGATCTCCGTCGCATATAGGAGCAAGGGCCTTACTACTAGGAGCAAGGACGCTACTAGGTGCTTTTCTTTTGATCCCTCACCCGGTCCTGCGGCCCAAACAAGATTCTGAGTTCGAGCTGAGGACCAGACTGCTGGAACGCAGACACTGAAGTGTCAGGTGCTGGGCATGGCTTAGAGTCTATATAGATAGCATGTGACAATTTGTTAGGTGAGAAGTGTGATGCCCAGAGTACCTCTATAGTTAATGTAAAGGGTGAGCTCACAAGCCCGTGATAAGTGCAGTAGGTGCCGGCAAACCTGGGGTGATAGGCAAATTTCTCAACCAACAGGTAACAGGTGGCAAAGAAAAAGAGACAACACCAGTGCTTTCCAGCTTGGGTTTGGAATGCCACACGCCTATAGTTGTCGAATGGTGGCTTCCCCCGAACACATGGAAGAAGAGTTTTCAATGAACGTAAGTGCATGTGTTTTTTTCCTTTACTGATCCTTGGACTTGCTGCCAAGAACACGATGCTTGTTAATACTTGCTATTCATTGCTAAAGTTCTTTATCGAAACAGAAACGCATCTGCATACTGTATAGAACTTTGAACATGTGGCTTCGGAGTTTTGTAACCTTTTGGCTTCTGACCGCTTTTTCTTCTTGCAGGTGGCTGGAGCATCACCTAGAGGAGTCGGGGGTCGCTTAGCTGATGCCTTGGCGGCTGGAGGTCAAAAGTCCCTTGTCGGCATGACATAGACGATGTCCCTGCCTTCACGGCAAAGCACTTGGAAACCATGGCCGGTGAATTGCGTGTGGGGGTTGGAATTGATTCTTGATGAAACCACGGTGGACCATACGCATGTTTCTTTTCACGGGTCCTGTGTTTGAGTCGAAGGATTGAAGATGGAAGACACGTCCTAGAGTCAGCAAAATCTTTCTTTGGTCGCTCACCAAGTGGACTGCACAAGCAAAGCTCCAAGATCGGGTTGAATGCAGTTTTCTTAAGCCCGATGATTCATGATAGCTGAGGTTTGCAACCAATTCCTTTTCCCTTCACGGCAAGAAGACGTGGTCAGAAGGTTTCAACACACTTCAGCAGGCTGTGGACAGTAGTGGGGACATTCCCACCCTTGAGAACTCTGAAATCCGATGCCCGGCAAGCTCTAGCAAGAATTTATCACCGGATTGAGTGGAAAGGTTTTACGTTACTTTTGGGAGCATACATGCTTGACAACCCTATCTCCTCTACAGCACTGCTCACGTAACAACCAAGGAAGGCCCCTGATTGAAAACATCACCAAAGAAAAGCACGGCAATGTGTACTCGGAGGAGTATGCCAAGACCTTGGGCGGAATGATCGACAATGTTGAGTACCTGGCGGGACAGCTCCAGAACGTGACCTTGGGCACTACATGGCCAGAGCCGGAAGATGGGTCGGCCAACCGTCTATTGAAACAGTTCAAGACCATCTCCAAATTGGTTGCAAGTCGCACGGCCAGGAAGGCGGAAAGAGAGTTCTTCTACGTGGAGCTTGGAGGTTTTGATACTCACAACGACGTGCACGAGACTTTGGATGAACTCTTTGCATTGGTGGACGAGGGACTGGACGTCTTTGTGAAGGAGATGCTTGCACAGGTGGGGCCAGAAAATGCTGACTACGTCACTACTAGGAGGTAAGCGGTTTGCCAGTCCTCTAGTGGGCTTGATTGGTTTCGCAGATTCATGTCTGCAGTTGTGAGAATTCGTGTGCGCGCAAGGGCGTTTTTGAGTCTGTGGTGTTGGTGACCACCTCCGACTTTGGGCGCACCATGACCTCGAATGGCAAGGGCACGGACCACGGATGGGCAGGCAACACGTTTGTCTTGGGTGGCAACATACGCGGTGGCGAGATTTACAATGAGTTCCCTGCGTCCCTGGTTGAGGGAAACTTGTACGATGTTGGTAGAGGTCGGATGATTCCAAAGTACCCGTGGGAGAGTGTGATGCTGCCCATTGCAGAGTGGATGGGCATGGATGCACAGGACAAGAGCACCGTTTTCCCGAACCTACAGAACTTCAATTCCTCAAGGCTGCTTCCGACAAGCACGCTTTTCAATACGTAGCCAGTTGTGCCGATTGAGCTCGCTATACGAGTTCAGTCAGCACTGTGTCTTTCTACAGCTGCGAACGCTGTAGATTGTCGCCGGCGAATGCCGGCGAAGGATGCTGAAATTTTGAGGCACATGCATCAAACACTGTTGCGAACTCAACTTTTTGCGTACTCAAAAGGCATTACCAAATTACTGAATCAACACATCCTGTTGCTTGTACGCTTCCCCCAAATCCAATCCAGGTCTCTCAAGCCAAACCAAGCCAAAAAAGACACAGCCAACCAAGCCGCAGCCAAACCAAAACCATTGTAGGCTTCTTGGCTTTTCAAACCAAAGCCAAATCTATTGGTGACATGAGCCTTGCTTAATCGGCATCTACATACATAAGGTTGCCTTCTTGGCTTTGCAGTTTTCGGCTACATGAATGTGTTTGATTTATTGGAACATCTACTTCCGAAACCCCAATGGGGCCAACCATAAAGACCATGTTCCACACAGTAAACTAACTGACCTTGTTGCTAGTAGCTTCTTGTTACTAGTAACGATGGCCTCCAACCTATTGCGATGGATATACCCATGCTCAACACACAACTCAGCCACATTGCGTTCCTCAACGTCCGCGAACACAGTTTTGATCCCCTTGGAAATTGTTTGATGCGTTGACGACCTCTTCTACTAAATTTTGTCGTGTCGTGCCAAGCACTGTATTTCTTGGACTGAGAGAGCCATCAACGAACTATGGCAGACTTAGCCTGACTTCTGCATTTTGAATTGCTGATTTTCAGTGTTGTTCTTCGCGCAGATGCTTCTCTCCAATTTTCACGTTGGCCATTGGGTTCAATTTGAACGATGGCTGTACCAAGATCGACTCAGTAAATCTTGGCACGCCCGTCGAGGCATATCTGCAATTGCAGACGTCCAGGTAAATTAAACCAATGGCAGATGCCATGACCAGGCCATTGAAACCCTATGTCTTAGGGTCATCATGCCCTGACAAGGTACAGCAGATGCGCCATGCAAAGCAAGGCAACTCTGCATACGGCATGTTTGAGCAGTTTTAAAAATGGGTGGGAAGAGCAGACCTGCAGCGCAAGCCCAGCGAGCCCCACAAGACAGGCGTCACGTAGGAACTTGTGAATGATCACTCAGTTGAACCGGATTCTGTCGCATTCAGGCACAAGAGTTCGCTGTCTTGTGACTTGTGAAAGGTGTTACCGCTTTTGCTTGTTTACATTGGTAGCGTGGAGCCATATCCCTTTCTCCGTGCGGTGGGACTTCCTGGGGTGGTTTGGAGGTGATCTATTTCATCACGGTGGTCGTGGTTGGCTGGGGTCGCTACTTGGGCTAGTGTGCCAACACCTGATGGGGGTGACAGCGTGCAGGAGGCCGATCTTGATGAGGAGGGTGCTCGTCCTGCGGATGGTCGCGAAGAAGTGAGGTCAGGCGCACCTACGGAGCTGTTGGGGCGGCTGGAGCGAGCAGGAATGGAAAAGATGGAATACATCATACTATCCCTGGTCCACACCGGCGGACGAACCTGGAGCTGGATCAGGTGAAGGAGTGCGAGCAGATGCGAGCAGCATCCTTGCTGGGGCCTACTACATCAGCGGCGCCGACAGCACCTCGTGAAGTTGGCCACGACCCTTGGTGGGGAAGCCAAGGGGACGCATGGCAAGGACAAGAAGAACGACGTGGTGGGGCTGGGGGGCAGGACAAGATCCAAATCCCTGAATACAGTGGTGAAGATGATAGAGATGGCTTGAAGGCTAAGGGCCAAGGGCTACATACATCCGGAAGATTGAGGCCTGGCGCCGCGTGACCAGGTTGACGCGACCCAAGCAGGCCTTGATGCCCTACAACAACCTCACTGGCCGTGCCTGGCGGGACGCAGAAGAACTGGATCCGAGTCTGCTTGATTCAGAACAAGGGGTTGAAGTGTTCGTGGATTGGGTTAAGCCCCGCTACATGGACCGCGAGGTGACCAAGGTGGGGCGCTACATGTCAGACTTCTTCAAGGTGCTCAAGAGGACAGCCCAACAGGACATCCGCGAGTTCAACCAAGAGTTCGATCGGCAAGTCAGCCGATTGAAGGAAGTCGGTTGTACACTACCAGACACTTGCCTTGCCTGGTGGTATGTTGACAAAATGCGCATGGACAATGCCTCCGAGTTGAACCTCCTGGCTTCGGTGGGCAATTCCGACTCCCTGATCAAGTTGCAAGATGAAGCGATCATCCAAGATCGCATGAACCGGAGGATGTGGGAGAGAAGACCTGATGGGGATAGACGCTCGGAGGAGAAAAGAACAGATGACAAAAAGAAGCACTAGGCCTTGATGACCTCCATCGACGAGAACAACGAGGAGAACCCAGGTGTGCCACTTCTTCTTCTTCTTCTCAGCCGGGCAGCATTGGCTTCGTTGGGAATGACCTATGACATCGCCAAGGGCCTGGCCGACTTTGCAGTACTTGGCGCACGCCAGGTTTCTTTGATCATGAGTTGCTCCGCCATCCACAAGTTTCTGTGGCTGGCACCAAGCCAGATTTGCTTCAGTGGCCGGAGTGTGTAGACTGGAGTGTTACCGAGATCTTTGTACCGCAGTCGCAAGAGGTATACATGGTGAGCCCGCAGTCGCCCTTGTTTTTTCCAAAGAAGCTCACGGAACCTACGCATGACATGTTGATCGCGGAACCTCTACATCATGAAGCATTGGTGGAGATCAAAGGATTACTATAGAGACTTTTGGATCAAGACCCCGGACTACATGTACCGCATCCACGTCACTCCCCGAAGAACATTCTTTGATCCCCGGACGTGGACGACGTCCAACCAGTCTCTGAAAACCAAGTTGTTGGAACAATTAATTAGATAAAGATTGTGAAACGATTGCTGTACCGACCACCAATGCCCTATGGCACTCCGTCATCTTTCTCAGTGGAGTTCTGGTGCTCAAAGTTCATGGCGATTTCTTTGGGCCGGACGGAGCCGCAGACACTGACTGGTGTCAAGCCCGCCGACCCGAGTCCTTCACCGGATGTCTTCGACCACACCGCCATGGAAGATGAACAAGGCAGAGCTGGTGGAGACACTCATCCAGATGGGTGTGAGCGTTCGCAAAGAATGGACGGTGCCGGAACTCCGTTCGATTGTCTCGGAGCAGAGGGGGGGCCGACCAGCGCAAGGAGTTGAAGGGCCTCTCCAAGTGCCGCGAGATGGGGGTGGACATTCCACCAAAACCCACCCGAGGACTACTGATGCGGATGATCCGCGACAGTGTGCCGGCCACTCAGGACGAAGTGGTGCCGTTTGGCCGGTACAAGGGATACCGCTACTGCGAGGTGCCCTTCAGCTATTTGGAATGGGCAATCGCGGAGACCAAGATGGCTTGCCCGATCTGGTCCGCCTGGCCCAGAACCTAGTTCAGGGCCATCAGGATCCGGAGTCCACGGCTGTGACGTCACCATCTGGAGGCAGTCAACCAAGACGGGCGCAAGCAGTCGCCACCCCAAGGTGAAGAGCAAGGCCACGCCTCGGAAGAAGACGAGGACATTGAGTTCGTCGAGGACTCCTCGATGGTCGAGCCGGAAGACGCCTCCGACAAGATCCAAGCCTTGGAGAAGACGGTCAAGGCCCTCCAGGAGCAGCAGCTCGCCGCGTCAAGTCAAGAAACTACTGGGCGTCAGTAGACGAGACTATGGAGGCCAAGAGGGCTCGTAAAGGGGGGGAAACAAGCTATGAACTCAGGGGAGACTGAGGTTGAGGTTACACCAACAAGGGCATCTTCAACCTATTGGTGGGAGCAAGAACTATGAGGTCTCGATCAAGGACACTGGGGACACGAACGACACAGTAGATTTGGTGTCGCTCCACTACCCCGACGACTATGACCAGATGAAGCGGCTTCCGTAGCGGCTTCCTAGCCACAAGATGAAGAAGGTCGCGAGAAAAAGGGTCAGAGGCTGGGCAAGGCAAACTTTGGGAGCGCTCATGACCACCCTGCTGGCCTTCACCGCAACCGCGTTGGACACCATCGAGCGCGCAACTGATCCGGTGCGTTCACGGGCAGCTGATAACATCTGGCCCACAGCCCTTCGTGGAGATGGAGAACCAGTGGCTCTCTTGGACGCTCTTGGAGTTGTTTTGTGGACATGCCCAACTAACCCTCGAGTATGCCAAGGCCAACCTGAATGTGTTGGAACCGCGAGATCTACGTTTTGGACACGATCTATTTAACCTATTTCAACCAGAAGAAAAAGAAAAGGTCCTGAACGAGGTCGAGCGCTTCAAACCCGAACTGGTCTGGATCGCTCTACCATGTATGGTGTGGGGGCCATGGACGAACCTCAACTATAGTTATATTTATATATTAAGGACAGACCACAACTCCTTCGTCGTCTACGAGCAAAACAATGAAAACTCATCCGGTTGGGAGTGAAGGTAGCTCGAAACCAAGTTCAAGGCAGACATGTTGGCTCCGAGCATCCTCGTGGATCTGCCATGTGGAGGGTCCATGCATAGTGTGCTGCTTTGGTTTGAAGGCGGTCACTGATGGGGAACTATTGAAGAAACCCACTACGGTCTACATCACTGATGAGTCCTATGAGAAGCCCTTGCGCAAACCATGCGCGCGTGTTCATGAACATGGGGCAACAACAGCGGGGCAAAACACAAAACCGGCAGGCCAATACACGGCGTCCTCTGCAAGAGCTGTTGTTCGAGGCCACTGGGCCATGAGAAAAAGGAGACAGACCATTCTTGACGCCCTTGCTGTCGAACACCAACTACTACCTGCAGAAGGGGGGGGCGACGGTGTCCCAAGGGGTCCTAGTGAGGATTTGACTACGGTCAAGATTGATGACCGGCCTCGGCAGTCTCCTTTCCAAGCCATGTGCCGAAGGCCACAGCCAGCTTTGAGACGAGTCCACCAAAACATGGGGCACCCATCTGATGAAGATCTCGCGCGACACCTGTGTCTGGCGGGTGCAGCCCCCAAGGCAGTCAAAGCTTGCCAGCAACTTCGCTGTCAAACCTGCCGTTCCACTACGGCTGGGAGCAGGAGACCAGCTAAAGTGGTCAAACCGCCGGGCTTCAATGAAGAGGTGGCCGTGGACACCATGCACCTGTACACCGTCGCGCACCCCGTTCCTGGACGAAAAGGAGAAGGCTACGCAAGGGGCTTCTTGCGGGCTTGGATGGCATGGGCGGGGCACCGGTGACTGTTCTAGTTGACCAAGAACGAGGACTTCCCATCCGAACTGAAAAAGCATGGGGTCAACGTCCAATACACAGCGGGCCAAGCCCACTGGCAGAATGGACATGTCGAGCGACAGAATGGATTCTCCCTGCTCAATGGCTCTTTGGAGTGTCGCCTATACTCAGCATTGGTCTGGTGGATGGGGACGACGATGCTGCTGAAAGGCAAGACCTCATTGACCCATCCGATGATTGGCAAAGAAGAGCCAACATCCGGCAAGCAGCTCGTGAAGCATATGTGCAACTCCAGGCCACAGAGAGTCTTCAACGTGCACTCCATGGAAGGCCGCGAGTCCAACAAGGAGATTTCCAACAAGGACAATATGTCGTACATCTACCGGACATCCAAAGTTGCCGCCAGGAAGAGACAAAATGTGAGTGAATGGATTGGGCCCGGCATTGTAGTTGGACAAGAAGGGAAGAACTTCTGGGTCTCCCAGGGCAGTCGGTGCTTACTACGTGCTCGTGAAGACCTTCGGAATTTGGGGTCGCTCTTCAGGCTCGCGCTGTCATACGTGATGACCCTGAGGTCTTTGCAGATGCCACCGGAGACCGGAGAACCCGAACCCCATCTACATGAAGATCCTGAGATGGACTACACTCCTACTGAACCCGGAGGTGGTCTTCTGGAAGAAAGAACAAGAATAAACAAAAGAGAAGTAGAAGAAAAACTTGTTCCACTAAGACGCATGGGACCCAATGGTCCCGGCTTCGATACCTGTCCCAGAAGATGATGAACTCCTTTGCTACATGGCCTCTGATGAGAGAGTGCAGTACTACTACAAAAGCGCACTTGTACAAGGAGGCTGAGGCCAAACAATGGGGGGAGCACCTGAAGTACAACACCATCAAGATCCTCCCTGCCAAGGTTGCTTCAGAAGTCCGCAAGCGGGTCCCCAAGGAGAGAATATTGAGGGCACGATTCGCCTATCCCGATCTTCGCACCGGGCAACTCAACACTGAGGCACCCACGGCCACTAAGGTGTCCATCACTTGCTTGGTCTTCGTCACCATCCACATGATGGGATGGTCGCTGGCAGCTGGCGACATCGGAGCAGCATTCCTCAATGGAGTGGAGGCTCGACGTGATCTCTACAATGAACTGGACTAGAAGGGGTCGAAGAAGGATCTTTGTTCGAGATAGTGAAGGGTGTGTTCGGCCTTTCCACCTCCCCACGGCTTTGGTGGGACAAATTGGCCGGAACGCTGAAAGAGATCCGAATCGAGCACAAAGGCATGATCTTGAAGTTGGAACAACATCATCTCGACAGTTCCTCACCAACGACGGCAAGAAACTCTATGGGCTGTTGGCTACTCACGAGTCTACTCACGTTGACGACATCTTGGTGACTGCCGAGGTGAACCTCCGCTATAAGATGGAAAAGGCCTTGTCTGAGGTCTTTCCTATTGATTGGCACATGGGACGACGCAAAAGATGGCTTAGAACACCGTGGAGTTTCAGTCAAACAAAACGAGACTGAAATATCCTTGCGCCAGGAACTCTATGTCAACACGAGACCTCAAACTGTGGGCATCCCAAAACGCGTTGACATGGAAGGGAGGGCAGATGAGGTGGCCACTTTGGACAACCAGTCCACCAATGAAGGTCTGGGGCCACTTTTGTGAAGCCAGATGAAGTCGCCAGATCGGCCATGAAGAAGAAACTTCCTGGCAGCTCGAAATTAAGACTATCTTCCGCAAGGCCATGAGATGGCTCCCCACTTCAGCACAGTTGTCAGATAACCTGACAAAGGTCATTCCAAAGACCTCGGAGTGGTGGAGTCGTCTCAAGCGCTTGAATCCTGCCGGCTCAACAGTATAGATTCCGTCACATTCAGGCACAAGAGCTCGCTCTCTTGTGAAAGGTGTTGCCGCTTTTGCTTGTTTACAGGACCTAATTGAGGGGCGAAGTTACAACAAAAAGTTTTTTTCGTTTCGATCTTGGTTTTTGAGGCCACAGGCCGGGAAAAGGAACCTTTGTGCACGAAAAGCCGGGCCATATGGCCCACGTGGCGGAAACAACGTAATTTTCAATTCTTGCTTTGTCACTGAACTGATCAGAGAACAGGCAAAAGTAGTAGCAAGGACGCGACTAGGTGGAGGCCATTGCTATTGGGTCGGACGACATCGCTACTAGTAACAAGAAGCTACTAGGGAGAAGACTCACAAAACTGAATTGCGTAATGTGAGCGGCTGCTTTCTCTCATGCTGTTACTTTTTCCGTTGAAATACAAGACAAGATAATCCCGCATTCCGACTGCACGTTTGAGCCCCTAGGTCCCTAGGTCTTAGGTGTTGAGACCGCAGCTGTTTTGGTTTCAGTGCGGGGTCCGGAATCATGAGGAAGGCCTTGGCAGCTCTGCTTTCGCATGGATGTAGCGTAATGATGGTGCCCTCACCTGCATGCATGTGGACCCCCCCCTTCTTCTATCATCTTCTCACCAGTTTTTGCATTTGAAGTGAGTGATCCTTGGAACTTGCGCCTGTGTTCAGCTTTTTGCTCAAGCACTTCACGGATGAACATGGCTGAAAGAACAGGGTGTCTCTTGCGCGGAGTCTTGGCAGTGGGCTTGCTCACGCTGGCCCTGGTCTTGACCGGATGCACCGACGATGCAGCCGAAGTTAACTCCGGGACGGATGGTTTTCTCACGACAACGCGTGCAGGAACCACATCCACAACCAGTCCAGGACCCACAACTCCTCCTGTGACAACTTGGGCACGATCGGATTCCTTGGATGCGCAGTTCCTGATTCAGGCTCGTGGATTGGGGAGAGTTTGATGCATGTCGATCTTTCATGATGACTGACCTCATCAAATGGGCAAGGGCAAGGTATGGCAAAGTATGTGCTCCAAACCTTTGAGTCAATCTAAGTTGCTAAGCGATGCACATTTTTTCGCGTGCTCTAAGGCAACCTTTGGGCCAACTCGGAGCAGTTTGGCAGATTTAAAGACAGATCAAGGCTACGAAGAATGGATTCTCAGACAAATGTCTCTGGATGCTCGTTTGATAGTTGTTGATTGGGTTTTGACAGGGTAAAACCGGTGCCGTAGGCCCATCGTACTCAATTGACTTGCAGTTGTTGCCATTGTGCCAGTTTTGAAGTCTAATATTCGGGCCCAGTGATTAAAATTTATGGCTTGCATGATGCTCTTAGCCCTAGCAACAAAGTCGAAAAGGCATCTCTCCCCTTTGCCTTTTCCTCCCCAGGATGCTTCTTCGCTTCGCAGCTATTACCGGAGCCGCGTCAACCCC
>CAXAMN010022489.1:0-24280 GCA_963970005.1 Durusdinium trenchii | reverse complement strand
CATTGGCCATTTATATTAAAGTTCTATATCTTATTATATGGCCAATGGGTTATTATTAATTATTTCTTGCCGCCTTTTATTAAAATATCTTATTGGCGGCATTATATACTTCTATTATGACCTAGCCTATGGCCGCGTTATCAGATTAAAATTAAAGATAACGCTCATTTGTAAATAATAAAATAAGAAGTAATTAATGCACCATCTATATTTATTAATGATGGTGCCTATAAAGATAAAGAGATAAAGGGGAAATTTCCTTATGGATTACTTCTATCTTTTTATAATGGGAAATTTCCCTAAAAATAAGAGATATTACCATGGAATTTTATAAGAGAATAAGAGAAACAGAGAATAAAATTCCATGGTTATGTCTTTTAATTTAATGTCATCCAGCTTTTATCCATAAGAAATTACTATAAAGATAAAAGCTGGGACATAAGGACCAAAAATATTAAGAGAATTACATTTATTTTTGGTCCTATATTATCTTATTTATTATGGGATTTTGCTATATTAAAAGATGTAGAAATTATTGATTAGCAAAATCCCTTATATTTTAATATTATTACCTGCATTTTTATATTAAAAAGAGAATCATAAGATATAAAAATGCAGGACACATAGCAAAAATCCTTATATTTTATTAGAAATTACTATTATTAAAGGATTTTTGCATATTATTAATTAATTCCCATCATATTTTATATAAAAAAGAACTAAATAATATAAAATATGATGGGGGAGAAATTTCCTATATTATAATCTTTTATTCATGGAAATTTCTCCAAGTAATAACATTCATATCTTATAATCTCAATGAACGAATCTTTAATTTTTATTGATTCGTGGTCATCGGTTAGTCTATAATATATAATCTTAATGCCCACTTATTTATATTTTATGGTTTACTTTATTTAAGTGGGCATTATACATTTATATCTTATTATCTTTATTATCTGGCATAGCTTTATATTCTTATATTTATTCTCTTATCTATAAAGCTATGCCATAATAGAATTTATATTATAGATTATTGATTTCCTCTTCTTATTACTATTTTTAAGGGAATTCGTATGAAGAGGAAATCAATATATAAGATAATAAATTAATATAAGTAATCACCACCATTTTTTATTAATATAAGATACAAAGATATAAAAATGGTGGTTTATTATTATTATTTTCATTATTATTACCATCATTTTCATTAAAATAAGAGAAGGATATATGAAAATGATGGAAGAGATATATTATCCGATTTCATTTATTCTATAGAAATTACTTTATGAAATGAAATCGGATGTCTTTCTTATATTATTACGCTGCAAAGATATAGCAGCTAATTTACTTTTATTATCTATAATCATGATATGGCATTTTAATTATAATTTATGCCATAGGTCATCCGCTAGGTCAACTTTCTTTTATTTTATTGGGGTTTTCTTTATATTTAAAAGAGAATTAATAAATAAGAAAACCCCATAATAATAATAAATATGTGTGCCGGATAATAAAAAGATATAGAACTTGAATAATAATATCCGGCACATAAGTTGATAATAAGTAATAATAATATATAGGAGATTGCAAATGAAATAAGAGACTTTTTATAATGCATTTGCAATCTCATGCCATCATTTATTAATTAAAGAAGAGATAAGTAAAATAAATGATGGCATAAAAGAAACATAAATAATAATATTGGTAATCGCCAGGTAATAATAATTCAATAACCTTATAATTTAAACTAACCTGGCGATTGATAATAAGATATAAATGAAAAAGAGGGGCAGTGGTACGCCAGAAAGAATAAAAGAGGAGGATACGAAAATAAACTGCCCCTTAAGTAATAAAATGATGTACTAGCAATTGGCTTGCAATCTTATATAAATTAAAGATTGCATCTTGAGTTATAAGATATTAGTAATTAATCTTCCACTTTTTTCAATAGAAATATATAGGAGATAAGAAAAAAGTGGAATAATATATGATTTCTTTTATCTTCTTATTATCTTTACCTTTATGCCCATAGGATTAATATATTTTATCTATCTTATGTTTTCATTAATTTAAATCCTATGGGCAGATAAAAGAAATAATACATATAATTAATATCATTCACTTATTCTATTTTGCTTTTATTTATTACGGTTCAAAGGAAACTTCACAAGCTATAAAAACAGGAAGGATGAATAAAAGCAAAATAGGTGAATGATAAAATATAAGAGGACTAGTCGTTGACCTGTGAACGCAATTAAATTAAAGTGAACATCAATGTCATATAAGTATAAATAAGTAAGACATCCATTTTTCCAGAATACAAATCCCTTAAAAATACCTGGAAAAATGGTAAGGAATAAATAAAATAATAAGGGACCAAAATATTCTTGAAATCTCTTAATATATTTTGGTCCTATAGGCAGAATTTTATAATAAAGAAGACAGAAATGAATAAAATTCTGCCATGAATAATAATAAATGAATGTATGACCATTAATTTTAGTATTTCTTATTCATTTCTTATCTACTAAAATTAATGGGAAGGAATGAATAAATGAATAACAAATATATGCCCTCGTTTCATTATTCTAAGATTAACCGTGTAAACGAGGGCAGGGATTTCTTGTCATTCATTTTTTATTAAAAGATCTTTGGCATGCAAAAAAAGAGGAGGAAAAAATGAATGACAATAAGAAATCCATCAATCTCTTAATTTATTTGTTATTCATTTATTAAAGTTATTATCGCCCTTATAAATTAAAAGGGCGTATATATTAATTAATGAGGGAATTTCCTTATCAATAAAATATCATATAAAGATAAAAGGAAATTCCCATTAATTTATTACTTATGGTGCCCGAAAATTTATTATAATTCATCTCTCTTAATTTTCGGGCATATAATTCTCTATTTATATTCTATGGTTAATGCCCCATTTATTCATATAAGAGAAATATCATTTAATAAATGGGGCATCCATCTCTTCTATTTCTTCTTTTCTTTAATCTTTACCCCAACTTTTAAATTAAAAGAGCAATAATATAATAAAAGTTGGGGGGTTAGTCTATTGATTTACTTATAGATTGCCTCTTTTTTATTTGTATAGATTTCTTTATTAAAAAAAGAGGCAATAAGAATAATCCTATATGACTAGCAGATGACTTTAATGCAGCTATGCTATAAATTAAAGCATTAATCATTGATTTATAAGAAAGACAATGTAAATAAAGGGGCAGCAATATTAAAATAACTTATCGGCTGCCCCATGGCTTATAAATTAATGTAAAGATATATGAATTATTAATTTATAAGCCATATAATATATATCATTCATCTCTTATAGTTAAAGATCACTTATAAAAAGAGATGAATGATAAAGAGAATTAAATTATGGATGAAATTCCCTGTCAATTACTTATAGAATTTCATCCACCAGCATTTATTTATGCTGGAATTATATATAGACCATGGATTTTTAATATAAGAAATAACTAATTGTAAAAATCCATGGTATCATTAATTAATATTATCACCATTTTTCCATTATTATCATTCATATCTTTTATTGGAAAAATGGTGGGGAAAAATCCCATAAAATAAGTGATTAATTAAAATACAGGGATTTTTCCATTAATTAACATATGACCGATAAAATTATCGGATGACCACTTTTAATTTATGATTAGTGGTCAGGTCATATGCTAGGTTATATATTATCTTTTACTTATGGGGAATTTCTCATTTAATTATTTCTATCTTTAACTATAAAGAAATTCCCCATTTGTTAAGATATAAATGATATTATTCTTGGCCTTATGATTATTACTTTGCTTTTATTAATTTCAATCATAAGGCCATATATATAGAAATTGGTGTTAACCCTCAATGAATATTATCATATTTGTCATTATTTATAGGATTCCAGGAACCTTCATGTACGAATAAAAAGGAGAAGGAAATAATGACAAATATGTGCGAATTTTATTATGAGCAAAAATGAATAACTATAAGACTAGAAGATGACCTCGGTTCATTATGTAATTAAAGAACCGATCATGAAATATAAATATATGTATCTTATATTATTACATGAAAAATCCTAAAGGAAAGAATATTATAATAAAGGATTTTTCATGCCTATAGATACAATTTATTTTATATTATATTTCTATCTTTACATTTGGCATTTTCTTATTAATTTGCTATTGGAGAAAATGCCAATCTTGTAAAATAAATTGTATCTTTCATGTCTTCCAAAATTCACCAATCATTTATATTTTGCCAGTGAATTTTGGTAATCTCTTATTTATATTATTCTATCTGCCCCTTATATTTTTATTATCTCTTATTTTATCTAAAGGGGCAGATATTATATTATTTCTTTCTTTCTTCTTGCCATTTCATCTATTATAAATATCTCTTATAATGAAATGGCAAGATATATATTATTATATTATTCTTTGCCGCTAGGCTACATTATATATTATTATCTCTTATTATTTGGCCTAGCGGCTATATCTCTTAATTTATATTATTTATTCCTCAGCATTTTTCATATCTTTTATTATCTCTTTATATAATGAAAAATGCTGTATTTCTTATTATCTACCAATATTTTTCATTAATAGAAATCTCTTTATTATTAAAAGCCGATCATTATTATTGATGTTTGCCCTCTTTTTATTTAATAGATAATTGAAATATAAAAAGAGGGCATTAATAATAACAAGAACCACAGCATATAATTATTCTTGGCTGTGGTAGTTAATAATAAGAGATTATATTATTGCCCTTCTTTTATTTAATGTATCTTTCATTTATAAGAAGGGCAATATAATATAGAATGGCCAGGCAGGGACTTCCCAAGTAAAAAAGAGGGACGAAAAGTAAAAAGCCTGGCCTAATTATAAATCATGGACTAACCATTGGCCGCGATCATCTATTAAAATTAAAATGATCGCATGCGAATATCTTTATGAGCTATAGATGAAATGAAAGGGAAATTCATTCATATTTCTTTCTTATGAATTTCCCAGTGTGTACAGCCAAAAATCAAGATAGAAGTTCTTTATTAGAGATTTTTGGCCCCTTCATGATACGAAAATAAATGCAAAGATAGAAAGTGAATCATCATTTATTTTCGTATAGTCTCTTTATATTTATACCTTTGTGATCGCATTTTTGTACGTCACCTTTTATCTTATGAGAAGTAGACCGCGATCACATTATATTCATTCATAAGCCTTTCATTTTGCCATAGAATCTTTTAATATAAAATGAAAGGTTGTTTCCTCTTATATTAAGAGGTTAATATTATTAAAGAATATAGCATTTTCATTTATATACGCTGGGACAAAGGTGGGAGACAATAAATGAAAATGCTTGTCTTTCTTATTTTACTTATGTTGGGTCACTTATTATTTATTTTGATGACATTGTGACCCAGCGTATCATCTATTTATATTATTCATCATCATCATTAATTATAAAGAGATTTCTAATACAAATAATATGATGATGATGAATAGGCCATAAGTAATTAAAAGGCCAATAGCTGCCATGGATTTTATTATTTCTTTTCATTCATTAAGAAAATCCATGGTTGATGCCTGTCAAAAGGCATTTATAGTCATTCTAGTTTATGGTGTGTCCGGTTATCCATGAATTAATTTTCGTATAGTGACTCTTCAAATTAATTCATACGTTGTAGCGGCTCAAAATACGAAGACGGCCAAAATTCATTTCATTTTACATTCATTCATTTTGGTTTAGTTTATTATATAATGCATTTCTTTGCTTTGGCAATATAGAAATGCATGAATGATATTATATTTTACATTTCATGATACGTTTCTTTCATTTATAATAGAAACGTAGGTCAAATGCTAGTGTAACTTATTTTTACTTATGTAGCCCCAGCATCTCTTAATTTATGGGGGATTGCAAAGATAGAAAGATATAATTAATTTGCAATCCTTTAATTTAATGCTGGGGCTTATAATCCTAACAACCTAGACGATGACCTCACATCTTATATAAATTAAAGATGTGATCATGATGGTAGATAATAAAATAAAGAAAATACCATGCCATTTTATAAGAGAAGTAAAATAAAATGGCATGAGAGTAAAATAAAAGATAAATAACTGGCGGCACAAATTATTAACTTATGGTGCCGAGTCCGAATAGATTATGAGGTATATGTTATTACCTGTAGAAAAATCCAATAGTTGTTAAGGATTTTTCATCTATGTCTTATTTATTATTATTGTCCCACTTTTTTCATGGTATTTTTATTAAAAGTGGGACAACATATTATTTAATTTTTTATTATTATTATCCGGGCCTTTTTTAATAATTCAATGTGGGCCCGGTTATCTATAATTTATATCATCTATTGCCAATCATTTGTTGAGTGTAAAATATAATATAAATGATTGGCAATATAATATCATCTATAATTTATATCCGCCCTTAAGATATAGAAAAGATGGGCGGTAAGTTAATAAGTTATGGCAGCTTTTAATTTATTTGCTGCCAATATATATTAATTCTTCTTTTTACTTTATATTACATGACTTGCGATTTAATTTATAATAGAATTTCGCAAGGGATAAAATACATTAATGATTGCCACAGCTTTTATTGATTAAGAAATATATAAAATATGCTGTGGCAATAGATGAAAGAATATAATGTACTAGCAATTGACCTTCGCTCATATATGAATGAAAGAGCGAATCATGATTATAGATAATAGAAATGGATAAGAGAAAAATCCACATTAAATAACATGATGCACCAATAAAATTAAATGGTGCCAATAATAAAAGTGGTGGATTTTTCTTACCTTTATATTATAGCAGCTTATTTTGCTGCTCATATTATTCTATTATTACTTATCTACAAGTGATCACATGCCATCTTTAATTTTATCTGATGGCAGGTCAATGTCTAGTGCATATATTTCTTCTTTTATGCCATCATTTTATTCTATAAGTAATTTCTACATTAAAAATGATGGCATTATTATTAACTTATTATTTATTCTTGGCGATGGCATTATAAAGATATAAAAGATAAAATCCATTGGCCATCGCTTATTTTATTATATTTATCACTCATTATTTATTATAAGATGGCCAATGGCATGATAAGTTAATAAAAGAAATAGAATAACATGCCATTGACCATTATTTATATATTATCTTTCATGGGTCAATGGCATAAGAAAATAAGTTAATAACACTTAGCCATTGACCTTGAAATCTATTATAAATAAAAGATTTCAATCATGATTATAGAATTAACTATTAAATTAAAGGCAATTTGCAATATAAGATATCAATAATTAATTAGCAAATTGCCAATAAGAAAGACATTACCATTAATTTTGGTAGATAAAAAGAAAAGTAAATAATATATGACCAAAATTAATGGGGGATTCATTCTTTAATATAAAATATAAGACAAATAAAAGAATGAATCCCTAAAGATAAAGAGACCATGGATTTTAATAATTAAAAGATAACAAGAAATATATTAAAATCCATGGTAGTTCATTCATTTATTATCCTCATATTTTATTCGGACATTTTACTTTTATTTTTATTGTAAAATGGCCAATTGCTAGTCATAAATTAATTCATAGGCATTCTATTTTTATTATCTCTTTCTTCTTTCCAGTTCTTGGAGTTAGGCCAACCTATAAAAATAGAATGCCATTATATAAAGAGATGAAAGATAAATGACATATCCACCATTAATTTAAGAGATGAAGGGAAAATTAATGGTGATGAAGGACATAAGTAACCGGAAAAATCTCATGACAACTAGTAATTTATTATTAGAGATTTTTCCGTCTATTAACCATCATTAAATTATAAAAGAAATCAATAAATTTAATGATGGTTTCTATCTTATGACCTCTTAAAATAAGAGGATATCATTCTTTAATTCTAATATGAATGATAGGTCATAGGCTAGTCTATATTATAATGTCTTTGGCTTCTTTTTCATATTAAAAGATTAGTAAATAAAAAGAAGCCAAATATTAATCATTTATTTATATTATTGTGCACCCATCATATTTATCATCTTATTTATTTATGGGTGCACATATTATTATTTATTATTCATATATCTGCCATTCATTAATATAAAAGATGATGATAAAATGAATGGCAGAATAATATATTAATTAATGATTGGCCAACCCACTAATTTCTACATCTTATTATATTTAAAGTGGGTTGGCAAAGATATATATATTATTATATTATTTATGGTTTTTATCTCTTATTATCATTACGCCTTATCATTTTCTCTTATTATCTTCTGTATTCTTATAAGGCGTAATGAAAGTAATAATTAAAGTAAAAGAAAGATAATAATAATAATACAATAAATATAATGGTGTTAACCCCCTAAATAAATAGTGACCTAGCAACCGCAAAGTGCATATGCTTGGCACTTTAGTTTATGCGATATAGCATATTATTTATTATCTTTTACATGTAATTATATAAGACTCATGAATTTTAATGAAAAAGGGATTACTAATATATTAAAATTCATGAGGATGTAGGAGCTATTAATTTTGGCAGTCATTTTTCTTATCCAAAATTAATAGCCGTGTAGGGCCCAACCTCTGTTTCCTTATTTATTACTTCTATCTTTTATAAAAAAACAGAGGTTGGTACGCCAGAAAGTGAATATGAATGTAAATGAAATATGAACGGTAAGGACAAAAACCGTAATGAATGAAATGAATGAAGGAGCGACCAACCTGACCACTAATGAAAATAAATGGTTGTTCATATTTTTTCTTTCTTATTACCATTTATTTTCATAATAAGAGGTCAGACTTCCTCACCATCATTTTACTTTTAATATCTTTATCGTAATTATTAATGATGGTGAGGATTAATAATAAGTGAATAAAATGGGTTGCCGGTGACTTCCTACATAAATAAAAGGATACGAAAATTCTTTGGCAACCCTCAAAATAATAATCCACTAGCATGTTCATATGCCCTTTTTGACAGGGCTCATTAAATTAAATGGATTATTACTTTTCTTTTTGCCATTTAATTTAATGTACACACATGCATTTCTATATTATAAAATTGAGGGATTATCAATTTTATAAAGAAATGCAACATGAATATAAATTACTTAAGGGATAAAGCCAAAATATAATAATCCTTTCTTTTCAATATATTTTGGCTTGCTAACCATCATTTGTCTTTCATTTCTTAACAAATGATGGTTCACTTTTCTTATTCCTTTATTATTAGCAAATGAGCCAATTTTTAATTATTAATAAATTGGCGGTCATCGGTTAGTTCACTTATCTTTTAATTTATAGGGTGGCCATTAATCTATTGTCACTATTTCTTTTTCCTTTCGCAGTCTCCGGCCACCCATTAATTTATATTATATGGCTTGTTATTTTGCTATAGCAATTTACTTATCATTAAAATAACAAGCCATATGATAAGATAAAAGAAAGATAAATGATATATGATATAGATGCCCGATGAACATGTTAATATATTTCTTTATTATTAATGATCGGGCATCAAGAATGAAATATATAGGACTAGCAGATAACCTTCATGAATAAGAAATTAAATCATGAATCATGAAATATAAAGTGAATGATATAATAAAAGCATGAATTTCTATATTGCATTAGCAAAGAAATTCATTAATAATCATGGACTGGCCACTAATCTCAACAAATGAAATGGGATGAGATTAGTGACCGACACACATTAATTTTCATATTTCTATCTTATGGTCACTTATTATAATGAAAATTAATGTGGGATAGTCCATATATTTTATAATCGTGATCGCCGGTTAACTTCATAGGGTTAAAATAAAGGGACGGTTCATTAATGGCGATCACATCTATAACTTATATAAAATGGTGTTAACCATCAGGGAATTTTATAAGAAGAGAAGGAAAAGTTAATTAATAATAAAATTCCCTGATCATGAAGGTAATAAATGAGGTAGACATTGACCTCGATTTCTAATATAAATGAAAGAAATCGATCCGCCAGTTAATATTTTTATTAATATTTGGCGGAATAACATGTAAATAAGCGGCTTAAAAATATATAGCCGCAATAAATAAAGAATATCATTCATCTCTTATAATAATAATATGCTGCATTAATTATTAGCAGCAAAGATAAAGAGATGAATGATAAGGATAAAATATATTATTACTTGCCATTAAATTATAATCTATTTCTTATGTAATTTAATGGCAAGATATCTTTCATTTATTGGCTCATTTTATAATATTAAAAGATAAGGTAAAAATGAGCCAATGTATAACTTATATTTTATATTAATGATTGCCGCCAATCTTTTCATTCAGGTTCTATATCTTTTATCCTATTGGCGGCAATAGTCTTTAATCTATATTATCTATCACCCTTTATTTTAATGAATTTCTATATCTTTTATAATTAAAATAAAGGGTGGCCAAAGACAAAAACAATAAGAGATTTCTATTTTAATAATGGTTTTTGTCTTTGGTATCTATTTCTTATTCTCTTATCATTAATTTTATCAATAAATAAAGGTAAAAGATGATAAAATTAATGATGAATAATGATGACTTGGCCGCTATAAATTAATAAAAGACTATTGAGCGGCCAATAATATTATATTTACTTTACTTATGGCAAAATCCATATTATTATTACTTAAATTAAGGGATTTTGCCAGTTATTTAATCTTTACTTTATGGCTTGGCTTATTAAAATAAAAGAAACCTCAGATAAAGATTATAAAGCCAAGCCATGAAATAAAGAATACTTATATTAATGCCCCAACTTATTCTATTTTATTCCTTATTATTAAAGTTGGGGCACATATAATAATATAATAATAATCTTGTCAACCTTTAATTTTAATATAGAAAACAAGGAAGAGATTAATATAAATTAAAGGTTGACCATGAAATATATTGTATCCTAGCGGATGGCCTGCGAACAATAATAATTAAAGTTCGCATCATGAAATGTAAAGTAATAATTAATGTCATGGATTTTCATATAAAGTTCTTAAGAAAATCCATGAATATAAAATAGAATTAATATCTTCTCCAAATTATGGGATTATTAATGAATTTGGAGAAGATAAGAAATAAATAATACATATAATTCCCTTTCATTTAATTGAAATATCTTATAAAAATGAAAGGGAATAATAAATGATAGATTATAGCCGCTGGCCCATTTTCCTCTTCCCTTTTTCCTTCTTGTCTGCTCTGGGCCAGCGTATATTTTTATTATCTTCTTCTTATAATCTCAATGACATCATCTTTTATTTATAGTAGATGATGGGTCATCAGCTACGTCATAATATATTATCTTTATTCATGATTGGCAAATAATTATTATTAATGATCTTATTTTATATTATTTGCCAATCATCTCTTACAATATTATTATCCTTGGCTTTTTAATATTTATTCCTTGTCATTTACTTTTAATATTAAAAAGCCATTATATGAATTAAAAAGGGAGGTTGCAGGAACTCCACAAATAAAATAAAAAGGTGCCAAAGAAATAGCAACCTCCCCATATATCTCTTCTTTTATTATATTTACTGCCATTTATTAATATAAGAGATAATTGAAATAAATGGCAGTTAATTAATGAAAATATAGATGGCATATTATTAGGCCATCGTCTAATTATGAAAAAGAAAGATAAATTAATTACAATGTAGCCGATGGCCTAGCTGCATAATAAAATTAAAGCAGCTATCATTTGTTAATTATAAAGTATGAATAAGAGAAATAACCATTGAATTTCATATAAAAGGATAATATTTATTACAATGAAATTCAATGGACATAAGATAGAAAAATGCCTTAAGGAAACTCACAATGGAAAGACATAAAGGCATTTTTCTTACATCTATCTCTTATTCATTCCCACCATTTAATTTTATGGTATCTTCTTATTAAATGGTGGTCATGATTTATTTCTTTCATCTATAGCAAAATGCTTATGAAGAGATTTCAATTATTATAGCATTTTGCTATCTATAAAATATATATTACTTATTATTTGCATTTCTATCTTACAGATTTAAGAAATGCAGTATTTTATATTTATATTGAGGAAATTTCTATCATAAGTAATTCAATTAAGAAATTTCCTCTTTTATTTATTATTTATATGTTATTCCGCCTATATTTTCATAAAGGAAAATGGCGGACCACCTATTTTAATTTTTAATGATAGGTGGGGTCATCGGTTACGGATTAATTCCTTCTTCTTTTACATTTAATCACCCATCTTTTATTAATTCATAACGCCCAAATTAAGAGATTAAATTAATGGGCTATAAAATAAAAGATGGGTGTAGGAATAATAAAAGATAAATATATTAATGCCCACAAATTAATAAGAAAATACCATAAAATTTGTGGGCATAAAGAAGTAATGTATGATGTAGCAGATGACCTTGATGCATAATAAATTAAAGCATCAATCATGTAAAGTAATAATAAAATAAGAGAATAAGGAATCGATTTCTACAGGTAATTAAATAAAGACAATTAGAAATCGATTCCAGAGATTACATCAGCATTTTATTTACTACTTCTTTTTATAATAAAATGCTGATAAGAGAAAGATATTCCCATTAATTTATATTAAATAAGTGATCATCATAATATAAATTAATGGGGGATATAGCATTTTAATAATAAAAGATACATAAATTAAAATGCTATATCTGGGGCAGCCAAGTCATATCCTGCCCACCAACATTAAATTCATGAAAGTAAATAGCTGATAGAAAGAAATAAAAAAGGTGGGCAGAAATAATAAATGACTTGGGTGCCTCTTGTTATCTAATTTGTCTATCCTTTTTTATTCTTGGTCATTTATTATTTCTGTTTCCTCTGCATTCATCATTAATTGACATTCAATTTCATTTACATTACATTTCATTTTCAATTAATGAATCATTTGTTTGTAAGAGATTATTTATTCATGGTTGCCATAAAATTACATGGCAAGAATTATATTATTAGGCCATAAAATTAATGGCCATATTTTTCATTATTTGGCGTATCCTTTTTTATACGTTTGTGGTCTTCTCCAGATTCTACAAATAATGAAAAATATATATTCACTTATTATTTGCCCTTTAATTTTATGATAATAAGAAAGAATAAGATATAAAAATTAAAGGGCTAATAATTCATGGTCAATGTCTTAATATGCTAGCCATTGACCTGGCAAGATATTTTAAATTAAATCTTGCCATCCGATAAAATTATCGGTAATAAATGTAAATAAGAATGAATGAATTTTAATTATAAAAAGTTACCATCATATTAAAATTCATTCATGATAAGTAATAATAATTAAATATGCCGGTGGCACCAAAGAATAATAAATAAGATATAATTAAAAAGCCACCGGCAAAGATAATAGAAAGAAATAATAAATATATAATATTGGCAATTGTCTGTAGATAAGAAAATAATATAATAAAGACAATTGCCATATAATGAATAATATAATAAAAGATGCAGCCGCAATAATATAAAGATAGATTGTCTAGCGGCTGCAGATAAGAATAATATAATAATAGATGGCACGCCAATAAATAAATATATAGCAGTTAATTTTAATATATGAACTGGCGTGCCGATAATAATAATATAATATTGCCATTATGCTTTAGGAAAAAGAGATTACTATTATAATAAAAGCATAATGGCATAATAAAAGATAATAACCATTAATTTTCAACAGCAATTTTATACGAAAATTAATGGTAAGACATCTATCTTTTTATATTTCATGATTGCTATTTTAATTTATAAGTATAGCAAGGTTATCCGCTAGTCTTCTATTTTAATATTGATCGGGAATTGCATTTTATTAATATTTTTCCTTTTTATAATGCAATTCCCTTAAATATAATATAAAATACAATAAAATGGCCATGCTATAAATAAAAAGTGAGAATGCATGGCCAAACAATAATAAATATTAATGAATTATATAAAGGGGCAACATTAATTTCGTATCCATCTCTTATCTTTGTAGTTCCTGTTGCCCCTATTTTACTTATATTTATATGCTTGTTATTTCTTAAGAGATTTCATATAAATAACAAGCATAATATAATTAATAATATAATATAAGATTGCTGTTCATTCTATAATATAAAAGAGAGGGAATAAGTGAATGAACAGCAATAAAGAATATAATATAATATAATAATAACTATATGGACTGGCCTATAAATAAAAAGAGATAGAAATAATATATAAATGAAGGCCAGTCCACCTTGAATAACCTATAGCTGCTATAAATAAATAAGAGACCAATAAATATATAGCAGCTATAGGAAAGATAATAAGAAATAATATAATTCATGATGTGCCAATATAATAAAAGATTGAATAAAATAATTGGCACATCATATAATAATTCAATAAGAAGATACCAGGCCATATTTTAATTCATCTTTCCATTTCATTTTATTATGAATTAAAATATGGGGAAGACATCCCTTAAGTAAAAAGAGAACTACAGCATATAAATTTATGCTGGAATAACATATAACCGCTAAAAATTATCGGACACAAACTTTTCATTTATAGTAGTTTGTGGGCCATCGGTTACGCCATTATAATATTGGGAGCAAAATCATGAGCGATTATATTATTTTGCTCCATTATTTATATCTTTTATATCTTAACAAGCCATATAAATTAAAGGCTTGTAGATATAAGATATAAATAATAAATAATGATGTGTTGGTGAATAATTACTTGAAGGTTAAAATCATAAAATAAAGGGTCTTTTCCAGATAGCAATCTTATATTATAAATAATGATTAGAAAAGGATAAGAGAAGTAATTAATGTAAGAGATGAATGCCTTATTAATAATAAAAGTAAATGACAATAATATGTAAATAAATAAGAAAGACATATGTTAATAAAATGGCTAGAAGATATAGATCCTGTAGATATAGCCGTGTGACCAGATGATATGAAAAATATAATAAATTAATAAGAGAAATCCAAAAGGCTGTTGATAGAAAATATTTAATATCATAAAGGAAAAGGAGAGTGTAAGACCGAATATTAAATCCTGGAATCTGAGGTTGTAAAATTCCTTGTTGTTGTTGGTCTTTTCATTATATCACTATATCTTTTAATAAAGCATTATATATTTAAGAGAGAAAAACCATAATGTAGGATATTAATTGATAATGAATAATAATAATTGATAATGTATGAATAATAATAAAGAAACCCATCAATAATAATTAATATGATGTTAATGAATGATTAGAAGAAAGATATTATCATATTATTTATTGAGAATTCCCTGACCAACCGTTAACTTAAGATATGAAAGCAAAAGTAAATAAAATGCAAATAAAATAACAAGACCATTAATTACAAATAATGCATGAAAGATATATGAAAGATACATGAATTATATTTACTTTCCTTGAATATTAGAATTACATGATGGGGTTGAGATCTCTTAAGGAAAATACAGCATTTGTTTGTGATGAAATTAATTATAAAAGAGCTACCAAAATAAGAGATAGATGAGAGGAAATGGATAAGAAATATAAAAGAGAGAAATGGATAGAATAAATAACAAGGAAATTATTGTCCCAAGATACCAGGAACTATAAAGGTAGAAATTAATATAACTAATAATTAATATAAATGATAAGAAATGTATAATAAAGATAATATAAGATAAAAAGATACCATGAATCATAGAATAAATAGATATAGTGAATTAATCCTAGATCTATAATTTAAGATAAAAGAAGAGAAGTATTCTCCAATAATAAATAAATATCAAGGTTGAATAATAATAAAGTTAACCACCGGTTCATATTTCTAGATTATATCTCCTGAATATTACTAATAAGAAGAAACTAATAATAATGTATGATAAAAACCATAACTTGAATAATAATAATGGTAAAAGAGATTATAAATAATAAGATTGTAAATAGAATATAAAGATAAAATAATATAATGAACATCAACATTAATAATAATATAATATTAATTGATGATTATATGATATGATGTTAAAAGACAATAAGATTCATATAATATAAAAGGAAATAACATATCAATTAATATATAATATAGATGATATAATAGATGATGGAGAAGACCATTGAATTCCTGGGCAAAATAATCATAAAGTTAAATAAAGGGATAAAAGACATAAATATTAATAGAATTCAACCTTTATATAAAATGGAATATAATATGATAAAAATAAGATAAAGACCATTATTATAAATCATGGAAGAACCATTAATTGAAATAAAATAAATGATAACTAAATATAATTAATAATCATGAAAGAACAGTATATTTTATAGAATTATATGATAGTAAAATACAAATGATTGTTAATTTAATGAAGAACATTATAGATTAAAGATTGCAAGTCAGTCCATAGGTTGTAAAATAAAGGGTTAGTGGAAGAACTGCCCTGCTGTAACTTAATGATTGTGGAATTTATTTATTATTGTTTTTACTATCATTTAATATTAAGAGAACTCAATTGAATATAAGAGATAAAGAAATATAGAAATTAATGATAAGATTCTAGATAATAAAACATATGAACTATAATGATAATAAATAATGGGAGGTAGATAGAGAAGACCAAAATAGGAGAGAATAATATATTAATGAGTGATACAATGAATATAATAAAGAAAACCAACATGAATCATAAATGCCTAACAATAATATAATGGAATATGAATATGAATTATAATAAATAAGTAATGAAAAGATTATTGAGAAGACGACCTAGCCCCTGACCGTTAGGAAATAAGATAATAAAAAGATAAGGGACATAAGTGATTAATAATAAATATAATGAAAACAGAGAAGTAATTAATAGAATGAGCCTATGGTCCCTAAGTTATAGAATTATCGATTAATGAATAAAATAATAAATATAAGAGGAAATAATATTATGAAAAGAAATGTAAGTAAATAATATAAAATGCTAGTGGATGATAGGTCCGTTAATAATTGAATCATAATAATTGAATGCTATGAATAAAAACGAAGGTGAAAAATCCTGTAATCTATTATTAGAAGATATGAATGCAAATGATGGTTACAATCTTATAATGAAATATGTGGATTAATGGCTACCAGAAATATTAAGAGATAGATGACATGAAATACAAAGAATAATAAATGAAGGGTCAATGATAAGAGTGACAGATTATAGATGATGGTTAATAATATAAGAGAGAAATAGACCATAAATAATAATATGCTGTTCTACCTTATCAAATTAAATGGTGTCTTTTCCTATATTATTTTCATTAATCCTAAGATTTCAACCTCCATATATTTTATCATTGTCTTTCATTATTTTATTCATGTTATGTTTAATATCTTATAATAGAAGAAGAACAATATTAATAATAGCAATCTTGTAGAAAAATATCATAATAAGAATTATATAATGATAACTTTGCTCACTCACATACCATCAACATATTATTATTCTTTATTGGATTACTTCCCTTTATATTTCTATTAACATCTTATATTTAAATCTTATATTATTTCTTATCAATCTTGAATAATTTATATCTTAAGAATGCATTTATCTTTATTGGTTAAGTTCTTATTATTAAATTACTAGCATATGGTCACTCATTCTTCTATTCGGTCTTTTCATGAGTTATTCCTCCTTATTTATTTATGTTGAATATTAATATTATTCATTAAAGAAAAGGAAACAACAATAATAATATATATTTCCACTATTCCAATATTATATTTATTATAGTATTTTCATAGAAATCTTAACATTCATTTTATTCACCTTATAGTTCATTATCTATTATCAATCTCATGATTATTATTATCACTCATGAATATTAATATTATTTATTATCTATTTTAATGGTTTATATTATAATTCATTTATTCAAGATATGTTTAATATTGGTTCATGATTTATTAAAAGTAAAGGAAAGTGTAATCGGACCCACCATCTCCTCATTTATAATATTTCATTCACATGTTAATTCACTTTCTCATAACATAAACATAAATTATTATTATGCTCTTCTAGAATCTATCTCTCTTATTATTTTCTTTAGTTATTAATATTATTTTCATTATTCTTTATTCATATATTAGGATTCATTATTCTTACCATTATTATTACATTACTTATATTTTATCATCCTCATTTAATTTAGAATTCATATCCTTGTCTTTTTAGCTAATGCCATTCATTATTACTTATTATTTGTTATATTATTTTATTCTATTATATTATTTTCATCTTATTTTATATTAAATTCAAGGGTTTATTATATTTTAATTCATATTATTATCATTTTCATTCATTAGTTAAAAATTGTAATCATAAAGGCTTAGGAATCTATTATTTATTATCTGGATTCATCTTTGGAATCTCCGGTACATTAATATCAGTCCTTATAAGAATAGAATTATATTCTTCAGGAAATAGGATTATATCTCCAGAAAACCAGAACTTCTATAATATAAGCATTACATTGCATGGCTTTCTTATGATTTTCTTTTTAGTAATGCCTGGCTTGTTTGGAGGATTTGGAAATTATTTTGTACCTATCTTTCAAGGGTCTCCAGAAGTGGTATATCCTAGAGTCAATAATTTTTCTATCTTAATTATTTTGCTTTCATATCTTTTCCTAATCCTTTCTTTAATCTCAGAATTTGGAGGTGGTACAGGATGGACGCTCTACCCACCATTATCCACTTCTTTTATGACTTTATCACCTTCAAGTACAGGAAATCTTATATTTGGATTAATAATCTCTGGTATATCTTCATGTCTTACATCTCTTAACTTTTGGACAACTATTCATTTATTGAGATCTTATTATCTGATATTATCTTCTATTCCATTATTTCCTTGGTCTTTCTTGATTACAGCTTTCATGCTTTTATTAACATTACCAATCTTATCTGGAACACTTCTTTTAATATTGGGTGATCTTCATTCTAATACAATTTTCTTTGATCCAATATTTGGAGGAGATCCTATATTCTATCAACATTTATTTTGGTTTTTTGGACATCCAGAAGTTTACATATTAATAATTCCTGCATTTGGGATCATTTCCATAATAATTTCTGGTATTTTACAATTAATTATTTTTGCTAACCAATCAATGATCTTTGCCATGTCATCTATTTCTCTTCTTGGAGGTCTTGTTTGGGGACATCATATGTATACTGTAGGTTTAGAAAGTGATACAAGAGCTTATTTTACAGGAGTTACAATCTTAATATCCTTACCAACTGGTACAAAAATATTTAATTGGCTTTTTACATATCTCTCCAATCCACCATTATTACACCTTAGGATTACTTCTGTCTTCCTCTCACATCTATTTTTATTAATGTTTACGATAGGTGGGTCAACAGGAATAATTCTTGGAAATGGTGCAGTGGATCTAGGATTACATGATACATATTATGTTGTAGCACATTTTCATTTTGTTCTTTCTTTAGGAGCTATAATTGCTATATTCTCTGGAATAATCTTGAATGGAGAAAAGATTGTTGCTAATAAGAATTTATTATTTTCATCCTCATGTACACTCTCTCTTTATCATTTACATTTAATATTTATTGGTATTCTTCTTACCTTTTCACCAATGCATTTCTTAGGATTTAATGTAATGGCAAGAAGAATCCCATCCTTTCCAGATTCTTTTCATTCCTGGAATTCCCTGTCATCTATTGGATCAGGAATAACTTTCCTATCTTTCATGTATTATTCATTCATTCATTCATTATTATTAGTTATCTTTATTATTATTTCATCTTATATATTAATGCTATCTTCTATATTATAATTGCTGTAACTTGTAGATGAAATAATTCTGTAAACTCCATTTCCTCTAATATTAGATTTAGAATACAAAACCTTCATTATAATATTATGCTTTTTATTGTAAATATAAATATTATTCATGTATTATTATTATATTATAGATTAAAATGATAGATTATTATTATTCCTATATTTCCTTATCATTATAATTAAGTTCTACCATGAAGGTTACAATCTCAAGATACAGCTTTTATTTTATGAGGGTTTATTTTCCCCAATCTCATGACATTCATTCATTTATATTATTTATGGTTCATATATTAAT
The DNA here is from genome assembly GCA_963970005.1 of Durusdinium trenchii. Lineage (NCBI taxonomy): Eukaryota > Dinophyceae > Suessiales > Symbiodiniaceae > Durusdinium > Durusdinium trenchii. The sequence goes on along the minus strand of CAXAMN010022489.1, from coordinate 4,034 downwards.
TCATAGATAATTCCATTGTATTCTATAAAAATCTTGACTATAATTCAATTCTTGTCTCGGGAATCTCTTCCTCGTATCTTAGGGTTATATATTAATTTCCATCATTATTATTCATATCTTGAATGCAGAATATATATTTTAATGTTATTATCTTCTAATTATAAAGTTAATAGCATTTTATTTACTGATTCTTGCTAGGTTGTTATTATTTTATTCATACATTAATTATTATTGATCATAAATTCTATTATCTACATTCATTATTATTTATAGATGGATATCTTATTATTTCTATCTATATCTCTTTATATTTATTATATCTATAGAAATTTCAATAAACTTGTCATTAATTAATTCTTAGCAATGGTCTCTTATATTAAATTAGAATGAAAGTCTTACCAAAATATATTATTTATCTTTTACTTATCTTTTCCTTCGGTACGCCTTCATTTCCTTATCTATTAGTTATCAACCTATCATTTATTATTCTTATTCATTAATATTTAATAAAGTTCATAGACTCACTCACCATATATTTATATTCTTGTTTACTATAATTTATTTCACTATTTATTTTCATATACAAGAATCCTAATCTGGCAAGCTACAAAAGGGGAAAACGAGGTCACTGATTTTATATTATGCATTCATGATTTTATTTATCATTTCCTTATGCTTTTGCATTCTTCTCCAATATTTATTATTCTATCCTTATCATTAACTTATTATTATTGACCATTATTTCCATATCTTATATTAATATTTAACCTTTACATTAAGGATTACTTCACCCAATATTTATTAATTATATTATGATCATATTTCTCTCATATTTTATTCATCATTAATAATATTGACCATTATGTTCTTTTCTTTCTTATGGTAATTTCCTTATAAAAATAGTAATAAATAATAATGTAAGATTGACCATTGACAACTTACGAATTATCTTTGCTGGTCCATTAATTATAAAGAACTAAATATAAATGATGAGGGACCAGCCGCAAAGTGAAATCGCAAGTGAACGAAGGTATAATTTAATTAATAATCCAGAAATCTTATCATGATTAATGTAATGTATGTCTTAGAAATAGAATTCTATTTCCTTGTCTATCTTTATTAATTATATTGGTATTTTATTTTTGCCAAGTAATCCATAGAAATCTTAATATTAAATGATGAAATAATTCATGTATTATCATTCATTTCTATACACCACTTAATAAAAGTGGACATCAATCTTTAATTATTAATAGATTGATGGGCTAATTGCTAGTCATTATATCTCTTATATGCCATGAATTTATTAGATGAAAATGATTAGATTAAATTCATGGCAGGTTATCACCATTATATATAGGGGCTTTTTATATTTATATTCTTCATTTCTTTATATAAAAAGCCCATAATAAATAATAAGATATAATTCCTGCATTTTTATATATTTCTTGCTATCTTATAAGATAAAAATGCAGGTAAGAATAAGAAAAGAATACCATGAAAAATCCAGCACTTTTAATTTATTTCTATGGATTTTTCATGTCACTAGAGCACCATTACCATCTATCTCTTCTTTATTATTGGTGCTCTAGTCCATCATCATATTAATATGAAAGGAAATAATAAGTGAATTAATATGATGATGGCACCTAAGGGCAAATAAGAATAACAAAAATACAAATTCATTCTTATTTGCTAACTCTCTTTATCCTCATCCATTTTTATTAAAAAGACATCCGTATGTAATTACCTGGAAAAATGGATGAGGGAATCTTTAATTTATAATGCTCATATTTCATTCGCACTCATCACCATAAGTTATTAATATGTGATGATTATGTGATTGCTAGTCTATTATTTATATTATAAAAGTGGCAGCGTATATTTTTGTCCACCTCTGCTGCCACATTAAGAGATTTATATTATATTATTTGCACCTTATTTTAAAAGTAAAAGATAGAAATATTAATATGAAAATAAGGTGCAAAGATGATAAATAAGAAAGAAATATATCCATGAATTTATTCTAGATGAAATTTCTTAGGTGAATAAATTCATGGGGGGATTTTTAATAATAGTAATCTCTTATAGTTAAAAATCCCCTTATAATAAATGAATAACCATGAATTTTATAGAAGTAATAGATAATAAAATTCATGGTAGAACATTAATAATAACAGATTTTGGCTACTACAAAAATATTAAGATATAATGCCAAAATCTGATAATAAAGGATGAAATTTCTTTGGATTACTTATGAAATTTCATCTATTATTTATATCTATTACTTATATGACAATGACATCAATCTTTCATTTATATAAGATTGATGGGTCATGTGCTAGTCACTTATAGAATTATATGTTGCTCTTATTTTATTTCATTTATCTTTTAATTGATAATAAGAGCAACATCATATATTAATTATATCTTATATCGCCCATCGTCTATGACCTCTTTTAAATATATTATTGACGATGGGCTACATCATCTTTTATATTCTTTATTGCCCCCATTTTTTCTTATATCATTTATTATATGGGGGCAATATGAAAGTAAATAATAAGTGACATAAGTTGCCAAGCTTTAATAATAAAGAAAACCATGAAAATAAAGCTTGGCAATAATATATATTTCTTATACACTAGCCTTTGGCCCTCGCCATATATTTAAATTAAAATGGCGAGTCATTGATTTATAAGATATAACATGTAATTAAATGGCCATGAAATTAATGGCCAACATGAATAATAAATATATGGGATTTTACTATATGAAAAAGAAAGGTAAGTAAAATCCCATAGGCTGTGGACCAAGAGTTAGAGAGATGAAAGGACCGGTCCACAGCTATAATCCATTATTATTACTTATGTTGGAAAATTCTCTAACTATATGTCTTTTAATGGAGAATTTTCCTCTTATTTATTATTCATTTTATATTTCATGATCACAACTTTATTTAAATGACGTTGTGAGGCCATCGATAACGTCATAATCTCTTCTTTTATGCCTTTTCTATTATTATTTATTTGTCTCTTATGTTAATAGAAAAGGCATTAGATTAAAAGATATATGATGGCAATATTTTATCCGGCTCTCGTAACCTTCATTAAAGTAAAAAGTGGGGACAGAATATAAAATATTGCCATCCTTAATATAAATATATGACTAGCAATTGACTTAGCAGAAATTTATTATGAATTAAATCTGCTATCATTGATTTATAAGAAGGAAATGATTAATAATAGCCATTAAATTTAAATAAAAGAACTTAATAAATTTAATGGCGGGAAAAATCCCTTATAAATAATAATCAATAAATATGATGGGATTTTTCCAATAGTCAATAATTTATATTAACGATGGCCGCTAAATTTTATTCTATTTCTTTATTATAATGCGGCCATATGTTCAATCACTTATTATTTGCCTTTATTATTTTCCAGCTTATGAAGCCTTCAACACGGAAAAAAGGATACGAATAAAAATAATAAAGGCAAACATCAATATATTATTACACTAGCATATGGCCTGTCAACCTAATTTAAATAAAAGGTTGACATCATTTGCTAATCATAAAGGAATAATATAAGAGATAGCAACCCCATTTTCTTAATTCATATATCTTTTAATAGAAAATGGGTTGCAAATAAGAAAAGAATTAATAAAAAATAGACCGGCGGCAGCAATTATTATTAAAATCTCTTATTATTTGCTGCCGCTATATTATTATCTATTATATTATTTGGAGATTTTCTCATGAAGAAATTAATATGAAAATCTCCATAAATTAAAGTAAACATCCCATTAATTTTGGTAAATAAGAGATAAAAATACAAGACCAAAATTAATGGTCCATTCATGAAAATTAACTTATCATTAATTTTCATTCATTATCTTCTTATTATTACTTGCCACTTAATATTAATTCATTTTGCAATAAATTAATAGTGGACAAAATCTTTCATTATTATTAGATTTTGGGCCATCTGCTAGTCCTATATATTTCATTCTTGATGCCCGATCATTAATAA
>CAXAMN010022488.1:8005-24289 GCA_963970005.1 Durusdinium trenchii | reverse complement strand
GTGTCACATCATGCATCAGTGGAAGCAGAAGAGTTCCTACCAGACTTAGTCGCGGCGTGGATGCTGCTGCAACGGTCAGGCCTTGACGGCTCTGAACGCGCCACCATCATCGCCAGCTTGAAGAACCACTTCACCACCGAGAAAGTGAAGGAAGCCCTCAAGCTGAATTGGACTGAAGAGGACCTCAGGAAGCGGGATCAGACCCGCAGTTCAGCCCTCGTCGCCGAAGATTTTGAAGAAGACGACGCCTTCCTGCGTGAAGGCACTACCAACATGGTTGACCAAAGAAGAGATGGAGGAGTACAACTACCTCACACAAGAATCCGAAGAAGCACTGGCCGCAACACAAGGTGCCCGGAGGACACTCCATGACGGTTGGGAGAAACAATCCATGATGCGAAAGAGCCGCCAATTCTACCCCATGAAGCGGGAGAGTACTGTCAAGTGAAAATCCGAAAGGGTGGCCTCAGATCGGAAGTGCTTCCGATGTGGAGGCTCACACCGGACAGACACTTGTCCCAAACGTGAAGATCAACAAAATTCACTGCCACCGCTTCAGGTGATACGACAGAGTCAATTGGCTACACCATCCCAGAACACATCCGGAGATTTTGAGGAGTCTGCCAACTTAGCGATGGGTTCGCTTTTGGAAGCAGGCAAAGCTATCATTGACCCTGGAGCCACTTCTACAGTAGGCAGTGTGGATGCTTTGACCCACATCGACAACATCAACGCGGAACACGGGCTGAGCAGCGACATCCAGGTCGATCCCTCGGAACGTCCAAGCTTTCGATTTGGGAATAACGGCCGGACAGTTTGCCTGTCCACAGCCCAGCTGCCAGTTCCGCTGCATGGAGGAGTGAACGAGGCCCCATCAACCACCTTTGGAACAGCAAACCCCCATTCCGTTCCAAATCAAGGGTCCGATCGGTTCGTCTCGACAGGGAGTACTCACGCCACCTGCAGATTTGAACTTCTCTCAAAAGTCGAACACTAGTCACTAGTGTGACATCCTTCATCCCGTGTCAAGATGCCTGGCATGACCAAAGAGGTCCTTCGCCAGAAGATCATGGAGTTCGGGGAGACACCTCCCGAATCTTGGCGCAAGAACCAGCTGGAAGCTCGTCTAGTGGAACTCAAGGAACAAAATCCAGAAGCCAAAGTCCACGACCTCCTGAAGGAAATGAACAAAGCTGCCAAGAAGAAGCACGATCTCCAAGTTTTCCTGACACAGAAACTGGGAATCACCATCACGGGCAACGAGACCATCAGTCGACTCCTCTCCCTGGGAAACCAGGCCATTATGGAGAACAAGCCCCCGCTGGCGACCGACGTGATGGGATTCGGGAAGTTTGCCCCCCTCACATACCAGGATGTGCAGGAACAACACCCAGATTACACCGGGTGGTCCAACATCCCTCGAGGAGACGCAGATGACCCGCTACCTCAAGTGGGTGGACCAGAAGAAGGATATGGACAAGCCGACCAGCATGAAGAAGGGTTACATGAATGTGAGCAGTGGTGGGGCAGCGAAGGCGAAGGCCTTCCTACTTTCGAGTGCGCATTTCTTCAGGGTCGTGAATTCCAGGACCAGCTCTTCATTGAACCCTCAAGGAGATCACGGATGCTATGAATCTTCCTGAAGGCTCCATCACAAGACCTGCAAAAGCCGCATATGGCTTGGTTCACGAATTTCTGGAACAACAGGGATTTATCCGGCAAAAGGCAGATCCTTGCTGCTGGGGACTTTTTGACCAAAATCAGAAGCCCATAGCATGGATCTGTTCGCACGCCGACGACTTCTTGTTCGGAGGCTCCGAGACCGACTTGCGCTAGCAACATGTGAAAACAGCCATCACCACTCGGTTCAAGTTTGGAGAGTGGGAAAAAGGGAAGTTTGTACAATGTGGAGTGAACATTGAACAACGAGATGACTTCTCCTTCAAGATTTCACAACCTGAATTCCTGGAACAAGTGTCGGAGATTTTTGTACCAAAACAAAGGAGCAAAGACCTTGAAGCTTTGGCCTCACCCGAAGAGCAAAAGCAAATGAGAAGCGTCCTTGGATGTTCAGCATGGTATGCCAGACAACTGGCAATGGAGCTAAGTGCACCCACAGGCCTTCTTTTGTCCAAAGTGCCGAAGGCACGAGTGTCCGACCTTTTAGAAGCAAATAAGCTTCTGAAGAAAGCCAAGGCCAGACAGGGCCAATGCATGATCATCCATACGCTAGACAAAGATGACCTCATGTTGACAACATGAACATGGGTAGATGCTGCCTATGGCAACAGACCTGACTTGAGTAGCACAAAAGGGGTGTTGATTGGATGTACAGATTGCAACATCCTCCAAGGAGAACTATCTCAGGTCAACCCTATTTTCTGGTGCTCCTCGAAAATCTCTAGGGTTTGCCGCTCGAGCGCATCAGCAGAAACACGTGCTGCTGTGGATGCGGAGGATCAAATGTACTCACTCCGATTCCAAAGGGCCGAATTTCTTGGTCACCATGGAAATGAGTGGTCTCCTGATGAAACCGTCAATAAAGTCCCGGGAGCCCTCGTGAGTGACAGCCGAAACCTTTACGACCGTCTTTCTTCCACCGTCCTGACCTTAGGAGGAGCCGAAAAACGAAGTGATATTGAAACCCTTTGTCTGAAAGAGGCCTTGAACTTCAACAAAGTTCACTTGCGCTGGGTGAACGGAGAAAGCCAATTGTCAAATAGCCTCACGAAAGACAATGAACCACATCAGCTTCATGTGTTCAATGAACGCAGTGGTAGGTGGCGGATCGTTTACAATGAGTCCCTGGCTTCTGGTCGGAAGAGGAAACAAGAACGGAAAGGACCAATAGATTGAAAGTGGCACTTATTTTTTTTAATGAGTATGGACCCGTGCAGAATTTGCATTCATGGGTCACGCTCTCACACGCCCATCGGTGATCTCGTCTCGACTCAAGCACCCCACCTAGCAAGGACAGAAACAGTTCCTTCCGAGGGGCACTTGCGCCCGTGTGCTTCGCACAAAAAGGCAATTCACCAGCGTAGCCACACCACTCGATCTATATATATATATATATGTGTGTGATATATGTAGTTCTTCTCCGCATATTTTTCTGGCATATTCTAAACCCTAATCAGGGTTGCAAAAGTATAAACTACCGCAAGGGCACTTTGCCCTCAGAAGAAGTTGTAAAAAGACTGCCACATCCCTCTTCACACAACTGAGGCTTCGGCTGCCCACGGATTGCCATCACAGATCGATCGATTGATCGAAGTCGCACACGGCGTCGTCCGCTGGTTCGCTGGGTTGAAAGGCGTTGGTTCGCCAAAATGCTGAAATTTGAGCCACAAAGTCGCGGAGAAACAGTCACAATCGCCATGCTTTGACTTGGAAAGAGTCCTTACCCCCCGGTAGAAGTGGAGAAAAGGGTCTCGCATAGACTCTTAGATCAATCCCAGGCCAGTGCACCCCTAGGAAATCTACAACCACAGGCCTTTACCAGATCGCCGTTCTCTTATGCTGAATCTGAAGGGAGCCACCCTGAGTTTGAGATAAACCCCTATGGATCCACAGATGAACCACGAACAGTCGACTGTCGCCCCTCACACATTTTCACCATGGTTGGTCTGTTGGAAGGCCAGCGGAAGGCTGACAGGGCAGTGCAAGAGCTGGTGTTTCTCAAGTTCCTCCTCCAACTCTGTGCTGCTTTAAAGCCCAGTTGCCGTCCAGAGGAGTCCGAAGGATTTGTCCAGAGCCTGTGGCAACTGCCTGCAACATGTGGAAGAATAACACAGGGAGATATGCCCAATTGCAAAAATTGCGCATGTCAATCCAAAGCCCTTCAACTTTTGGTTTATCCAAGAGTACGGGATATGCGGTTGTTTAACGCCTTCAGCTCCTCTTTGTGCAACAGGGATGAAGACGAACTTCGCTGGCCAGGAGTTCAGCAAGTAGGGTTAAGAGACAAGTTTCACATGAACAATACAGATCGCACCACATGTCTACGCTGGGTTGCGCTGGGCGCCATGAGCCTTCAAGCGCAGCTACACTCGGAGCACAACAGCGGTCTTCTTCCCAGGAGTGGCAGCCAAGCTGTCAAATAATCGAGCTGTTGCCAGGCCACTACTTCCGCAGCATTTCTTAGCAAAGCACAAAAACATTCCAAGGAACTGTCAGAAAATGATGCGGCCCACCGCTACCAACCTTAAGGCTCTGCTTTCTTACTGCAAGCATGTTGTGGAAACAAAAGCTGGGCAAATTCATCAGGGGTTCCTTCCTGGCCCGCATCCTTGGCATTACAGCGAGAAATTGATTCACAATTAACCTCGCAAACAAAAGACAAACAATAAGAATCTTCTGAAAAGGTCACTCTACATCGCGATACTGTAAGAGAAGAGTATTGGAACTGCTTGCGACATGTGTGAGACGAGATCAGCATGGAAGAATAACACGGCAAATGCCTAACTGCAAAGTTGGGCGCGTCAATCCAAACACGTTCAACTTTTGGCTTGTCCAAGGATATGTCTGCTTGTTTAAAGCCTTCAGCTCCTGTCTGTGCAACAGGGATGGAGCCGAACTTCGCTGGCCAGGAGTTCAGCAGGTAGGGGTAAGAGAGAAGTGTCACATGAACAATACAGATCGTAACATATTTCTACCCTGGGTTGCGCTGGGTGCCCAGAGCCTTCAAGTGCGGCTGCACTCGGAGCACAACAGCGGTCTTCTTCCCAGGACTAGCAGCCAAACTGTGTATCGTCTCTTCACGCTATGTGGAAGCCCAACGCCGCCGGTTCTGCGACTTGGTCACAGCCGCTTCTGTTTAAAATGACGGGAATCCTCTGAGATAGGAAGGAAAAAAGAAACTTTGTCGCTGAGACATTCCCATACACATCATTACACATCTAATCCTTGGATCACTCCACCACTTGGTCGTCCAATACGAGAAGTTCACCATCAACTTTCACACCACGCGCACCGGGAGCTGCCCTTCCGAATCTTCCAGTTCGGAAAGCTCGCCACATGGCATGAGCTATCTCTTCAATGCTTCACCTGCAAGACATTGACCCTGAACTTGCGCTGCTGATTGATTCTCGGCTCCCACAGGCGCAGCGGACAACGCACCGAAACTGCCACACCCCTACGGCTGACAACACCTGACCCTTGGTCGGGGGTGGCCGAAGCCTGCTAGCAGTGGATGATGTGCATCTTAGTTTGGGCCCAAAGGCTTGTTCCTGGCATGATTGAAGATGTAGCAGCCAGCTGGCGCTTTTGGGCTTCCAAATGTGGCATGGCTTTTCGCCGCCCAGTCAAAAAAAACGACTTTGCGGAGATCACCAAGCAATTTTGGTCTTGCTTTCAATGCTCAAATCATCTCAAATCTGAAATGGGGGGTCACAACTTCAGCGTCCAGATTGCGTGTGACTTGCAACGCTGAACAGAAATGTGTGAGCTTGTCCAGACGAGATCACTCGGCAAACCGGGCCAACCCACACCACGAGTTACAGCTCTTCCTCATCTCAGACACGCCACGAGTGGGAAGCTCAGTCCAGGAGGATCTAAAACATCCTAAAACACTGGGATCAGAGCCACATGAAGGATACACGAGGTCTGAACAAGAACAGCTAACCTCCACTCGAAGGTGAGCCAAACTTGCACTCACGCAGTCTGAAGAAGAACCGCTAATTACAACAAAGATTGAGGCCGCTGTGACCTCTTTGGTCTCACCGAGCGCTCGCAGACCAGCCGTGGCCACAAAACATACTGTAAGTCTGCAGAGTCTGCAGCCTTTGTCTACCTGCCCCTCTGATACTGCAGCTCAAGAGGCAAACAAGCCCAAGCATCTCCATCACTGCAACCTCTGGGCTTGCCCCTGGCCTTCCACTTGTCCCACTTCCAAGGTGCAACATTTTTCTGAAAGTTTTACGGTCGTCATCAGCCGGCTTCCCACTTCAACTCCAAGCAGAGCACATTGACCTTTTTACAAACACTGGCCTTGTGACTGATGTTCCAGATTCATTGGTTTGTCTCAGAATATTCATAGGAGCCTCCCAAACAGAAAAGGTTCAAACCTCCCTGTCCACACACAACTCCAACGTCGTGCAAGTGTCTATGACCTCATGGACTCATGGTCTATCGACCAAATGTCCACACCTCTGGGAGTTATTTGTCCACATCGCTTGCTGCCACCAGGGGGGCCATTCCCACAGAGTGCCGCGATCTCGCAACCAGAAATTCCATCACCAGAAAGCCACGGAGCGGACGACGAAGGAGATCGGTCTGGGTCGGGGATGTTGGGGATGAGTCGTACAGTTACACGAGTCTCAACTGAAGCAAAGAAGGCTAGGATTGACAAGAGCTTGGCGAAGCCATCGTCTGAGGAGCTAAATGAAAGATCGCTTGCAGCAAGTCTCGCACCAAGTCTGCACTTGTCCAAAGGCATGCAAATCTCCCAGCACTGCTCCGTGTAGAACCTAGCTGGACAATGTACAAAGCCCTGTGGCTGACCATGTGGAGGTGCCCAGCCATGCCTCTACCGTGCCCTTAGGTTGCATCGCTCTTAGGTTGGAGGCCATCGCTAGCAGGTTGGAAAAGATGTTACGAAGCAGGATGTCTCCATGCCTCCACGCTGCCGTTCCACCGTGCCCTTCTTCAAGCAGTCCCGGCCCCCCCAACCGCAGTGCCCAAAATCCCGGTGTCTCCGTTCTCCAGGTGGACATATGGTTGTGGATCAAAACCAGGATACCTTGCTTGACCTACCGGAAACCCGCCCCTTCCGAGCGATTCGATCCAGCCAAGCACCTCAACGCCCAGGTACCGACCGTGCATTCCGGCACCGACGTGGAACGTGTGGCAGGCGGCTTCGGCACCTGGAGTCAATCTCAGTGGACGTCCTTCACACTGGAGACACCGAACTGCCAGCACTCCTCACGGAATTCGCGGCCAATCTGGAAAATGGCGGATTTGCAATGGGAACTCGGTCGTTTTTGAATACTTCCAGATTCTACCAGAGTCAATCTAGAATCTATTAGAATGGTTGATTCTATTGAATTGGTTGATCCTGCAAAGCATTGAAAAAAGCTAAAATCATTAGTTTGGTTATCTACTTCCGCGGGGGCCTCACCAAGCTTCCCCACATACAGGTTTTGCTTCAGCTGGAGTTGACAAGTTGGGTTATTCTGCCTGTGAGACCCTTTTTACGCCAGATGTAGCATTGCGCAGTTACATCTCTTTACACCGACAAACTTCTGCAATTCTGCAGGCATCTGCGGGTCATCGCGAGGATCTGAGTAGCGTGATTCCTAAGACCCATGGACGCTTTAGAGTGGCCGTACTCGCTCCAATCTTGGGGCATTGTTTGACGCTTTGGGGAACTTCTCTCATCCACGGATCTGTACAAAACTGTTGCATTTCAAGTGGCGCAAAGATCCATCTATCGTCACACACGAGTACCTCCAGTCACTGAGACAGCCAGCTGTCTCCCAAAAACCAGCTCAGTATCTAGTTGGCCTTTGAGATCAGGTCCAACCAACTGGATGCCTATCATCTTGCGAGGCTACTATGCATCACCTTTCACTGAAGCCTTTCACCTCGCAAAAAATACAAAACCTGATGCCTTTGCTACCTCGTGGCACAAAGGTTTACACCTGGGCCCCAAATGGCACCTGGGTGGCAAAATGGGCCCCAACTGGCAGGCCCGTTTTGCTGTTCTTGTCTGCCTTGTCCCAACCAACCTGCGCTCTGAAGATCGAAGACAAAGCACTAGTGAGAAGGCGCTGGCGAGCAGCAGGAGGGCCCGGCGAGCGTCACACTTCTTTGGACCGGACTAGCAAACTCGAAAACTGAAGACTCCGGGATTGTAGGGAGAGGGGATTCCTTCCTAGTGGTTTTTGTGCAATTGTATGCTTCGAAGAGGGGTTGATGGCGGGGCAAAGAAGCCTCAACGCTGTGTCAATCAATGCTAGTCAATGTCTGCAGGTTGCATCTAAATCTGCTGAGAAGCCTCGAAGCTAGTAATTGCTCAGTCTACACTAATGGTGTTTGATACCCTTCGCGACCACAGTACCACAGTACGCAGGCATTACAGAGTCACATCCGGTGGGCCGTTTTCAAATCAACAAAGAGGCCGGAACAGGTCTGGTCCTCAAAGACTTCGGAAACAAATCAGCTTCTGCTGATTTCACTGCACAAGCTCTTCTATATACCAGACAAGCTTCAACTCACTGCTTTGAAGCATCATGTGAAGTATACAAGCAGGAGGATGACTCAGGGTGTGAGGAACCAACTGCCAGGTCTGATCCAGCTCAGCATGGATTTTTGGCCAATGAGTTGATGGACATCCTTACATGACATGTCTCAGGGCCTCTTTAGCCTCAGTGCCACTCCTTGTTTTGGCTCCACCCGCCCCCCCGATCGTATGGCATGAGAATTCGGTAGGCGATTTAAATCTGCAATGTGGTGGTCATGTCACTGCAGCTCCCTGGCAAACACCTGGAAGAAGAACACAAAACTCTGCCAGGATGTGTTCACCTTCTTCACTGACCCCATGGTCACCATTGTCAAAAATGTGCCGGTCTGGACCTCTGCCAAGCAACTTAGTAGGGTACAGGATTGTGGAGGAAATGAGGTGTTGGTGACATTGAAAGAAAAGCGGAGTGGGCTAAGTGCGCTGGATCTTGCTAAGTGGGCTGGTCGTCAATGCACTTTGCTGTTCTTGTCTGCCTTGTCCCAGCCAACCTGCGCTCTGAAGATCGAAGACAAAGCACTAGTGAGAAGGCGGTGGCGAGCAGCGAGAGGGCCCGGCGAGTGTCACACTTCTTTGGACCGGACTACCAAACTCGAAAACGGGACTCCTTTTGGGGGAATTGTAGGGGAGAGGGGATTCCTTCCTAGTGGTTTTTGGTGCAGGTTGTATCCTTCCAGAATGGTCCTCCAGATGTGAACCAAAAGTCGATGGCAAAATGTATTTTTGTGAGGGCCTGATGGCAGGGAAGAAGCCTCAACGCTGTGTCAGTCAATGCTAGTCAATGTCTGCAGGTTGCATCTAAATCTGCTGAGAAGCCGAGTAGCTAGTAATTGCTCAGTCTACTCAGTCTACGCTCATGCTGCCTGATACCCTTCGCGACCACAGATCCACAGTACGCAGGCATTACAGAGTCACATCCGGTGGGCCGTTTTTAAATCAACAAAGAGGCCGGTAGTTTAGACTGCCCACTTTTGGGCTTGCACAATGACTGTCCAATGACTGGCCTCTTACGCAAATGACCAAAGTCAGGAGATTGGGTTCAGCTTGCTCCTAGTGACCATCGTGACCTCTTTCTCTTTCTTTACTCCTTTGGCTCACAAGAGCAGCAAAGCTCCTTCAAACAGGTCTGGTCCTCAAAGAGAAAACGCATTGCGTGCTTTGGGTGCAATGTTTCCCTACTTCCGAAACAAACCAGCTTCTGCTAAAATTCATTGCAAGCTCTTCTAGATACCAGACAAGCGTCAACTCACTGCTTTGAAGCATCATGTGAAGTATACAAGACATTCAGCTACTTCATTCCTCCGCTAGGAGGAGGATTGAGGGTGTGAGGAACCAACTGCCAGGTCTTGTCATTGTCCAGCTCAGCATGGATTTTTGGCCAAAGAAACTATCAGAGTCGATGGACATCCATACATGACATGTCTCAGGGCCTCTTTAGCCTCATTGCCACTCCTTGTCTTGGCTCCACCCGCCCCCCGATCGTACGGCATGGAACTTCGGTAGGCGATTTGTCTTTCTGCGATGCGGTGGTCACGTCACCGCAGCTCCCTGAGGAATCGCACCTCCCAGAGAAGCGTTGAAAACCAGGAACTGTACTGGCTGGGCAGATTGCTGAATTTGAAGTTGGAAAGTGTCCCACATGTTTTCAAGCAAGCTTGGTCGAGTTGCAAAAAGGTACCTGACGCAGGAACAATCAACCATCTGCCAGAAGTTCCAAGCTCTTCCAGCTCCTCACATGACAGTTCTCAGGGCCTTAGCAGCTTCAGCAAGCAGCACGCGCAACGCTGCGTGCCAGCATACAGTTTTGCAACGCGGCCTTCAAGGACCCTAATCCCTATGCACAACGACAACCATTCGGATGCGTTCCCAAACACGAATTCTAAGGCGTTTCCAAACCACCAAAAATGCACGTGGCAAAAGCAGCTTTGGCTGATGCATTCTACAGACCCAAAAAAATGCATCCGCAGGTTTTGTGGATGCACACAACATCGACCCAACCTTCACAGCTACCCTTCCACGTGCTACCACACGAGCGCCGACGCATTTTTCATCCCCGCCAAAATGCATGCCATACCGTGTTGAAGCGTCACCATGAAAAATGCATTGGCATGTGTGCCAGCACGCGTGTGCCAGGGTGTGCGTCAAAACTCCGGGTCTCAGGTGAACATCGCGCACCTTCCTGTTCCATAGGGTATGGAACGGATCCATTGTTCCATAAGGTATGGAACAGGTATGGAACGGGGGTATGGAACAAATTGTACCAAAAAACCTGACGTGTCATCTCAGTCCCGTTTCTCACGGTAAATGTATTTCAGCAAGCAAAGCGCGCGTTTTGATTGAACCTCGAACAATTGCAAGCTAGGAATCCATAGGTATGAAACGATGGGTATGGAACGGCGAACAGACATGCTCTTCCACAGGTATGGAACGGGGTATGGAACGAGATGTTCAAGAGTACATGTTCCATACCAAAACGTTTTGACTCATGGCCTTATAATAATAATAATGTGTGTGACGGAGCAGCTAAGCACAGGGCCCCTTTGGTCTCATTGCCACTCCTTGTCTTCGCTCCGGTAATTCGGTGGGCGATTTGTCTTTCTGCGATGTGGTCATGTCAGACATGTCACCGCAGCTCCCTGGCAAACACCTGGAAGAAGAACACAAAACTCTGCCAGGATGTGTTTGCCTTTTTCGCCGACCCCATGGTCACCACTGTCAAAAATGTGCTTGTCGTTGGCACTATCGGGCTACTCATCTGCGACACCTGTTGAGGCTTTTGAGAAATCGCACCTAGCAGAGAGGCGTGGAAAACAAGGAACTCTACTGGCTGGGTATGATTGCTTAATCTGAAATTGGACAGTGTCCAACATGGGACACCAGGAAAGCGCAGGTGAAGAGCTGTAATTAGAAAAGTATCTTCCGCAGGTGAAAGGTATCTTCATCTGCCAGAAGTTCCTAGCTCTTCCAGCACCGGAGATCTTCTGCATTCTCGGATCAGGGCCATCTTCTGGAGGATCTGCAGTCTGCAGCCTTTGGGCTTCAGGTTTCAAGCAGGGACAAAAAGCTCAAGAAGTTTCCTAGGCGATACTCTCAAGCCAACAAATAGGGAATCTAGCTGGCACAACCGCAACGAGACATGACTTAGGAGCTGTGTGCATGCGAGGAGCCCGGCCAACGTGTATTTTTTTGCAGATGCATCATTCTTGGTATACAGGATCACACGACACAGGACGCTTGTCTGTATTTGGACCACATGTCCAGGGTAGCATTTTGCTGACTTGTCACAAGCCATGAAGGTTTTCTGTGCGTATCTGCCATTCGAAGAACCTCCTAAGGGTCCGATACCAAACACTTGACGATACTTCCAAGTGCTCCGATATCACTGGTGGGCAGTATAGTCAAACTTGCCTTCCAAAGTGCAATGTGCTTTGAAGTCAAATCAAGGGTCTGGCCATCTGTCTTACTCAGATGGCAAGAACGAGCCCGGCACTGCTTCACTAGGTTCAAGGCCACACATGAGTCTTCGAAACGGCTGGAGACGTTGCTTGCAAAAGCAGGTTTGCAATGTACCCGGAATCCAAGTCTGTAGTGAGGCTGCAGGTTTGCGACTCCTCGTTCAGGTCCAAGTGCAGCCAAGCTGACCTGATTGATCTATTCAAAAAGAATACATCCGTTGGCCGCTGAACTGGGCTTTGCATAAGGAATGTTTCAAGAAGTCTTGCTTGGACTGCTTTCTCATGCCAATCGCCATGTGAGGGAAGGTTGCTGAAGAAAGCAACTTGGTGTAGCTGGAGTCGAAAGCCGGGAATGTCACAAGATCCTCCGAACCGATGTGGTTTCATTTGGTTTCCCTTCGAGGAGGGTGCCCTGACCTATACTAGGTCCCACCTGGTCAATGATAGTGTAAATGGGCTATCCAGGCACCCCTAAATGGAGATTCACTAACAACCAGCAGTTGGTTTCATTTTCCAGGTCCCATGGGTACTCCGAAGTGTATACACAAGTCTCTGGATTGTTGACCTCAAAAATTTAGCGAAGTGACGTGGGCAGGTTCTATTTGGTGCAAGAACCGTCTTCAAAAAATGGACTTCCCAAGACCTTGTCTCCCAGGGTCTAGAACTCAACCAGCCAAGTAGGACCTGAGAGATTGAATATTGCAGACCTGGTTGTCCTTTGAGCTTAGATAGCGCGCTTCAAAGTCTAAAATCCTTGAAGCCCAGCTGCTCTCCTTCTGCAAGCGCAGCACAGTAGACTCCCGGGGCCCTTCGGGCCAGCAGCATGGAGACCAGGACGACCTGGAACTTTAGAAGGCACGGATCCTTTTGTCACAGCCCACGTTGCCAGCTCAACTGCATGTTTTTTGTTGCCATGTCAATGTTGTGTTTTCAATGGCTTCTACTGTGCGCATCTACCATCAAGCTTATGGTCTTTAAATTCTATTGTATACTACTATAAATAAGCATACTTCCTCCAAATGCCAATGTATTTTGTGTCAGACCTTCTAAATGTTATGTCTATGATCTCCTTAATTGTATTGTTAGGCATATGCTACAAAGACAAACAGAAAACCTTATGGCCAATTCAGCAGGGATCTGGAACCAATCCTTTTGTCAAAGCATGCACTGATTGTTGCTCATCTAATGCAGAATTTTCAGTTGAACCCACAAAAAAGAAGACAAACTAAACACATTTGACCAGTTTCACAGTCTTACAGTCCGGATCACAGGCGCGGAACTCTTGCATCGCCTTGCATCGCCTTCCTTTGATGGGACAACGATGCTTAACAAAGTCTAGCCCTGAAGCCGAAGTATCAAAAAGAAATACTCCTTAAATCTGTTGTTCCACCATTCGTCCAAAAGCCGCAATGGCAGAAACAAGCATGAAGACGTTATTTTTGTTCAATGTTCCCCCCTTTCTCCATCATAACCGCAGCCAAGTCAGACACATTGGATGGCTAAAGCAATCCGTCGAAACCCAGCCCTTCCAACCGAAAACACTGGCACACTTGAATGGAACTATATATCAACATTGCCCTTCCAGTTGCTGGGAATCATCTTGTCAAGCTGGCATCCTGCCCGCGCGTCCACAAGAAAGTCCTGCCTCGGGCAAAATTAGCCACCTGACGGTGGAAGAGGTTGGCAAAAAGAGATTTGTGAACAAACGGAGGCACCTCTGTATGCTCAGAATGGAAGCTTTCTTTCCAGACAATGTGCGCGGTAGATCATGAAGATTTGAATTGCTCATAGCAACTGGATAATTGAGGAATTCTTGGAATCACCTCTCACCAGGCCTCCCCCTTACATTATCCCCCGGCACAGTCCATTATACTAGTGTTCTCAAGCATCACCAGCAAGCCGGGTTAGAGATCAGAGGCCCAATCCTAGTCACACACGTACGGTGTCACGAACACAAAAAAGAAGGATGAACAGGATTGATCCAGATTGTTTGGATTGTGAATCAATACTTCTCAAGGGATCTTTCTCTGGGTCGGATGATTTTTTGGAGAAGACTCGAAGATAGACAGGCAGCCATCTTTACGCACTGACTGTGAGTAGTTCATGTTACGCATATCCCGAGTCACCAGCAATTGATGATCGTTGCAACTCTTTCCATGTTTTTCCCGGTAACTGAAGCTTCATCAATTTACCAAAATATCAACCACAGGCAGAACTGTAAAAGTGGAACAAAAATATACTCTGTCAGGTGAAGATTGTCTGCCATGTTCACGACTGTAGTGCCAGTCTGGCAGGTGGCTGAACAATCAATTCAACATGTTTTGTCTCACCCATCTTCTCATATCCTCCAACCCAACTTAGGCATCGGCTGGCCATAGATCGCCATCACAAATCAGAGCGTTGAGATTTCAAAAGTATTGGAAAAAGAGCGTCGATCACAGGTGCTCAGCTTGGGAAACAATGGGCAATCTTTCGATGTTAACCAACCCACCTTAGAACAATTCCACTGAAGACGGTGATGCTTACACGCGTTAAAATGTCTTGCATGTTCTTCTTTGCATCACTTCCTCCATCATTCAGAGGAGTACTCAATTTGGCGATTGCATTTGGATAGGGCCTCCTTGATTTCCACCATTCCAGTGAGGACTTTGATCAATCAGTTCAAACTCCGAAGACCTACCCCGGCTACCCCGGCTACTACCTCGCGGTTCAGTGGCAAACGGCCGCAAGTCTTCCACACACAGCTGGGAACACAGCGAACTAGCGGAACTGTGACGCGACTCACGGGGCGCCTTCTTTTTTTCGCCGGAACCGAAGCGGACAGTTGAGACGTTTCTGAACATCGGAGCTGCTTGAAAAGCGCCTAAAGCTTTTAAAACCAACGTACCATGAACATGTTAGAAACCATCTTAGCCTCAGTTTGTAGTGAAATGCATCAAAAAGCTATCTACTCCATACCTGCGTCTTCCCCATTATCACTTTTTTCTGCCTTTTCACCCAAAAATGCTTTTGGAGGTGTAGAGGCGACTTTTCTGGAAATCGGCGTTTTTTGTCCTTGATGAAATATTGCAGAAAAAGTGATAGTTAGGAAGGCGCACATCAAGTTTTCAAGACTTGAACAGCTCTATCTATCGCGAGCGAGCGTATCTTTTTTCAGTGAGCTGCGATGCTGTCAAAAGCCATTTGGCCTTGGTGAAGGGACCCTAGCTTTTCATGCACATCATGACCAAATAGTTCTTACCAACTCGTCAGTTGGCAAGTTACAGACAAACATGCAATGAATTTGGACTCAGTTGAATAAAGCTGCGGAAGTATGATTTTTCAGAACATTGAAGAAATAGATGTACATTAACTCCACTTTCTGTGGACTCCGGAGGGTCAGGATGCATCCATGGCAAGCGAGCTCTCCAAGAAGAAGATCCTGCCCGGTGCTACACATTCTTTCAGCCCTTGTGGCTTCAGTGAGGGGTCATTCATTAAGTTCGCACCATGTCAAGTAGAAGGTCTGCTTCCCGGAGCGATGTGGAAGGTTTCGTATCTGAGGGTCTACCCACAGGAGCTAGCACGCGCGTGGGATGAATGCAGGTCGTTGGGGGACCGCTTCTTTGACAAGAAGGAATCCCGCTTGACCCGCTGGGGTGACAAACAGACCGTAGGGTTTGCCAGTGTGAAGAACATGAGATTCAATTTCAAAGCCCTGGAGTGTATGGCCAGTTGGTAGTGTCCAGTGGTGCCTTGGCCAAGATGATCTGCACAAATGATCCTCGAGATGAGGCAGGGTGTCCTCAAATGTAGGACCGGATAACCCCACATGTGAGCAACTTAGCAAGAGAGAATGTCTGCGTAGGTGCTTGGTGACAATTGGTGGGTGGCAATTGGTTGGTGTTCAATTGGTTGATGACAATTGGTTGATGACAATCGGTTGGTGACAATCAGTTGGTGGAAATTCGTTGGTGACGATTGGTGGGTGTCAATTGCGCCAATATTACAAGAGGAGTCTAATGTACCTCGACGCTAAGAACCGTGCTTCAAGATCTATCACACACAAGTTTCACGAAAAATTCATTGTGCTAGCGCTTCGAAAACACATAGAAAACAACAGATTTGAGGACCATGGTTTTGTAAAAAAACAGGCCCTCAAAAATAACCCTTCCGAAGGGCAGAGGCCCACCAGCACGCAAACGCTACACAAGGGCACAGCGGCGGAGACCCAGCAGCACCCAGTTTCATTTCTATCTATCTACGTATCTCTCGATCGCACGATCGTCCTAGCATTCAATCTGCATCAAATCTGCTGCATAGAAACCCACTCATCACTGCCCCTCGAACAAACAAAGTCCACAGCTCAGCTCATGCACACCAAAACTTCACATCAGTCAGTCAATGCCAGTCAGTCTGTCCTTCAATGCCGTCTCACATGTGAGTGACTGGTACATGTGTGGTGTGTGTGATGTTGTCTTGCGTGTATCAGTCTTGTGTTCTGACTGGCGTGGTGATCTGTGTCTGTGGTGTGGTAACAATTGGTGGGTAACAATTGGTTGGTGACAATTGCTAGGTGGCAATTGGTTGGTGACAATTGGTTGATAACAA
>CAXAMN010022487.1:0-24294 GCA_963970005.1 Durusdinium trenchii | reverse complement strand
AGGGCATCGCTACTAGGAGCCAATAGCTACTAGCAGCTCCTGGTATTACTAGTAGTAACAAGAAGCTACTAGTAACAAAGGGCATTGCTGCTAGGAGCAAAATGGTACTAGTAGCTCCTGGCACCACTAGTAGTAACAAGAAGCTACTAGTAACAAAGGGCATTGCTACCAGGAGCCAAAAGCTACTAGCAGCTCCTGGCACTACTTGTAGTAACAAGAAGCTACTAGTCACGAAGGGCATTGCTGCTAGGAGCAAATAGCTACTAGTAGCTCCTGGCAATACTAGTAGTAACAAGAAGCTGCTAGTAACACAATGGCATCGCTACTAGGAGCCAATAGCTCCTAGCAGCTCCTGGCATTACTAGTAGTAACAAGAAGCTACTAGCCTGACTGCTGGGACAAAACGCTGCCAATCACTACCCTCAAGATCGCCTTCTCCCCGTTCAAAAGTCGCTGTGCATTCTCTTTGCATGCATCAACTGCTCCTGCATCAATATCCACACCGGTCCCCTGGGCATCATTTGGCAAGCTCTTCAAAATGGCCAGCAGCAGCGCGCCACTGCCAACGCCCAAATCCAAGATTCGCGCTGCTTTGCAAGCCTTCAAGCACTCCAAGGAGGCCTTGCTCGCGTTGATGCTCGGGGATGTGGCGAATGAAACGCGCAAGCAAAATCCGGGGGCTGCCTGACACTTGCACCGCATGCCTTCTACAAGTACCAACCCCATAGACCTGATGAAATGAACGAACCTTACATCAGTTCGATTTGGCACAGGATGCTTCACTCCGCTTTTCTATGGCAGGCACCCAGCTTCAGCAATGAGTAAAGCAAGTCGAAGGCAAAGGGGTGTCATGCAAGCTTGCGTCTGGAGAATGCAACCTATGGGGGATCATGTGGATGAGGACATCTTGAAAAAACATTTGTGCTTTGAGTGCCAGCAAGTTGCAGTTGGCATCTGTCCTGCAGAATGTTTGGCTACTCTGGCAGTAGCACCTGTTTTCTTGTTTTGTTGCGGTGCTAGTTTTGGTCTTGGCTTTGAGCATGTGGCGGTTTGGATCGCAAAAGCTTCAGGCGCTGCTGTGATTCAGCGGTCAATGTGCATGCATCCAAATCTCATCGCAAGAGTAGAACTTTCAAAGCAACATCAAGCTTGCCATTCCAAACAGTTTTTGCATCTTCACCATTGGCCACATCTCACCATTAGCCACAATCTGTTTACCCACCGCCACTAAACCCAGATCTCCTGATGTTGGCCATTTACCTGATCACTTTGACCTTTCTATACTTCCACACCCCTTCATGCAGCTCTTCCTTTTGTTCAACTGCAGCTGAACCTATGAACTCAGTTCACAGCTTCAGCCACAAGAGGGACACAGAGGGACTATTGTCACCCTGGTTCATTTGCCTCTCTCCAGCCTGTTTGTCGTGTTAGATTTATCCGGAAGGGTAACCTGTTTTGAAAGGTCACCATGCCAGAGCCTAGCCATCCACCTATCTTGGGCCGCCTGCACTAGCGGCGCAGAGGAGGGCCGTGGCCTTAACTGCTCTGACGGCACCACAAAGCGCAAGCCACAGAAGCAAACCTCTGCAGTGAGGCTCCCAGTGGCTTCCACACCCATGACGATCGCACCGGACCAAATGCACTCCGACCAACGACACCGGTGATGCTGATGCGCTTACAGGGTTCCCATTTTCATGGTGGGCCACACCAACAACACAAACAGCCTACAAGCTTCCAACTGCACTACTACTACTACTACGACGACGACGACGACGACGACGACTACTACTACGACGACGACTACTACTACTACTACTATACTCCTACTGCTACTACTACTACTACTCCTACTACTCCTACTCCTACTGCTACTACTCGACTACTACCACTACGATGACTACTACTACGACGACGACTACTACCACGACGACGATGACGACGACGACCACGACGACGACGACGACGACGACTACGACGACTACTACTACTACTACTACTACTACTCCTGCCACTACTGCTGCTACTACTAGTGCTGCTGCTGCTACTACTACTACTACCACCACCACCACTACCACCACTACTCTTACTCCTGCTGCTGCTGCTGCTGCTCCTACTACTACTACTACTACGACTACTATTACTACTACTACTACTATTACTACTACTACTACTACCACTACCACTACCACTACCACTACCACTACCACTACTACTACTACTACTACTACTACTACGACTACTACTACTACTACTACTAGTACTAGTACTACCACTACTACCACCACCACTACTACAACCACCACGACGACGACTTCCACTGTGTCTACTACTACTTCTTCTTCTACTACTACTACTACTCCTGCTGCTACTACTACTACTCCGACTCCAACTCTACGACTCTACGACTCTACGACTCTACTACTACTACTACTACTACTACTACTACTACTACTATTACTACCACTACTACTACTACTACTACTCCTCCTCCTCCTGCTGCTGCTGCTGCTGCTGCTGCTAACGACCTGCCTGCCCACCTAGCTACCTACCTACCTACCTACGTACTTGCTTACTTACTTACTTACTTACTTTCTTTCTTTCTTGCTTGCTTGCTCACTGACTGACTTACTTACTTGCCTACTGACTTACTTAATTACTTGCTTACTTACTCCTTCACCTACTTCACTTACTTACTACGGCTACCGCTACCGCTACCCCTACCCCTACCCCTACCACTACCACAACACTACAACTAACAATACCACTACCACTACCACTACGACTACGACTACTATTCCTACTACTATTCCTACTGCTACTACTGCTGCTGGTACTGCTACTCCTCCTACTGCTGCTACAGCTGCTACTGCTGCTAGTGATTTTCCTACTGCTTCACTGCTACTTCTGCTATGCTTTTTGCTACTGCTGCTACTCCCAAATAAGGCGTCCCAATCACACACCCGAACACCTTGAGATTTCAAAAGGAATGTCCCGTCGCTTCCGGTGTGAAAATTGGGAGGTGTCGGCTACTAGTTCACTTGCAGGGGTGTGAGCTTACTCACTCTGTTTTGGGACAACTTTCTGATGCGTAAACCCATGCGGCCATCCTCGAATGCCTTTTGGTGAAAGTCCTAGGAACATCAGCCAATCTTTCGACAGCCCAGGCTAGGGAGCCGAACTGAACTGGTCTCAACATCGCAGAAAGAAGGGATTCTGGTATACCCCCTGCTTAACAACTGGATAAAGGTCCAAAATTGTCATCAACATTATGTCCTTCTCTACTTCGACCCATCCCCCCTTTACAGCGCCACCGCCTCCTCGGTCGCCTCAGCGCCACACTTCCTTTGGGCTGCTAGGGATTCTTCAGCGCGGAGGAAGCTGGACCACCTGTGGAAGAGTCGTACGCATGAAAATTGGAATTTCCAAAAGGCTCTTGACGATGCCTGTTTGCACCTTCCGAGAAAGAAGTTGAAAATTAACAAAAATGTGAACTGCCACTGCATCCTTCGCATGAAACCTTTAGTTCTTAAGGGTTCAGAGTGCTTGGAGCGTATGACACGCAAATCGTTCGATGGGACGCCTGTCAATGTTAGCTTCGATCGAATCCCAAGAAACCCAATCACCTCAAATTGTCAATGTGCCGGTTTGATGTCTTTGATGCCTTTGATGAGGTCCCTCAATAGAGGGATCTCATCAAGCCGAGGAGACCCCATGTGATCAACGGTTCTCATATCACTGGAAGTTGGAAATCATCTGTGGCTTAGCGCTCACAATGCTTCTCCTGGTGGGTGGGGCTTTCTGTTAATCCTCTTCACAAGCCCTTCACTTTCGACCACCTCAACGGAGTCTTGATTTCACAGCCTGGCAGGCATTGTCCGCCGCAAGTCGGGGGCAGCGGGCCAGGAGAGGTTGATGACTTCGATGCAGGTACCTCGTAGAAACGGGATGGGCGACTGGAGGCGTCCTCCAAGCGCCGGTACAACCGTGTACTGCTTGTTCATCATGATCCCATATGTAGCACCAAAATATGTATATACCCTTTCCCCACTCCAAGGAACACTGGGCGAATGACAAGTGGTGACAACGCGATGGGTGGATTTCAGGATCAGTCTAACGGCATTGAAGAAGATCAGTCTCAGTCCAAAATCCACCTCCGCCTCAATGTCATCCTTGCTAGACCATGTATATATATACAATATATATATATATATTATAAAGTGCTCATTTGGCAAATTGGTTTCGGTGTCCAGATGCCTCCCTGCAGACTGCTCTAGTAGTTGGCTTCTGGCCGCATCTGCACAAACATATATGGTGAACGGACTTCCAGCTTAACCCGCATATCAAAAATATTATCCGAGCAATTCCTAACATACATGCCAGAGCAGTTGATATGGCTTCGTCAAAAGCCGGCTTGAAAGTCTTGAACCATCTGCCTTTGGTCTCTTCAGTTGATTTCTTCCACTCCATCCAGAGGCAGGATTGGGTCTTGTTGCCGACTCTTCTCCTCGCCTGGGAGCACATCCTCCTGCGTGGCGCTCTGCGGATGGCTGCGCACATCGATCACCTCGCGGCTTCGTTGCGATGAAGGGCCAAGCTGCACCACCGCCAGGCCGGCCTCCTCTGCGACGGGGGGTTGGTCAAAGAGGCGAGGTGCAACGACTTGCCAGGTGCTTCCGTTTGGACCATGAAAAACCTTCAACAGCTGCAAGAAAACTGAACAATATCGGCCTGCATGGCCAGTACCAGCTGCAAAGGTGTTTTTTTCGAGGTCATCACCAGATCCACTTCCACCACCGCCACGTGCCCGAAGTGTCCTGATGTGAAGCAAACCAAACAACCCTGAGGCACAAACTCTTTGAAGCCCTACAAATCTTGAGTTATCAGGATCTGGTGCCGAATCGGCACCTTTTGCCTGGAAAGCGGCTACGACCAAAAGGTTATGTCACTGAATTCTGAACACTTTTCAAGACCATCGAGAAGATGAAAGGGTAGTAGGAAGAAAATCGACTATCGATCTCACAATTCTGCCGCGGAGTAAGAAGAGCGAAAAAGCGAAACAGTTGCAACACATCTACAGCAAGTGTGCAACCAACCGTTTCAGAGCTGAACGCAGTTTCAGAAAACAACTCACAAAATGGCGGACCCCTACTGCTGTCAATGTTTCAATGACCATTAGGTGTCTTCAATGTGTATCTCCAATGGAGTCACATCTCTTTACCATCATGCTGGCAGTAGCTGCCTGAGTGGCGTTGATGCTGCGATAATATTACCCTTCACTTCAATCAGTGCAGCAGCTCCCCTCCACTCTGCTTCGCTCCGCATTGCTCCTGACGGCACTTCCTCCACCACGCGGGCATCTTCCTCCGGAGCTCCGTAGAACTCCAGCGCCGCGCTGATCGCGCCGGGACCGGAGGCGAGCTCGGCAGCCATGACCAGGAGCACCTGGGAGGTCCGGTGGACGGAGAAGAGAGGTTCATGAACTTGGTGAGATGAAGATGTTATTTTAGCCGGCTCCCCGTCCTCCCTAACTTAATTTTAGTAGGCGCCTACTTAATTAAGTACGGGAGAGGTAGCTAGTAGCTTAAGTAGTACTTAGGACGCAGGACAGCTAACGCTCGCACCAATGATGATTTGGTTTCTAGATGTTTAGGGACACTTGACAGAGGTTAGTGGATTATTGCGTGGGATAGAATCTGGTCGCCGACCATTCAAAAAGATGATAGGAATTTTACTCACCTTATAAAACTAGATCATCAATAGCAATAAAACTGATCACAACGTCTTCTTACAACTATTCTCTTTTTGTAGGATCTTTCTCCTACAGTTGTACCATTATATAGTTTACAATACTTCTCAAAATGTATCGGCTTCACTACTCGCCTTTAAGATTGTTAACCTCTCCAAGATAAAAGGAAAATACTAAAAATGAAGAAATGAAGACTTCCTAAATAGAATAAGAATGAGATTTGCAGAATAACTACATACTCTCTTTTTGAACCTGTTTGATGACTTAACTTAGTGGGGCAAGCAGCCTCACTGCAAACTGGTGGCTGCCTGCTGCAAACGCGGACAGGTTCGCTCCTTCCACCATTATCAGCCCAAGAAGTTACTTGAGTAAGGCGAAGGTAAATCTTGGCAGTACCCTTAAGCTACTAGGGTCCTGGCATCGCTACTAGTCACAAGGACGCTACTAGGGCTCCTGGCCTTACTACTAGGAGCAAGAACGCTACTAGGGGCTCCTGGCCTTACTACTAGGAGCAAGGACGCTGCTAGCAGCGTCCTTGCTCCCTTGTCCCCTAACTCCCTACCTCCCCCAGCATTTTGAGTAAGGCCAGTGGGCCCGACCGCCTCGCCCAATCGCCAGGCCACACAGCTCCCCCGAATCCGTGGCAAATCCGCGTCTGAGATCCTTGGAGTGTCGGCATGAGGCATCCAGAGCCTTCCCGGTTCTCATCAAGAATCAGATTACTCAACCAGACCAATGACCAACACAAGAACTTCACGGTCGGCAGGTGATTGATCAAACACGGAATCTCTCTTGGGAGGCCTCTTGGGAGTCGCCCAACTTTGAGACGATCAACGTGTTCCGCAATGATGCGAAATTGTTGGAGAAACAAGGCAGAAGCCGGCGGACCAAAAACACACAAGCTGGATTGAATCTCTATCCGCTGGATTGTAGGTGCACTGGAGTGTCTTTGGCCGCACAAGGGTGCTACACAAAAGCATGGCAATCTTTTGGGGAAAAAAAGTAAACCCATGCAGGGCGCTGTTCACCCGCCAAAACTGCAAAGGCCCCAACGCCAAAAGCTGCGGCAGGAGAATCAATACTTAAGTCTCCCTAAAAATCTAGGAACCAAATGAATAGTGCAAGCGCTTCTTCAAGGGCGGCGGGGGAGCTTGAAGAAGCGAGCTATTCTGCGTCCATATGTAGTGGCTTAAGTAAGTTACTAGTGACTCTCTAGCTTCTACTAACTACCTACCTTGCTACTTCCTACCTCCCTCTACGGCCTACCCCGCCCTTTGCTTCCGATTCCAGCTCCTCTCAGCCGGGCCTCAGAACTAGACCGCCCATGGCCTCGCTGGCCATCGACCGTACGGACGGGTGTACCTCGCTGGACGGCGGCTTGTAGTAAATGGCCAAAGGTCCTGCGGAACGGATTCGCTCAGACCAGTCCACAAATCCCCAACCCAAAGACTAACAGCGATGGTCTCCAACCTCTCCTGAGCCATGGGCCATTCTGTCTCGGACCTACCCGGGCAGTTTCCTCGTCTCGGATTGAGGCAGACATAAACAAATCACATTTTGTTGACAAGCCTTGGTTTTGCAACACTACCAGCACTCAAGTCTTGACGGGGTTTGGAAAGTTAAATAAACTGTGTTTGGGAACCATTCAAGGGATGACACCTGCCACACCTCTCCCACAGTTTTTGGTTGCAACATGACTGGTCGTGCGACGATGAATCCCCGACCCTTGGCGACAAAATGTGTGTCATTGCACGTTGCTTGACCTCTTTGCAAGTTCAATACGTCTATTTCCGAACCCACAAAACCTCCAATTTCAATCTTTTGGTTGACCCCCTAAAACAGGTTTTGTTGATGGGTGAAACTAGACAAATGATGTTGACTCAGCCTGCAAGCGGCTACCGGACGGTCCGGCAAACGGCGCCCTCCGACAACTTAAAGAACTACAAAAACAGTGCAACGTCCAAAAATATTTACAACCAGAAAGGAAAATGTTGACTGACCAACACATTTCTTCGTGATCGAGGTCTTTTGCTTGCATCCCCTTTCTGGCACGCCCTGACCTTGTTGCCATTCCAAAAGGGCCATCCCAACGTGTGACCTTGTCACACACAGCTCAACAAGCCATGCCCAGCAGTTTACTTGAGTGACATGACATTGCACCACAACTCAGGAAAAAAGGAACCATCAAAAAATGGGTAAACGAACCATCTGCAACAGACCAATCGTATTTTGCCGATCAACCAACAATGAAAAAATCAAATCTGTTCAATAATCATTGATATTTGGATTGAACATAAGTACTCCAGAACAAGCTGAGGTTGTTGTTGTTGTCGTTGTTGTTGTTATTGTGGTAGTGGTTGTTGTTGTTGTTGCCATTGCTGTCTACTTGTCGCATGTTTGTTGGAAAGGCTGAACAGGCTGCATGGTGACCAACATGCAAAAACAAAAAATACTATATTTTTTCGCAGCACGTTGACTTGTTCCAACTCAGCAACATCAAGAGTTCAAATCTCCCAAACACACAAATAATATGAGACATTGAAATTGGTCAATCTTTGTTTCCATAGGGGTACTACAACGAACCACATGCGCAACATGCTCACCCGTTGCACACATGGGGACTACAATGTCAAAATACAATGAGATTAGCATGCAACAGTCTGGACACTTGTCACACCGTTGGAACCATCTCCAAACAGAGCTGACGAGTGCCGCAATTTGTTTGCACGAGTCGAGCTGCAAAACCAAACGCAAAACCAACCAGCAGAAACAAGAGGATGGAGACGTCTTTCTTGAAAGTGACTTGAATGTACATGCAAAGGTGAGACAGAGAGTGAAAACCGAGGTTGGGCAATCAATTGTTGCAAAAAGGGCCACGAGGTTGGCCTTTTTTTGCACGAGTGGAGCCGCCGTGCGTGCAGGAGGTGCACAGGTCAGCTTTTGCTGGGTTTGGATGAATCTCCTGCATGGGAAACAAACACGGCAGCAAAAACACAGCCAAACAAACCAAAACCAACACCAACAGAAACACACGAACTTTTTTTTGCACGGGTGGAGACGCCATGTGCAGAGATTGCACAGGTCATCTTGTGCTGGAGATGAATGAGTTGCCAGCCAGACAGACGAAACAAAAAAAACAGAAAGCACACAACCAACCAAACCAAACAAAACCAGAACCCAAACAACCAAACCAAAAACCAGCGAAGAAGAGGCAGTCATCCTGGCAGCAAGCAACTCATGAGAGTCATGCGAGGGTGAGATAAAGAGGAGTGAAACATGGGGCTCCAAATAACAAAAAAACCGCTCAGTACTTCAGAACGTTCACTGTCGAAAGCCATTAATGCAGAGTATGGTGCCTTGGCGCTTTTAAAATAGCGCTAGGCACCCGGCCTTTCCCCAAGAGGCAGAGCTGCACGTGCTGTTTGCTTTTCATTGAGGTTGGCGAGAGGCTTGCTTGACCATGTTTCCAGGTCCCTGTACACATGTGGGAGAGTGGATAGGCACACAACGGAAAACCACTGCGGGAGCTTCCTATTGCACCAAGTTATCATTTGGCGCAAAAGCTAAGTTTCGTCATTGAACACGGCATTTTGCAGCCTGAGCCAGCCTTTGTGCTTACTGAATGCCCAGCAATCGCACCAACGGTGCTTGCCATCTTTTTGCGAAAATCAGAGCACAATAGGCAAGTAATCCAAAACTACCTCACTACTGCCTTTTTTGCACGGGTGGAGACGCCATGTGTGCAGAGGTTGCACAGGTCATCTTGTGCTAGTGAAGAGTGAGTTACAATCCAGGTTGCAGTAAAGAAGACAACCAGAAGACCAACACAACAACCGCAAAACCCAAAACAAAAACCCAGCCCCAAAAAGGCAACCTGCAACCTGGGGAGTGACTCGAAAGGCCGTGTAAGCCAAAAAGAGAGGAGGTGAAACAGGGGCGATGAATTCGGTTGACACTCAGTGCATCTTCGCCACCATGAAGTACTGTGTTTCATTACGACAGCGTGCGACATCCTGTTTCTTTTCTTGTGTTGACTTGGCGTGCTTGTCAATTAGCATACCTCTGAAGCAGGACACAATGGGCGAATTTACTTTGCACGAGCATGTTGGAGGGCATCGAAATGCCATGCAGGCAGCTGTTGAGTCATGCATCTTGGTTGCCTGAGGACAGGCAATCCTGCAAGGTGCTCAGATGAATGCAAGTGTGGCTCAGGGGAAAACCACGGCAGGTAGCTTACAACGCTGCAAGCTGTTGCACGCAAGGCTGCAGTGTAGCCACTTTCATGCTGGCTCAAAATTGAAACAGTCCTCCTACACCTCCGAACCTAGTCGGACCTCAACGACTGCTCTCGGACACGTCCTTCCACTACAGTTCTGTCGACACAACAAGAGGTTCCAAATCCACATGCTGCACAGACAAGCCAACCGAAACTCTTCCGAACTCATTCGGACGGATCCGAACACAGACGGACAACAACGAAAACACACAAAACAGATTCAAAAACTCTCCAAACGAATTTTGACTTTGGAAAATAACTGTTCCGGAAAAAGCACATTCGACAAAGTTCAAACTTCAGCAGGCACAATGCCCAAATCTTCCGTCACCTTTCCGATCACCAACGGACGAAAAATGCAAGAAACACGCACGATGAGCATACTCCCCTTCTCGAACTGAACGTTCACTGGTCGGAAGTTCGTCGTCATCGTCGTCTCGAGACAAACCCCTCAACAATGCTGCCTTATCTTCATCCAAACCGGGTACAAGTCCTACAGCATTGCAAAGGTTCAGCCACATCTCGATTAGCTTGCAACTTTTCGTGAGACCGTCGGACGGGTTGGAAACACCCTCCCAATGTTCCAAGGTCAAGCGACGTCGTCGATGGAGGTACTTCACATAATGCGCGCGCAACTCCATGTGCTTCACACGTCGAAGTAGCCCCTCCATGGTGGAAATGGAAATAGCCGCTTTCCCATCGTTGTACAAATGCAGCTTCATGCTTCCTGTGGTCTTGGCTGGCATGCCTATCTCGTCAAGAGGAATCCCATCGCGAGCGGTCTCGATCAACATCCCTAGAGCTACAAGTTCTTTGCTAGCCTCCGTGATGGAGATCGCTTCTGCTTCTGCAGACGACAACGCGGGGACCTCCTGTCTCCTCCTAAAACACTTCAAACAGCATCCACGCCAAGAAATCACAGCACCAGACACGCTGGTCACATTCCACGAAGCGTCACAAAAACCTACAACGACCTCTTCTTCAGTCAACACGGGTGGTGAACTGGCGGGCATCTGCTGCACAAAATGCAAATGACCCTTCAACCAACGAAGAAAGCTACGAAGACAAATCTCCACGGGAACATGTGGCTTCGACTGAAACCTACTCAAGAACCCAACACGAAAAGCAAGGTCTGCCCTGGAGAGTGCTGCCCATGCGAGTTGTCCTAAGACCCTACGGCAGCGCTGGGCTTCCGTGTTCGGGAGTCCCGAACTTTTTCTCTGCATCTTTCAGCAGCTCCTCCAGTTTGGGTATGGCTGAACCGGTGGATTCTTTGAGCTTCTCTTCCCATGACACAAAGATTCCCTCCATATAGCTTCGAGACACTCCAAAGTACAGACATTCCTCTTTGTCGTGGAGTCTGTAGATCGTGCGGCGTGAGAATTCCAGAAGTCCTTTCTGCCCGGACGGAATACTTCCCGTGCGTTTGATCTTCCATATCTTCTGGAGAGCACGTCTTTTTTTTGCACGAGTGGAGGCGCTGCGTGTGCCGAGAGGCACAAGTCACCTTGATTGAATTAAATAGGGTTGCTGAGAAGATACGAGCCAGGAAAAGAACAAGACTCAAACCCACAAAACCAAACAACAAAACCCACAAACCCCCAAAACAGCCAAACAGACAAACCGGGCTCGTATCTCATCAGGACTGTCAGAGCCGAAGCGACTGTCTTGAAATAGATGTGAAACGGGGCATTGGGTTCATTCTTCTGTCCGCGCTGATCAGGAGGTAGCAAACTTCCTTCTTACGGGCAGTGAGTGCCTTATCTCAGCTAAGACTAGTCTTCCAGACAAATGCTCAATTGTGTGCAGGAGCGAGGAACATTGCAATCATTGCGCTGCGCAGAGACGAAACATGATTATGTCCAAGAGCACTGCTTTGCCTCTGACAGCTTCCGTTTGTTCCAAGCAAGCCTCATCAGTCTGACACATGGCTTCAGCAGCATGCAACAATCTGCTTCCTTGGAGCTCCAAGCCATATCCTCTGGAGAGCACGCAGGAAGTTCTCGCCTCCTTCAACGTCATTACTGGCAATAAGCAGGTCGTACGTCGGTCTGCACACGGAACATTGATTCAAAGGTCTCGTCATCGCCCGTCACGGATCGTCCTCTGAAGAAGAACCACAACAATGGAGCCTTCTCAAGCCATTCATGGCCTTTCTCAGCCACAAGATGACTCGTTGGCCCTTCACACAACACCAAATCACAAGCGTCGGCTTCAACAGACGCACACATGAAGGCTGTCGACACGTCAGCTGTGAGAAGGCTCATGCTTTCAACCACTGAGACAAGGACCACTCGCTGCTCGCGGGGCTGCCAGATCGAAATGCGCTTTCAGCACCAGAGGCGAACTTTTTTTTCTTTCCACGAGTACGGACGCCGTGTGGGCATGGTGCCCAGGTCATCGTTGAAGGGAGGGAAGAACAGTCAGATGGTGGAGAAAGAAACAGAGAAACCCAACACCACACCAAACAAACAAAACAACACAACCCAGGGCCCACAGGCCGAGTCTCCACCATCATGTAGTCTTTCCTCTGTGCAAGGTGAAACATGTGAGACGAGAGAGAGTGTCTAGAAAAGGGCCTGAATTAACGAACGAAAAGCATATCGGCGCAGGTTTGTGCTCAAGCAAAGCCGCAAAAAGGCTTCAAAAGGACTTCACTTCACCATTTTGAGTGACCAACGGCCACACCCCAGTGCGGCAAAATCATGGTCACAATGCAGTTCTCCACTCAACAAAGAGGTATCGCAATGCTTTAACGTCGATTGCATCCCTACAAGTGGGGTGGCGTAGCTGTGCAGCATGCCGTGGAAAAGACCTTTCTTGTGGCACAACCCGTTCAACCGGTTGCACTTACAAGTCAAGTGGCATGCTACCAATCAACAATCAATGGGTGGCGGCCATAATCGACGAAAGCTAGCAGGTGAAGGTGCAAAGAGACCCCCCCCGAAGGGAGGTCAGTTCAACACTGTTTGGTACTCACAGGTACCAAACAGCAACCAGAGTGGAGTGCCTTCCAGGTTTACGAAGCACAGCACCGTAGCAAAAGTGTCTTACCTTCTTCATGCCTTCTTGGCTCTCGGAGCTTCGCTACAGGTTGCACTCGTTTGGGTCTTGTTGTGTTGTTCTTTGGTGGGTTTTGGGTTGCTTTGGTCCTTTCGTGTTATGTGCAACCTGTCTAGTAGCTCCTTCTTAACTCGACTAAGGTGACTTTTTTTTTTCACGAGTACGGACGCCGTGTGGGCATGGTGCCCAGGTCATCGTTGAAGGAAGGGAAGAACAGACAGATGGTGGAGAAAGGAACGAAGGCCCCAAAACCAACCCAAAACCAAACACCCAAGCCCGCAGGCCGGAACTCCACCATCTTGTAGTCTTCCCTCTACACTAGGTGAAACGTGTGAAACTGAGACTAGTGGCAATTAGTGGGCCTGAATTCGCAAAAGAAAAGGACTGCAGCGCAAGCTGTGTTCATGGAAAGCCGCCTAGGAGGCTTCAAACGGACTTTCCTTACCAAGTGTTGGTGACCAGCGGCCACACCACAGTGTGGCAAAACAAGGTCACTTTGCAGGTCAGGTGTCTCGCAATGCTCCAGCAGTGGTTGTAATCAGGCCAATCGAATGTGCGAAGGTCTAAGCAGCAATCCGTGGAAAAGACCATACTCGCAGCACAACCCGTTCAACCGGTGGCGCATACAAGGCCAGTCACATGCTGCCAGACAGAATTCAAATACGGCGGCAATTCCTAGCGAGAGAAGCCTGCAGCTAAGGGTGAACCGGGCACCACCTCCCCGTGGGGAGGCAGACCCAACACCCTTCGGCACACAAAGGTGCCAAAAGGGGATGTCACTTGAGTCTGTGAGGCGCTGCGTAATGGCAAAAAGTGAGAGGTGCGTGCAAGGCCCGTGTGAAACCTGTGAAACATTGAGCTCTCCTAGCATGATATCTGTACCTCTTTGTACAAAATTGGAAATGTCGGACATCAACAGCGGGAACTAAGGTTCCCCCTGGTCATCCTTCATTGCCACTATCTACCACCCGCCGTGTAGGAACGCAGAACTAAGGTTCTCGCTCCTATCGGCTCACTTCGCAGCGGATGGCGAGAAGAGGTCATGGTTCTACTTGGTATCTGTGCATTTTGCTTGCCGTATATGCCTGGAAATCCTCCTTTTCTAATGCTCGAAAACTGGCACTTGGCTCAGCTCACTGCTCACGTCGCACTTGCTTCTCTCCTGCCTCTGAAGCATAGCTTCGTTGAGGCTGGGTCTAGATAGTTTTCTCGCCAAAGGTCGTTTGTGTTATAGGTCATCGAATGCTATGGTGCCGAAAAACTTGCATCTTGGGGCGACCACAACCCGTAGCATTTGACACCTACACCAGTGTCCGACTACTGTGTCTGGCAGGTGGACGATTTGCAGTTGTCGACATCACCGCCACGCCGAGACCCTTCTCTATCCGACAGCCTCTGGGCACTTACTCCATGCATAACGGAGGGCAACTATGGTTAGTTACTCGTGTTGGGGAGTACTGTTTCGCAATTGCTGGCCTACTCCGGACCCGAGCTAAGGCTCGCACCCAGACTCTAACAAAATTGATAGCAGGGCCACGACAGCTGTGGATGGAGGGATGATCCTCTATCCTAAACCAGGGGTGTAGCCCATGTCTGGGATCATATGCAGCCAGGGTGGCCATTTCATGGCCGGACAGATGGCAAAAGCATTTTCTTCAGCATAAACCCCTCGCCATCTGCGTGTTCCGGGCATTTTGACCAGCCTCCGTAGGGCAGTGCAGTCCAAGAAAGCCCTACTTCCAATGTACTTGAGAGCAGGCGGAATGGCAAGCTCAACAAGGGCGGCACAGCTCATAAAGGCTTTAACTCGGATTGTATGGAGAGTTGTCGGTAGGAAGACTTCCCGAAGGCTAGTGCAGTGGCCAAAAGTGAATTCCGGAATTTCTTCAATCATGGTGTTACAGAGGTCAACACTCTTAAGCAGTCGACAACTGTCACAAGCGTGCGCTCCTATGCCTACAAAGTGCTTTGGGAGAGCAAGTGTGTAGATGCCTGTAGAGCTGAGGCAACCCGGAGCTAGCTCTCTGGTCCTGTCTTGCAGGGTTAACCCGTTCAATTCAGATCGGGGGGATGGAAACTCACTCACGGTGACCTCTGCAAGGTTGATGCACCCTTGGAAGAGGTATTGCCCGAAATTGGTTTCCCCATTGAACACGTTTACAGCTCCACCCGATGCATACACACGCTGCAAGGAACAACATTCCGAAAAGGCTTTGTAACCAAAGTCGCGACAACCCGGAGCCGAGACACTATTTAGGAGCTTGCAGTCCCGAAAGGCATTATCTGCAATGCCTACCACTGTGGCCGGCAGTTTGACAATGCGGAGTTGCCGGCAATCTTGCCACGCCTCTGCACCAATGAGCCTGATCCCTGACTCGACGCTAACGTGTCGCAAGCGTGGCACACCTGCAAAGGCCCATTCTGGGACAGTTTCTTCTGAGTTCATTGGGACATGAACAGCTAAGGGGACTTGATCAATAGGATAACCACCGAGCTGTTCTTGTTCTGGCAGGGTAACACTACAGTCCCTGAAGACCATGGTGTATTCTCTACCTTGCTGCAACTTATCCCAGATTGGGTCCTCTAGGTAGGTTTGCGTGGTGGTGTGTAAAAAGTCAATGACGCACCCAAAAACTTGGAGGTCAGTGACCGAGGCCAGATAATCCATAACCTGGTCTTCTAAATCTGTAAATCGGTCGAACTTGGCGACACTGAGAGAGACCTTAAAGGTTACCCCCGAAAGCGTAGTCAGCAGCAGGGGGCATTCCATGACTGGCTCCTTTTCAATGGGAGTGCTACTCATGGATGAACTGTCACGCTCTTTTTGCGGCAGGCTATTTGCTATCATTGTGCGAGCCACTGGTGTCCAGTCTGCACATGGGCTGTCCCTACGGCCGGGGATGTTTCCTTAAGACAGATGCTAAGGCACCTACCTTGAGCCTCTCATGGCCTGGCATAATACTAAGGGTACACATGGTTTAGCTCCTTGTTAGAGCGGTTGGCATGGCAATATTCATGGCAATGTAGCTCCGTAGAGTCTACCATGGACTGGCATGATATTGGCAATATTCGTGGCTGAGTTCCTCGTCAAAGGCATCAGAATCTGGTCCTTCCGCGGGGAGCAGTTCCAGCCAATGAGGTTTTTCAAATTTGTCGCACATAAAAAAAGCATTGTGCTCTGCCTGCACCCACTGTTCAACGTCTCCCCAATCTAGGAGGGTAAACCGTTGCAGCTGCTCGCACCCGCAGAAGGCACGGTTGCCGATGTCACTGAGTTCTGTCGGGATGACAACTTCCTGCAGCACAACACAATTAAGGAAGGCTTCTTTTCCAATCTGTATGAGGCGCGGTGGAAGCCATATGCACTGCAACGCTACACAGTGGGCAAAGGTGGAAGAGAGCGGCTGTGATCTCTGTGCTCATGAGGTTGACTTCCACTAGACTTTTGCAATTTTCACAGGCCCTCGGCCCGATGTTGTGAAAGTCATTCGGCAAGCACAGCTGCTCAATGCCTGCTCCACAGAATGCGCCTTCAGGCAGTGCTCGTGGTTTATTCGTGCGATCCATGTCAAAGGTGATAGTTGCAAGCGTGAGGCAACTCTCGAAAGCATATCTGCCAAGCTGCGCGCCTGGTGCCAGGACGCTGCTGTCCTCTGTTTCGCGCTTGACCCCAACGCTGCCCAGGGAACAGCACTGAGCAAACACCCTTTGTCCATACTGGGGAGGCCCTCTGTGGCGGGACCGGTTTTTGCTAGGGTTTTTGGACCCCAAACTGGTGTCCAGAAAAATCACTTTTTTCGATCCTTGAAGGAGCAAAAAGTTTGGAAAACCTGTGAGGGTTGAGAATTGCTGGGGAGAAAGCGTTTGGCCTGTATGATGTTCTTGATCGAAAGCAATCAAGCTTACGGATCAATGGTCAGCTGCTTTTTTCGGCAGTCTGATTGAAGCCTTGCACGCTTGGTGCATGTTTGTTTGCTACAAGCTTGTGGTGGACATCCGCCGTGAGTCGACCTAGCGCCCTGAGACCAACCGTTGTGAACCCATTCTTCGTATTTTGTGGTCTGTCTTAATTTTGGATGAGAGGAAAGAAGGGTGGGGAGATGTTAAGCGAAGGTTTGGCGCCGTGGAGCCTGTCATGTTTGCGTATGTTTACAGGAGCCATCTCTGGTCGTTCACTATGGCAAGGAAACCTTGTTTCGTTTTATTTGACGTCGTTGTTTGATGCATGTTGTGAAGGAGGGGGTTTTGAAAAGATATTATTGTTGAGGTTTTGAGCTCGCGCCCTTGATGTTTGTTGCAAGCTACGCCAGGCTTCCGTCTATTACAGTGCGCGATACCACCTCGGTACCACTTCATTGCGGCTCGGGCCCTTTATTCCAATGCGCGGTACCGCCTCGGTACCGCTCGGGCCCTCTGTTACAAGGCGCGGCCTCGGTACCGCTCGGGCCCTCTATTGCAATGCGCGGTACCGCCTCGGTACCGCTCGGGCCCTCAATTACAATGCGCGGTACCGCCTCGGTACCGCTCGGGCCCTCTATTACAATGCGCGGTACCGCCTCGGTACCGCTCGGGCCCTCAATTACAATGCGCGGTACCGCCTCGGTACCGCTCGGGCCCTCTATTACAATGCGCGGTACCGCCTCGGTACCGCTTCGGTACCGCTCGGGCCCTCTATTACAATGCGCGGTACCGACACCCCGTTTGGGTTTTACAAAGTTTTAATTGGATCGGAGTGAGGAACTTCCAAGAAAACACAAAGACCAACGGAAAGCCACGAAACGCAACCTTAACATTGTAGTCCTGGCCCTTCTTCAAACGGGGCGCTCCACACTTGCGCCAAGGCATTCCAAGTGCACTTTGCGCTCAACCATTCTTTCTGGTTGGTCGGTCGCTTGTCGTTTGTTGGTTTAGGTGAATGTGAAAAGGTTGGCTTTGCGTAAGTCTGTTGGATGTTGTTTGGTTCTTGGTTGTAGGTTTGGGTAGAGGACCTCGGTTGGAGAACAAGTTTTGTTTGCCCGGGGAATATGCGCGTGTGTGGCCATTGGGCCGGAGATTGGTGTTCACCGTGTATTGGCGCAGGTTTTGACACGTTAACTTTCCAATCGATGATTGTCCACTTCTTTGTGGCACTTGCCCAAAAAAATTGCCCACGGGCCCTCGCTTCCACCACAAGCAGGTCGGACTGGAGACGGCATAGTGGTCCTGCAAACTTGTTTTATTCTATAAATAAATTCTATTCTCACCCGGCTTCCAGAGACCAGCTGACTGATCAGGAACAATGTGAAGCGGCCAAGCGGATCACGACGTGTGCGAAAATCTTGCCCATTGCCGGCCCCAAAACCAAGCGCCAAAAATGCAGTGGATTCCAGGGTCGCCAAAGTGGGCCTCCCCAGTAGTGGACACACTCTGGTGCAGCGACCTGACGCAGCACATGGCACCCCATGAAAGTCCCTTCTGCCAGACTGACGACCGAAGTTGGAAGCTTGACAATCTGTAATTGCTGGCAACTCTGCGAGGCCGCAATTCCTATATGTTGGATGCCAGTTGCCACTTCTACGTGTCGGATTGAAGGTGCCGCGTAGAAAGCTCTGTCTGCAATTTCCCCTCTCGGGTTGGCTGGGACACGAACAGCTTTGGGGTAGCTCTCCTTGCCGTCATCCTGGAACTGCCAGATGGAATGCCCATCTACCATGCAGGGACGAACAACAATTTGGAGCTGCGGTCGTTGCAAGAGCTCAGTGCGGAATGCCTCTGGCAGGGGTTG
This sequence comes from Durusdinium trenchii, assembly GCA_963970005.1. Classification (NCBI taxonomy): domain Eukaryota; class Dinophyceae; order Suessiales; family Symbiodiniaceae; genus Durusdinium; species Durusdinium trenchii. Next base: position 5,448 of record CAXAMN010022487.1, on the reverse strand, counting down.
CTGCGTTTGGAGGTTGAGCAACTCTAATTCACAGCCAAAGACATCTAGCTCAGACACTGTCGGCAGAAAGCAGAGGATGTCATCTTCAGCTCTGCTATATCCTCATAGTGGGAGAGGTTTGCTTGCATCGTTTATTCCGTGCCAGCTACGGTAACCAACTCGAGGTTAACCTCAAAGCGATCTTGGGGGGCGGCATTGCTATGTAGGTGCTTGGTTTGCTTGAGCCAAACAACTGTGGTGCAGGAGGTGTGTCCTTTGCAAGGCCACAGTGGCAACTAAGCCCCAATAGAGAAGCTGGGGAGGCTTGCTGTGCCAGGAAGACCCTGCTGCAGTTGAGGAACTTCCCGCTTCCTTAGGGGGGTCAGTGCGGCGGGCTTTGTTACTTGGATCGGCAGTTTCTTGACTGCAGCCCATGTGGTCTCTAAGTGCCTGCTTATGGCTCGCGAGTTGGAGTCTGAACGTGGGGCTCCCAGTGAGCCACCCACAGAGCTGATCCCATTTCTCTTCGGAGCAGTGAATCGTGCCGTATTGGTTGTAAGGCCGATCTGCCATTTCGGAGTGAAAGGATATCCTTTGCGGTAGTAGTCACTGAGGACAGCACGACCTTTGTCAAGCTGAAACGGGTAGATATCAGGTTCCACCCTGTGCGGGACATGGCAATTCTTCGCCCAGAAGTCAGCCATTGAGCTACTATTTCGCTTTCTGCTCCGATGTCCCCTTGCTCGAAATTGCCAAGCGCCGTTGCGAGTCCAGTGCAGCCTGTGCCAAACCTTCCATCTTTGCAAAGGCATAGCTGGGTTCAACGTTCATGGCCTCGTCCTCTGTGGCTTCGTCTGTTTCGTCTGCCTGCGTTTCAACCATTCCCACCGGCACTGGGAGAGCAAGTCTAGGCGACCGTTCTGCCGACCCGGTGTCTTCTGAGGCAGAGTCTTCTTCTGCTGGCAGGTCGACTGTGGGATTTCTGGCTGTTGCCAGGTCTCTCCATGCGGGGACTTCAATGCGCATCCGCAGTTGCAGCAGGGAGGGGAACGCGAAGGCTTGTCCCAAAGACGGGTCAAGGACTCCACTAGAGTAAGCTCTTTCGGCCCAGGGAGTGGTCGGCATGCGGGGTATCGACCATACGCAATTTCTTTGGTGTGCACTCCCACCACGATCAGTGGGTTGTCTTCAGCACCTTCTTCTTTTGGCCGATATCCCCCTTCACCTCCGCGGGCTTGAAGCCCTGCTGCTCCATGGCTGTGACCAGGTCAGGCAGGATCTGGACTGGAAGATAGACAAAAAGGTCATTGGCAGGTAGCGTTTGTTCTCCACACTCCATGTCCCTGACGAAGGACATGACGACAGTGCGCATGAAGGTAAGGGCATCCACATCTTTTTCTTTTGTGGTCTGCGATTTCCCTTCCCCAGTTTGGGCTGCTTCTGCACCCTGATCTCTGTGTTGGTTGTCAAAGGAACAGCACCTCGCAATGAAAGCTAGGAGGCCATATTGCCAGAAGCGAGGGCTTGCATAGAGAGCGAGCTGTTTCTGTGTGATGAAAGGGCATGCAGGATGCCCATTTTTAACGAAAGCGAAGAGGTTAGACAGAGGGGCAGCGAAGGCTTCACTTGTCAGGAGAAGATCGCCGATGTGGGCCTGGTTGATCTGGTCTGGAATGTCTATAAACGAGGAGCCATGGAGTGCTTGTTCAGTCACTCTCCTCCAAAGGAATGTGCGGACAAGGCGGTTGATTTGCTTGTTGGAGATAGCAAGCCTCGCCATCGGCCATTCTCTAGGCAGGTCACTGTAGATCTGTATTGAGGGGAGCGGCACCTTTTGCCCGTGAGCTTCTCTGGTGGTGCCCGCTGCCTTTTGATAGTCGTACAGTATCTGCATGGCTCTCTGCTCGGATTCCAGTTGGAGATCAGTAGCGGCCGTGCCTCCACGCTCTGCATGCTCTTGTTCACTGGCAATATCAATTTCTGTCATGGCTTGTGGGCGCTCTTGCGCTGAGCCAGGGCAGTTAGGTGGAGTCTCTGGGTTTCTGCAAACTGGGGCCTCCTGCCTTTGAGCGTTTCGACTGGCTAGTTCATCCAGCGTGGCCGGTGGTTGCTCATGCTCAGGAACGCTGCCGAGTGGTTGCCTGGATGTTGAGGCAAGTGATTTGCGTGACTTCTTGGGTTGCGCTCGCCCAGTATGGGCCTTTGGCCCCGGTCTTCGCTTGATTGGGGACTCAGAGGAGTGCGACCTGGGGCTATCACTTGGATGGTCCACGTTCTGTGGGGGTAGTGCACTCCTTGTATTATCGCCTGCTGCCTGCATGTCATCTTGTGCAGGACATGCGTCAGGAAGAGCCGGACGATTGCTAAGGCAATCACCCGCTTCTGCGGAAGAGCTGCTGACGCTATCATTATCTTCCATGTGGGCATCATCGTCCTCCGGTTGCTCAGTGCTCGGGATAGTGGGTGACTCCGATGGGGAGCTGTGGACCGAGACTACTTCTTGTGTGGCTTCCTCAGCCATCGCAGCATCTGTCTCTGCAGGAGAGGTTAGCAAATGCCCTTCTTGAGCGTCATGTTCCTCGTCGTCTAGGTCGCGATCAGAGACAGAGAGGACATCAGGCGGCAGACTTTGCCGAGGCCAATAGCAGCCATGCACTAAAAGGCCTGGTTGCGGTGGCAAGATAAGGTCAGAGTCTATGGCATCCAAGACCGGCTGCGCTCTCCATGCATCATAGAAGTACACACGGTGCAGTGCTTCGAAAGTATAATCCTGTGCGCTACGCTGCTCACGCGTGCTCAGCGCCGGTTGATAGCGCAGGGAGCTTCCTACGCTGCATCGTCGCCCTGGGCCCGAGCTATTGTGGAGAAGTCGCCAATGTCCTGGCTGCTGCCCATCTGTTATGACCAGCCACTCTGGCTCAATCGAAGCATCTGCTGCATATCCATAGACGAGATCATGCAAGACCGTACCCCCAGGCAGGTAGGGCCCTTCGACGAGGCTGTTGATTTCCGCTTTGGTTAGATGCGTGATTGTGGCTAAGACGAGGCGTAAGCGCCTAACCTTACCGTGATGGTGTTCTGCGAGACATACCGGCAGAGGGCCAAGCCACATGGGGTGAGGCAGGAGCGCCTGTTGGAAGAAAGTCGTGGCCTGCGCAACTTGCGTGGCTGTGAGGTCCAGGGAGCCTACGATATCAGGCTCTTTGTTACTGTCATAGGTATGTATCGTCTGGACGCCATGCAGAAGGGCTGCTAGGACTTGCAGGGCACCAGGCATCCCTTGCATATTCAATGGACATGCCAGGATGGTAAGGTCAGTGGCTCGGCTATAGGCTACGTTTGCTCGTGTAAAGCACTCCTGGTCATAATCTTGGTGGCGTCCTTCGCCACTGAGGAAGGTTGACACACCGTGAATAACGATGCAATGCTTGGCCGTGGCGCCTGCCACCTTGACTGCTGTCTCTGCATTCGCCTTCTTGCCGGCAATGGAGAAATAATTGCGTAGATTCGTGGCCCCTTCCCGGGTGGTTGTGAGGGCCAAGATGTCATCAGTGTCAGAGCCTGCTTTGGTAAGCTGGTCTTCGATATGCTGATACACCCGAACTGTGGGGTCATTTTTTGGATTTTGTTTTGCTTGCACATTGGACGATGCATGGCACCAGTGGACGAATCGTAAGCCCGAGGCAATTTTATGATTCTCTCGGATGGAGGTGGTACCTATTTGCCAGGTGTCTCCCATTCGGCTGCACAACATGGGATATTGAATACCTATCAACGGCTCATACACTTCCTGGGCAACCCTTGCACTTGTGGGCAACATTAAGCTCCAGCAGTGTGGGTTTGCGACCCCCGATCTCTCAGCCGCAGTTTGCGCCTGGCGGAAGTCGAGCGGGCTGTCTGGGCTGGTGGCTGCGTATCCTAGACCTACCAACAGTCCTTCCGGGAGGTCCAGGTCTACTCTGGAGAGATCTTTGTAGGTAGATTGTAATTGACAGGCAAAAGGAGACGTGGCTTTGACCTTCTCCGGGCGAAACCAGCTGCTCCCCAATGGCCTGTGACCCACTAATTTAGCCGTGTCTTCTAGGTCGCCAAGGCCAAAGCCTCGCCCGTGCCGGAGGAGCATGTGGCAGACCCCTGGTATTTCATGCGGCATGTACCAGGTAGTGGGGGCTCGTAGCCCAAGGGATGCTTTGAGTAGGAGTGAGCGATGAGCTCTCTGTCCATCGGCCACTCCACCTGGGCTCTGCTTGGGATCACCCAGCAGCAGACGAAAGAAGGGCTGTCGGGGGACTGTTGGCGCAAATGCGGATTTGAGGTCCATATCCTGCTGTGCCTCTTCACTGATAAGGAGGTCTACATTTTCCATGTGGGTGTTGAGCGTTGAATGAGTCTGTCCTTTTTGATCCCAGACGAGTCCAGTTGTGACAATTACTACATGGCAGCCAGGGATGTGTGATGCCGCGTCACTTGCCCGCAAGTCATAGTTAGTGCAGGCTGTGTTGGTCTGGCCGCACGAAGTATCTCTGGTGTTCTGGTCCAAGGTCAAAGGCTGTGAGTAACTTGGTGATTGCCCGACCCGCCGGGTTCTCTTTGTGTACTACAGCGATCTTAAGGTGCGTGGTAAGAGCCAGCCAGGCGAGTAGAAAGGTCAGGGATCGGGTCTTACCTGCGCCAAAGACTCCTGCTACTGCAAGGGTAGATCTGCCAGATCGGAGAGCCAGCGCGAGGCTGGCAGCCATCGACACTATGTGCCCATTGTCGTGTCGGGCGGCGGTGCCTAGCGCCACAGCGAAGCTGGCCGCTTGGGGACAGTGCTGCATTGTGCTGCCAGAGGTCAGCAACTGGAAGAGGGCATGCAGACTCTGCAGTAGGACTACCGTGCATTCTAGTTGATACGGAACCAAAACTCGGAGCCGCGTTGCTCTAGATTCCAACACGCAGAGGCTGGGCGGGAAAGCCCACGGAGCGGAGCACGCCAGGCCAGTTTCAGTTGGCGTGGGTAAGGGCACAAACTCTTCCGGGAACGGCGCTAAGGCGACGTCCCAGTGCCTAGGGCTGCTCAGGCGGCGTAACTTCTCGCTTGGCGCCTCATCCCCTTTGCGTTTCCGAGAAGGAGTCGCAAAGGCAAGCAAGAGCGCTAGGACTGAATAGCACTTGCCGTGTTCCTCCAGAACAAGTCGATAAGCCTTTCCCACCTGTGAACCCATGTACTGTGCTTGAGGGGCTGCTGGCAAGTTGCTCATAATTGCAGCTCTGGAAGTGCGCAGGGCAGAAGATGGCCGACTGTGACCACGCCGGAAATGCTATACGATATTCATGCATGCCTTGTAACCCAGTAGCTGTGGGAGTGACATCCACAACTAAGCCAACCTTGCGGACAGTGGGACTACTCCATAGCTCTTTCTTTGTAGCAGCCTCATCAACAAATGTGAGTTGCGGGAGGAACAGGGCTAGGATGACAAACACCTC
>CAXAMN010022486.1:4034-22001 GCA_963970005.1 Durusdinium trenchii | reverse complement strand
AAAAAAGAAAAGGAAGACAGTAGTAACAAGAAGCTACTAACAAAGGGCATCGCTACTAGGAGCGAGGGCATCGCTAGTAGTACCAAGAAGCAAGGGATGCGACCTTGCGACCTCAAACCGAGAACTCAGGCATGTCGTGTGACCAGCTCGTGAAGCGAGCAAAGGTGATAGAGCTCCTTGCTCGGGATGGCAGTCAAGAGTTCAATCGGGACAGCTTTGGCACCTTCATAAGAACTTGAACATGTTGACATATTATGTTATATAATTTGAACAGAAAGGAATCAATTTGTTGTTTTCGATTCTCAGGCCGCTGGTGGAAAAGACTAGAGAAGTCGTGGCGTATGACCTCACCTTGAATGTGCCTTCCCCGATTCTTAGAACGTCACGCTATGCTTTTGTTTCAGTCGTGTGGCTCTAGCCATCGAATGATCTCTTGAGACCATGAGGTTGAACCATCTATGGCCCGTATCTCAGGATGAGGGCACAAACATTGCAAAGCTTTATGGTGGTATGTGTATATATATTTTTTTTTCTAACATGAATAAACAAGAAAGCTACTAGGGGCTCCTGGCATCGCTACTAGGAGCAAGGACGCTACTAGGGGCTCCTAGCCATACTACTAGGAGCAAGTAGCTACTAGGAACAAGGGCATTACTTACTATAAACACAAGCACCTAAACTTGACAAAGGATGGTCAGCACATTGCTGCGGTCATCGCACGCTGTGGCCAGAAGATCAATGCGGAGTGCCCTTTTTCATTGGCTTCACTTGAACGTTTTCAACACGTGGGTTCGGCAGGTCAAGAGGGTAGGGGGTAGTATTGGGAGCGAGTTCTTAGTGCTTCCCACAAGCTCTCAAGCTGTGCCTCATTCTTCAATTCTGGCTCAGCTTTAGCGGGCAGAATTATTCAAAGACCCCTACAGAAACAGAGACGCCCAATGAGCCTGCAGACGCTCCATTTGTACTTTTAAAATCTTTTAAACATGTTCAAGTTAGAGTGACAAATCTTAAGTTGATCACTATATTGTGAGTCCGCAGTGCACATGGATATGCTGGTGCCATGGCACCGTGTGCAGCCTGTGGACGAGCCGAGGCAATAGTTTCAATAGTTCTGCTGCTTTCCGCATGTAAACAATTCGAGGTGGGGTTGTTGCATGTGCGCATGTGCTATGTGGTGATTCAGTTTTCGGCCCAAGCATTGGAGTGCAAACGGACTAGTACCAGGTGCAGCTTCACATTCCAGACTTTCCAGTTAAATTACGACGTCGGGACACAGGACAATGCAAGGAATCTCTGACTAGGCTGTCGTTTTCCTTTGGTTGCTCCTTTGTTGAAGCAAAGACTTTTCAAGCTAATTACTTTTTCAGCCCACTGTTTGTTTCCCGACTTTTGTGCTCATGAGCGCTGAAGCCGAGCCTCGACAGCGCTGAAGTCCTGGATTCACTGAAACCAGCACCAGTCTTTGAGATGTCTTTTTGGCGCCTCCGAAAGCGTTTAAAAGTTCAGATTTAGACTTCAGTTACTCCATCAAGCTGTGGTCGTATTCTGGCCTTCACCGAAGTCTGTTGCGCAAAGTAAAGTGTTATAATACCCACCAAGGGCCATTTGGGTGATGAATTGCGTTCAGGACATGTCGGACTGATGTCGGCAATGTCAGCAGCACAGGCCCTTGCCTTGGTACTCCCTGGTGCAGTTGTCACTTGGACAATGTATGTACATGTCCGTTTGAACCGGAGCTGGCTCCTATCAGCAGCGTAGTGTAAATATGTATTGGTATTGGAGGTTCTTTCCTATTCAGTACAGGGCAGCCAGTTGGGCGCTCGCAACACACGATTCATGCTGGCAGACATGGTGAATGTGACATGATGTGTTTTCCCATATTTAGTGCCAAGCATGTATTCCACAATGAAAGGTGTGAGAATTCCTGAATCCCAAAGCTTCACATCATCCCCAGTAGATATCTTCTAGAGGCCTTATGTTCTTCATTCATCAGTTCTCCCCCGCGAAAAGAAAGACAACTTATGATAGGCTTGGAGAATTGACATCATCATTTCCCCTTACTCTTTTTGGACCTTACTCCCAACCGGAACCATGTCCTCTTTTTCCTACCCTTCTCACTGTCACCCCGTACCAAAGCTGCCCGCGCCTGATACTGTGCCAGGCCATTAGGGCCACTCGTGGCTGGTTACACAGCACGACCTCCGTGGCAGCCTGGGCCTCCGAGGTGGGGAGATTTGAGACGGGAAGAATTTGTTCGAAACCGGCACGCCTGAAAAGATGAGAAGAGCATCGAGGACAAAGATTTCAGAAATAGAAATGAAGAAGGCATAGAGAGAATGAAAGACGTGACAAATGTCAATAAAAAGAGGAAACTTTAACGTTCAGAGATTGCAACTTGAAGAAGACAGACTCGCAATGCCGCCTGGGGCTCAGTTGAGTCTTGATCTCACACTTCCTCCGACACCTCCTTGGTGTCTGAGAATATTCCGGCAACTTTTCGTGCCTGTGAGATGCCTGAAGCTGCTGCAGCGCTGCGGGGGCAGAATTTGGCTTCTTGGTTAAAGGCAGATTTGCCCCAAGAGGTCGAGACATTTGCCCCTAGTAGCGATACCCTTTGCTCCTAGTAGCTTGATTGAGCTTGATTGTCGATTTCTCGAAGGTCTACTTCAATGGTGCCTTCTCCCCACCAACGCCTGGAGCACAATCCAGAACAGAGTGCATTTGTGTATCTAGGATCATTTATATAGGTAGCATTGTGAAGGTTTGGCTGCCTTCAGGTGTGCCCATGCTCACATTGCTGCGACTATTTGCAACGATGCAGAGGTGCGGGATGCATTGCCACAGGCTGTTACATGGCGTGTGTCGGTGCAAACCCATTTGCATTTTTCTCTAGCGACGGTGTGGGGTGTCTAAAAAGACGACACGCTATTGCTCCAGGCAAAGTATCATTCGATGTCGATCTCTAATTCCTGCAAGACCCTGCAAAACGATACCTATAGCAGTCCTCATGCCAAACGCTGTACGACGATTTACTGGACGTCCTAACTTTGAATGAGCTGTATTCTATTGTGCTCTTCATTTCCTTCACGGTAGGTTTCGGCCCTATGGTTGGATCCCGAGCCTGCTCGACCCGGCAAGGAACGATGCTTGCCTGTAGAATTGCGTGACAATAGCTGATTCCTACATTGTATTCAATTCATCACGCTTCATTGTGATAGTGTTCCCTAAGGATGGCAGAACGAAACTATGGAGGCCATGTTTCTTTCCATGTCCTGCAGTACACCATAGTACACCTCTCCTCTCTCTCTCTCTCTCTTTTCTTGAAGCTTCTACAGCATAGAAATGTAAAGTGTGCCTTTGCAAGGCCCGCATTGATATGTGCGAACTACTGGCACAAGAGCCGCGACTTCGTGGTCGTGCAGGCAAACTCGCCCAGTGACAAAGAACACTGTGAGTTCGATTGTTTAACAACACATGTTTTTAAATTGATGTTTTGATTTGGAGGTGTGGGTTGCCTCCGGAAAGACCTGGGACCAGAGCTTGGGACGTCTGTGCGGACCCCATGTATCTTTTGTGCTTCCAAGTTGTTTACAAAAAGGAAAAGAACAAAAAAACAAGGTCAAAAAGTAAAGGTCAAAACAATCAACTTTGGGCATTCCTTCAGTTCCTTCCGACATCCTCGATCCAGACTAGTTGCTTCAGGTTGAGCTCTTCAAGGTGTTCCGTGGTTGCAGCTGGAAACCTCACAAGAATGGCAACAGCAAAACAGCCTAGGCTACGTGCCTTGCTTGGGCCTGACGGCAAGCTTACCTGGGCAGTAGGCGGCGAGCTCATGGCACTCAGGAGTTGAGATTCCTTGTTCTGTAAATCTTCCAACCTACTAGCGATGGCCTCCAACCTTATAGCCTAAACCACTGAATGTCGCAGGTGCCGATGTTTTCGAAGGGATGAAGCACTGGGCGGACAAGGTGCTCCCGTCTCTGCTCAGCCGCCATGATACATATGATACTTTCATTCCAAAGGCAGCTCAAAAAGTGGTGTATGTAATGCACCTGCAATTTACATCGAGAACAGGTCGATGCTGCATAGTGGGCCCAACCTGTATGGAATGTGGACTGCCATGTGGTTGATTAAATGCTGTTCTGACCAGCTCTGAAGTGCATATCTTCCAAAAGCACTTCAATAGCCTTGGATCTTGGACCAATCCTTTTGCATTCTGTGTGTGGCCGCCGTGGCCGGGGCCCGACAGGCTCGGGAGTGCATGCGTCCAGGGGAGACCTGTGATGCTTTGCTGCTCTTTACGCGGGATGGATGGACCTCAAAACGGCTGATGGTAGCAGCGCAGGTGGGACGAGACGCGACGGGGTTATTTCAGATGGCGTGGCGTGAAAGAGTTGCTTCGTCCGTGAACTAGAAGATTGTAGAGACAGCACTTAGCTGTCTTGGCTCTTTGGATGAAGGCTGTGGGCCACGCGCCCTGCCATGCCAGCGACACAGGGATTGCTGCACCCTGTGGCATGGATGTGTCGCATGGATTCTGTTTGGGTTTCAGGTCTCAGTCATTCCTATGCCTCAGCACTTGCTGGCAGTCTCAAGCCACCAGGCAGGGGCCAACTTTGAGATTTCAACGATTTTTAGGCACCGAAAAATGGGCTCTCCAGGCAAGACATGCACTTGCCCAAGAATTTGCGGCTCCCCAGCCATTGTGGGGACTGAATCCGTATTGTGATGTGTCCTCGGCGAGCTGACTTGTAGCAAGGGCCAATCAAACTAATCTTCCAGTGCAGTGCACTTTGACTTGTCGTCCTCCCACAGGAGCTTTGGGCATGATGCCACACAGCATTGCAAAGTAGCTTGTTTGCAGCCCTGTGTCAAGGAGTTTACGTCTACGTCGAAAGCACACCCGAAAAACAACCAGCATGTCAGGAATCTTGCGGTTGAAGCTTGTAGCATTCACTGCCCCACCTGCGTCCGCAATGACTGAGGTTTTGCTTATCCAGGGATGATGTTTGCAGGACTGAGTTCGATTTCTTCATGGCTGAAATTTTGCGACGTGACATCTGACATAGTGAGGATCTATGCGCAGCAAGTGGCTCGACTGTAGCAAGGATCTATGCTCACTGTTGCGCTTTCTGCGGACTTGCTTTCCCGCTTTTTTCCATCCAAATATTTTCTACATCCGGGTCAAGATTTTGAGTGCCAGTCTCAGACTTCCCGCACCGATTGCATGACAAGAATTCAGCTCAGCTGCACTCTGATCGCTCTGCGTTTTCCGTTCTGGCAAGCTTCCAAAGGATGAGTGCAGAAAAAGGAGCCGCAAAAACATCGTCGGCGACAATCGGGCTCGTTCAACGTCTGGTTCCATGTCCACACTGTGACTTGTTAAAGACATTTTGCTGGCTTCACACAACTCCAAGAACTTTTACCAGGCTGCCAGCCTTTGTGGCCGCTGTGAAGCAACGCCTTACCCTTAGAAACTATTGCCGAAATTGACTGCTTCTCTGGAAGGTCAGTCCTTTATTGCCGCCCTGAGTGGCACTGAATGATGCTTTATTGGACGGTTTGACTGTCTCATCTGTCTCCAAAACGTTAACAGTGGGGCCCCACCTTGTGATTTTCTCACGCTCTTCACCTCTGTCAGCCTCACCCTATGGCATTTGGTGCAATCTTCATGCGAGATCTGGTGGCTCGCCTCAAGCGTCGGCCCATGGACATGTTCCTGGCTCAAGAATCTCAGCAAAGAGATAAGAGCTTCAGAAAATGTTGTGTTGCTGAATGCAACACTTCATTCCTACTCGTTCTTTTGTGTACTGCATGGTTTTCATTGGTACCCCGTTGGCACAAGGAATGATCTCAGGGAACATAGAACTGCAGTTGAAGAGCTTGTGTATATAAGTCAATCAGCAATGCCACACTTGCTAAGAACCTCTTCTGAGAAGTGGACAGTGCAGAAGAGAAACCCAGTTCTATACACAATATACACGGAGCTAAGCATAGCTTTGCTTTCCGGTAGCTGCTTGCCCTGATTTTGCTTTACCAGCAAGGAACCTTGTAACTTGACGCCATGGCAGACAATCCTTGCACGCCACCACGGCGCAAGTCCGACATTGGGTCCTGCGGCTGGAATTGTCAGGACTTCACTGTCACCACCGTGGGTACTGTACTGCATCGATGCCATTCCATGCCCACACACCACACTATGTATACAAGCCATACACATTTGATACAAATGTAACGGTGTGTAAAACAAGTTAGAACAGCTTGTCATGCCAGTTGGGATGCTTTCCGCAGTCCGGTGCGGTGCTCACGCAGACTGGCTTGTGGTGCCAGGAGTCCAGCCAGTCCGCTTTCTCACCATTGCAGCGCCTGCGGCAGGGACCAACCTTTCAACCGTCACTTGACGAGTTTAGCTTCACAATTAAGCTAGTAGAAACAAGTGCCACGCTAGTAGTAACAGGTGCCTTACTAGTAGTAACAAGAAGCTATTAGAATTGTTACTATTTATAGATCGATCAATGTCTCACTTTTGAACTTTGAACGGCTTGCAGAGTTCTTTGTGCTCTCATCATGAGGCCACGGCGTTCATCTGTGCACTCCTTCAGCACGAGACCCTTTGAGGCTGTGATTCCTATGGTGTAGTTCAAAAACACAAAGTCAATGAGCCAGGCACCTTCGGGCCGTCCCAGAGAAGATGTTGCCCAAAGTGCCCTGTCAGGCTGTGCATGCAAAACATGTGAAACTGTGAAGGCTAACAGTAAAAAAATAACAAAATATAGGTTATCAAAAAAGAAGGTAAGGCCCGTTTAAGGCCCCTTCCTTTTTCTAATTGTATATTCTTCTTGTTTCATCCTTCATATTTAGCTCTCGACTTTGAAATGTTTGTCCCATTGTTCTCCTTGGCGAGGATCGGAGTTGTCTCCACAACCGGCCTTGGAGCAAGAGATCGAAGGCGGACGTCGCACACGATCACAAAAAAGCGCCAATACTTGAGCAGCTTCAAAAACCTCTATGATGAAAAGTGTGCAAACTGTAATCTCACATCCTTTCGCGAAAGCCAAAACGCAGGTCGCGAAAGGTTCGCGAAAGCCCCGCGAAAGAACCCCACAAAACACCACACCTTCCGCGAAAGCCAAAATGCAGGCCGCGAAAGCTTTGCGAAAGCAAACCTGGATTATACACAAAAGTAATAGGGGTTTTCGAAGCTGCTCACTTGCCGAATCAGAAAATCGCTTGCAGAATTTGTGACGACACAAGCTTGCAAATTCTGCTCACAAGGCTTACAAAAAGCTCTGGCATTTGAGAGCCGACACTGTCGAGAGCACTTTGCGGTGCGTCGACGTTTGTATCAGCTCCAGAATGCCCAAGCAAGAGGAGGACTTGCCATCTAACCCCCTGAATAGCCCAAAAGGCTTCGATGCTGCTGGCAAGCCGCACTGCAAGCCCTTGCGTTGAAATATGTTGAAACCAAAGATTCCCTTGCTTGCTTTCGACTGAACTTCTGAACTCCAGGATTAGCAGCTCCAGAAGACCAGAAAGAAGAAGCGGCAGATGAACTCGAGAAAGCTCTTTGCTTAGCACAGGTTTTAGTGCGCCTAGTTGCATTTGGGTGCCTTCATGTTTTGCAATAAAGCTAGCAACTAGCATAAGCAAGCTTTCTTTCTGGACCCGAAGTCATCCACAGGATCAAGTCAAGTCCAAACTGCTTCCCTCAATCTAACTTGAGCACATAGAAGCCATGGCCACAATGTCTGCACTTCCATTCATCAAGGGGGTGTCCTCGCCAACGCGCTCACTGAGCGTGCAAGTTGTGGCCGAACAAGAAGCGTCCCTCTTGCGGCAAGTGGAGCATTGGCATCAGATGTACTTGGACTCGGAGGCATCCTTCGTTCAATTGAAGGCTGAGGAAAGTATTCTGCAGAAGCAATTGTCTAGTGCAAGTGAACGTGAACGGGCTTTGGCTTCAAAGAACTTGGATCTTCGGAGCAAGCAAGCTGATGAGGCCGAAGAAGCCCGCAAAAAGGCAATCCTTTGTGAACAACTTGGCAATGCACGTTTGATGCTGCAGTGCAAGGATGACGAACTGCAAGAAGCTCGGAGGCAGTTGGCAACTCGAGCAGAGGAACTAGAGAAGTTGAGGGAGGATCTTAGAAAAGGGCATTTTGATGTGGAGCAGCACAAAGCAATGGAGTTGGAAGTGGGTGATCTTCGAAAGAGGTTGGAAGCATCCTTGAAGAAGATCGCTGCCAAGGAGCACTTCTGTGAAATGATGGATCAAGAGCTGAAGGTGTTGCGGAGCCAGCTCCCAGCAAAAGAGGCAGAGCTGGTGAAGTCCAAAGGGGATCTGAGAAAGAAGACTGTTGAAGCTGAACAGCATGACAAGGCCATGCAGTGGGAACTCTCTGACTTGCAAGTGCGGCTGGATACATCGTTGCAGAAGATGGCATCAAAGGAACAAGAGATGGATCGATTGCAGCTGCGACTGAAGGAAAAAGAGGAGGAACTCGAACAGCACAAGATCCAGAAAGCCGCAGTGGAGGCTCTTGAGTTGGAAACAGCTGAGCTTCATGGGAAATTGGAGGCCGCTTTGAAAGAGATTGCTACCAAGGACCACTTATTCCAGCTGAAGGAACAGGAGTTGCAGACGCTGAAGGCTGATTTCCTAAAAGAACACGAACTCTGCCACGCAGCTGTAGCCGACAACTGTGAGTTGAGACAGATCTACTGTGAAAAGCTCAATGCTTTGGGAGAGCAGGAAGCCAAACATCAGAGGTCCGTGCAACTCTTGGAAGCTGAGAGAGAGATGTGGCTGACCAGGAGCGATCATTTGGAGAAAGCGAACACTCGTTTGCGAATGGATTTGCAGAAAAACCTCCAAACAGCTGAAGTGGAGATGACTTTGACACCCACACCTCCTCCACGCCCATCTACCGCTCGATCCTTCCGTGAGAGAGCCTTATCTCAGTCTCCACGCGAAATTCGCTTGAACTACCCCAGAGCTGGCCGAACTCTCCTTCAGCATCGCGCATGCGAGGGCAAGTTCAAGAGCGCGCAGGAGGCTTGAAGGCTTGAGACTGAACGTTTTGTTCAGTTTGACGACTTGATCATTTTAAACCTTGGAGTCATTGTGTGCAGTTTTGGGGTCCATCTTGGCTCCTGGACGTGTGTGCCTTGGCCTGCGTCTTTTCTGTAGCCGATGTCGCTACTCGTTGGAAGCACTGTTTGACCGGCAGCGACCGCAGCTGGTCATTGAGTCAGCTCGGCTGGGAGGTTGCACTGGAACTGTGACAAAGTCAGCACCTGCGGCCTTCCAGAATGTACCTCTTTAGACGGACTGCAATCAAGCTCAGTCCCAAAAAGGTTCGGCCAAGGTGCGTGGAGGCCATTGCTTTTAGGTTGGAGACCGTGGCTACTAGGGTGGAGCCATCGCTAGTAGGTTCCGGACCGCATTGGCACGCCATGATGGGCCATGATGTAACTTTCGGCCTTTCTCTAGCTGAAATCCCCTGCTTCTTGGTCAGGTGAGATCGGCTTTGGAGGAACTGCGTCGTGGCGGCGAAGAGGAAAAGCTTCATAGAAGTCAATTGGAGGCACCACTTGTTCTTGCTCATCGCTCGATTAAGCCTTGGTTGTTGCTTCATTGTGGGAGTTTTGGTCCATTGGGAATGCATTCCTTCAGGAGAAAGTCATGAGAGAAATTGAGGACGGAAAGCCGCAACGGCGTGTACAAGACGGATGTAGATTGAACATGATTGAATATGAACTGGAATTGATATTGAATTGATCATGTGATGTACATTTGGCGAGTTGGGATTGACATTTGTCACATTTTGTTACCTTGCTTACTAGGAGCAAGAACGCTACTAGGGGCTCCTGGCCTTAGGAGCAAGTAGTAGGCTCCTGGCCTTATTGTTACCTTGCTTGCTCAAGCATTTTGTTCAAAGAAACATCCCTGGCCCACATGGGTAAAGGACCTGAAATCGTCGCCCTGCTCACCTTGGTCTCCCTTCCGGTGCGCCAATCAGCAGAGGGTTTGGGGCAAACACACCAACAAACTGACTGTAGACACAAGCGACCAGTGCATGAACGATACGATAGTGATCTAAATAGTTCGAGAGCTATATGTATAGACGATATATGACGATATGTATATACTTGAAGACATGTGCAGGTTTGAAGTGCAGATTTGGCTTGGACCGGTCATTTGTCTCAGGAGCCTGAGCCGATCAAACTTGTTGGCGGAAGAGCGGGAGCGGAAACGGTTCCAAGCGGGCGAGGTTCTCCATTCGGAGGCAGCTCTTGCATTGGATGGGCAGATGTCTTGCAAAACTCGCGCGCACTCTGGGAGATGAGTGGGTACTTTAATGTTGGGCTGGACTATGCTATAGCATTGCATGATATTGATAGGCTATGGCATTGTGTGGGTTCTTGCCATCGCTGACTAGCACAAAATGTGCTGTACATGTCAATCAATGGGTAACTTTTCAGCCGAAGGCTCCCAGCTGCGGATGAAGCACACATTAGTAACAAGAAGCTACTAGTAACTAGTGCATCGCTACTAGTAACAAGGGCATTGCTACTAGTAGTAATGCCCTTGTTACTAGTAGCGATGCCCTTGTTACTGCACACATGGGGCTAGGTCGATACTGTTTCCACAAACCTCTGCTGAAAGGTGCAGGAGCTGCAAGAGGCTTTGGCCGAGCTGCGCGTGAATTGTGCGGATGAAATGGAGGTCAGGAATTTATCGATGACGGATTGCTTTAAGGTTCACGCGTATAGACTTTATTCTGCTCGAAATTCCTTCAGGCTCAACGTCTCGAAGAACACAGAGCCCTGGCAGACATGGAAGAGATGAAGGAGAGAAGGGATTGACATCGTGTCGGCAGTGCGCTTGAAGTTGCAAAGCGGATTGAAGAAGGGCATGGCAGTTGGCTTGCAGGAGGAACTGGGTGCAGCCTCTTTGCGAGAGCAGGCTTGTAGAGCTGTTGCAACGGATAGGCTCTTGATGACTCCCTCCCTCTCTCTTTCTCTCTCTCAAAATTTATGTACATCCTGACCTCAATATATATAACTATACAAGCATGCAATACAGCCAGTGTTTGCTGCAAAAGTCCAGCTTAGTCAAAAAAGATTCTTCCTGAGAGTCTCAACATGGATGAATCTGAAACATTCCGGAACTCTTGTTTGACTCTCGGACCGATTGCTTTTCTTTCTTTATTTATTTCTCCTTCTCTTTTTCTCTGTCGCCCTCTCTGCTTTGCAAGGCGCTCCAAGCGCAGCTTCGGGAGGTGGACGCCGCGCTGCACAGCGAGGCCCACGAGGTCAAGCGACTGCGCCACGACGTGTCCCTCGGTGAACGGAAATGAGAGAGAGAGAGAGAGAGACGAAGCGAAACGGAGAGAAAACAGAACATCGGACGAAACCGAACCCGAATGAACCAGATTAAAGAACAAACAGCAACAGGAAGCTACAAAAAGTTGACTTAAGTTATTGACTTTCAATTTGTGGATCGGCTCACCTTGGTATGCTTGTCAGCTGCTTGTCAGCTGCCTGTCAGCTGCTTTTCAGCTGCTTGTCAGCTTGCCAAAGGAAAGAGCAGGATGAAGCGTTGGCTTCATTTTGGGGCCTGCAGTCTTCGTACAAGCGGGAAGCAGCAGAGGCTTCGAGGCTGGGATCAAGCACAATGTGTGAAAGGAAGGCTCCAGGTACGAGGCTCTTCTTTTCGTCCGAGGTACCGAGAAGAAATGTCCAACTTGCAGGAGGCGCCAGCTCTCGTATTTGGGGGAAAAAGGGACAACTGATTTTACGTATCATTTGGTCACTCTCACCTCCAATCCTCTCCACCCGCCCCAGATCCAACAAGGGGCCCAGATGGTACGGTTGCTCTTGGTCTTTCCCTTGTATATAGCTCTTTAGTTCCTGACGGGTATAGCAGGAATCATATTAGCATTGGACACATCATGAACATTTGTCCAAAATTGAAGAAGTTACAGTGGTGAATCAAGCTGCAATCGATTGAGGCTGACACATCTAATCATATCTATAATCTATCAATGCCCAGTTCTCTAAGCTTAACAAACTCCATGTCGGATAATTTTGCGCTGAGTTTAAGGTTAGCAATGAGAATAGTTGTGGGCCTGCCATCATCCGCCATCGAACAACTGGAACAGTTCAGGCATGTTCAGACATATCGATGACACACATAGCCAACACATTTCTTTCAGAGCCCGTTTCAAGCATCTATAATGTATAATTGGTAAGGTGTCAACTGGCCACCAAAGCAGGCTGCTAAACAACATTAGAACACTTACCTCTCCCTGGCAGGAGCTTTGCAGCCTCCAGAGTGGGGAGAATGCACAGTTCATGGAGTGCTGCTCGGATTCAAGTCAGTGACCTGACTCATCACACCCACTTGCACCATATCAAGACACGACTTTCGAGGCAATGTAGATGGCAAGGGTCTAGGGATGCTAACCATCATCGTCCATGCTGTTTGCACTTTTCTGTTTGTTGTTGGAATTGCTAGGAACAAGGGCATCGCTACTAGGAGCAAGGACGCTACTAGTAGCTCCTGGCCTTACTACTAGGAACGAGAAGCTACATGAAGCTACTAGTAACCAAGGGCATCGCTACATGGTGCCTCTGAAATTCCTCACGAGCCAAGCTGTTCCGAGGTCAAATGGAGCGTCGGATGCTCCATGACGTCGAGATAGATCCGAACGAGCCGCTGTCGGCTTCTTATCAAGTAGCCTCAGCCAGAGCGGCTTCTGCTTTGAAGGATTTACCTAAGAGCTTCCAGGAGGAGATTGGCGCTAGCGATGGGCCGGATTGGTTCGCTGCCACGATCCAGAAGTTGGCATCCTTTGCAACCTCCGTTCTCAAGGAGAACGCGCAGCTACGGTGGAATGCCGAGCTGATACAAGCAAGGTCGCCACCAAGCCCACGCCAAGCAGCAGATGAGGCTGGAGGCTACAGTGACAGAAATGGATCTGAAAGCATGGAAGAAGGTGCTCGCAGCACTCGGTCCGAACTTCACCTCGAGGAGGCTGAGATGAGGCAAGCAGAAGCGGAAGCCGCACTTCAGTTAAGGAAAAGCGAGTGTGCAAAACTGGCCGAAGCCGAGTCCAAAGCGGAAGCCCGGCTTCAAACTTTGGAAATGCGACTGGCTGACAAGCAAAGCCAAGGTCAAGTAAGTCAGCCAAGTCACAGTCGAAGCCAAAGCAGCAATCGCAGCAATCTTACTCAAAGCCGGTTGCGCCGGACTTCCGACCAGAAGAAGCCAAGCGCTGACTCGCCGAAGAAGCTGAAGAAACGTTCACCTCGCGAAATCAAAGCCTCACCTCACACGTCGAAAGAGAGAGGGGACAAGAAGTCCACGGGGCCAACTATTCCAAAATTGGCAGATGCACCTCGCCATGCAGTTTGCACTCTTTCTTTAAAGTCAACTTGTACTTCTCTCAGAGGAAAGAACGGCACAGGCTTCCAGATGCTTTTCAACATTCTGAGGCATCTTGCAGAGCTGATGTCTCTGATAGTGCCTTGGCATGCCTTGGCCAGTTTCGAAGTCCGATGGGCAAAGTCACCGAGTGTCACTGAGTGCATCTGCGCGCTGCCGTTCAGGCAACGTGCTGAGCAGCTGCCTTTACAACAGAGACTTAGTCAGCAGAGTCGTCCCACACTCCGAGCGACCGGATGCTGGAGGACGTGCAAAGTCTTCGATCGAATAAACAGAATCTGAGCCACGACAACTAAGACCAAGAAACACGAAATATATTGTATCTTCCTTTTGCATTTTTTTTTGGGGGGGTTCTGCTATGTACGTTCTGCTTACGGCACCAACTCGACTTGCATTTGCATTAAACAAAGGCCGCAAAAACAACAGATCCTTCTGAGTAATGGGGAGTCAAGCTGAAGTCGCAAAGGGTGCTGTAGTCTTTAAGACGTTCTCTGAATCCAGAGTCTTTCTTTTCCTTCCTTTCTTTATAGTTTTTTTAGACTTTCTATCTCTAGAATCGTTTGGACCTTCTTCTTTCCTTTCTTAATGTAGTGTCATCATGTGTCATCATTCTTTTTTCCAGCCCTCTCCGTCGTCTCAGGTGACAGCAGCAGCAATGGACATCGTGGTGCGTATCCGCCGAGCAGCGACCTGGATAGCAACAGGTTGAGCATCATCTAAAACCGACCAACGACACGCAATGACATGCATAAAGGATTGGAGGAAGCTCAGCAGGCGAACATAGGGTTGTAGGATGTTGTAGGCTTAATTTTTGTTTCACTCATTGAGATCAGCGGATGGCAGAGTTTGCTTCGACATGACATGTCGATCTGCAAGTCGTGCCAGGTCCAGACAGTGCACAACCGGATCGGCCTTACCATTGCTGGACCCATGAAGGGGAATTTGACTGCATGTTCTTGTTACATTTTTGTTACATTTTGTTGGGTGTTTGAATCTGGATGCTAGTTGGCTGCGCATGCAATGCAAGAATGCAAGAATGCAAGAGGAAGACTAGTTACTAGCTAGCAATTTGTTCCATTAGATATTCAGGACTTGTTTTTGTGATTTTTTTGTGTACCTTCAGGACAGCGCAGAAGCGCCAGCCGGGTTCGGAAATTCAGGACGAGTCGGACGAGTGCAACAGTGGCACTGTGCTGTGATTGTGTAACGCTCTGACAGCTCTTTGTGAGGAAAGCCGCGAGGAAAGAACTGAAGAAAAGCGAGAGCTGAGGTGCGACACGGCCGCATGCCAATGGTGCGACACGTGTTGTCTACCAGCTAGCACGAACAGCGAAGGCACTCCCATGCAACGGTTGCCTAGCTTGCGAATTGTGAATGGCAGTGATGACTGGTTCTCTACGGCTGCTCACCTCTGTGAAGGCCTGAGGCCCCCGAAGTGGCCAGGTGCGGTGCATAGGGGCTGACTGAAAGGACCTTTCTTGACGGTACGAAGCCGCAAGTCTAAAGCAAGCTAGATTGCCAACCGGGGATGGGTGTCGAATCTTATCTGCTTGGCCTTGGCATGTTGTCTTGTGAGACGACACGTCAAAGACAACACACGAACGACACGGTCAACCACACTCGCGCCAGTGCGCCTCAGAGTGCGGCCGACCTCTTCGCCCGCGCAGAGGCACCGCAGTGCTACATTCCGCTAGCCTCACACACCCTCATTCCTAAGAGGTTTCTATGAGACATTCCAGCTTCGAGAGGCGTTGACTTTCCTTTTCCTGTGATTCTGCTACCTTAATCCGTAACTCGCAGTCTAAGTTTCAGTTGCTCAGATGCGTCTGAACGATCTCGTGGTGTGGATGTTGGACGGCTATCGATCCGCCCCGCCCGTGAAAGGGAAGGGTCATTTGGGTGACGCACACTTTGCGCTTGCACAGGCACTCTGCGAGGCGCAACACTTCGCAGAGGCTGCAGAGCTCTTCAGGCCAAGCATTTTTGGAAGACCTAAAGTTTCGAAGTGAAGACTCTTGAGGGCTCTGGACATGTAAAGGATACTGACTTTCTTACTCTTGTCTCAAATGACCTCAATCTTGAACATCGTTGAGGTGCGTCCTAGCTGCCCTTCGAGCAAATGCAGATCGGGAAGCCATGCGATCTGTCGAGGCGGAGGTCTGGGCTCATTTGGGCGTTGCAATGCAGTTTCTTGGCAGATCCGATCGCGGTGGATGAAACGATGAATGATCAATGAGCAATAAAAAGAAAGACATAATTTGTACAATAAATACTTCAGCATACTTAGTTCAATTAGACCATTGATGACACCCCCACAACATGCAAAGCAACAAGTGATAGCTAAAGAAAGTGATTCAAACTGCAGGGATGGGATGATATAAGATATAAGATGTTGTGTTTTGTTTCTTGGTTTGAGAGTCCGCAGCGAGGTCTCTAGATGACATCGCTGCGGCCATCGAGAGCTACTGCCAAGCTGTGCGTTTGGACCCTTCTTTGCATGTGTGCTTTGCCAACTTGGCGACCCTGTACATGTACCTGGAAGATTTTCAAAAGGCCGAGGCGGGGTCTGAAAAAAGCGTCTACTAGACAACTCCGAGCAGTCCCATTCACAGTTTTTCACCAAACAGTTTACTGTTGGGGTACTCTCTTCGGAAAAAAGGGCTGGCCACACTGGCTGACCGCGCCCCTGAACTTTGTGTCCAGGCTCCGTGTCCAGTGTCCAGGCTGTGTGTCTGGGCTCTGTCCGGGTCTTGTCCTCCTCTTGTCCCCTGGCCGCACTGGCCAACCCTGTGTCCTCCTCTTGTCCTGCTGTTGTCCTCTGGCCGTGCTGGCCAACCTTGTGTCCTCCTCTTGTCCTCCTCTTGTCCTGCTGTTGTCCTCTGGCCGTGCTGGCCAACTTTGTATCCTCTTCTTGTCCTTCATCTTTTTGTCCTCTGTTGTCCTCATGTCCTCCTGCCCTGGTGCTCTTCACGCTGCTTTGCGAGGCAGGGAACAACAAGTCTTACCGACTAACCTGGTTGGGGTCTAAGTCTATGCTGGTATAATTCTGGAATCCCCCTAAGAAGGCTGGCTTAACGCCACAGTTCCACTTGACAGATTGCCTCACAAACCGGCAATCTTTCACTGAATGAAAAGTGGGAGTCTTGCTTGAATGTGTTAGGAACATTTGGACAAACACATGCCGTCATTGTTGGATCAGCCTTGAAAAGGAGCATATCTCAAAAGCTTTGCTCCTGGAGCCTTCCAATCAAGCATACTCAGTGACTTGTCAAAAAGCAAAGACATGCAGATGTGAAGAAACCCACCTAAGTGCAACACTGCCTCTCTGAGGACATCAAGGAGTCAGTGCGCACCCGATCGAAAAGCGTTGTTTCTGCCACTTCAAGGCGGTCTGAGACAAGGAAAGCGGGCAGAGACTGATGCGTCGCTATCGTTTTCCATGTCAAGTGACATCGGTGAATGTCGCTCTAGAGTTCCACAAGGGTACCTCTGGCGGCAGTTTTCATAGCCTCGTTGCTCAAGCGGGGGACAGACTTGTGTCTTCAGCAATGAATCAACATTACCGTATGTCACTGTACTACATCTTAATCTTGACTCTGTCGTTTTGGAACATCACAGCGCACAAACTTTGAGGCTGGCCCGCTTGAGCAGCTAATGGTGCTAGAATCTTCTCTTGTTCGAAGCTATGGCTTCCTCATGCAGGGTTGGACAAGCCGCAAGCCTGTGGCTTGTGTCGAACATTCGGGAAAAATGAGCATTCTGACTTTTTCGTGTCCCATGGATGGGTCGGAAGTGATGGACCAGTGCACCAGCTGGGACGTTCCAAGGGCGTATTGCACACCCGAATGCCAGCGGGCTCATTGGCGGGTTGGGATCTCAGAGCACACAGCTCTCCGTGCTCGACGGCTACACGTGTCGGCTCTGAGGTGCACAAAGCCATGACCCCAGAGTCGGAGCTGCAGACGATTATACGACCATTATATATGTATACGGTCCAATTATCATAATATTGTAAAAGCAAGAATAAAACATGATCAAGATACCATTGATTGAGATTGTGTTGAACGCTGTAGGCAGGCATTCGGGAATTCCCCATTGATTTTTCAAAATTGAAGTTTCTTCTGGCTCTTTTTGACTTCGTTCTCCACTCTCAACTGCTAGGCTGTTTGCGGCCTGAAGCCGGTGAAGCACGAAGCAAGGATCTGAGGTTTCGCAAGGTCCATCCCTTGGATTTGACTAAAAAGGAAAACATGTAAGGCTTTGGATGAGGCTTTGGATGCTTGCAGAGGCGAGGAATTGCAACTCATTTTTTTTCGAAAAGCCAGAGTACTCTGCACGTGTGAGTGGACGTGTTTCTGAATCCGTTCGGATGCAGGGAAAGCGCAGATGTTTTTGCCTCTAGGCGGGTGAAATGATAAATATTGTTCAATTAGCGGCTAGCCATTACCTCAAATCTTCAAGTATAGGACGCTACTAGGGGCTCCTGGCCGTACTACTAGGAGCAAGGACGCTAC
>CAXAMN010022485.1:989955-1013088 GCA_963970005.1 Durusdinium trenchii | reverse complement strand
GATCTCTCTCCCGAGTTCCTCTTTTGTAGCCATCTTTTTGCTCAATGCTTTCCGTCAATCCGAACTCTTGTTTCGGCAGCTCTTGCAGAAGCTCTCTGACCTTCCTCGGAAAGTCAACCGTTCGGCGGCATGAAACACTTCGCAAGGCGAGGTCGACGTGGAGGCGTTGGTCGATCATGTGATGAAGGACATAACTACCCTCACATTATTGCGGCCGACTCCATTGCTAGACCACTCTTGCCACAAGATGACTCTACTGGCTTATATCCAGAGGAAAAGAGCTAACGCTTGTTGGGTCCAGGTAACGCCCACCATGAGAGCCATCGTTTCTCAGTGTATGCTAAAACCGGTGCATCCGCTTCCCTGAGGTCCTTGATTTTAACAATTGGCTCTAGTCACAAATACTGTTGATCGTGCCGCAGTTCGGTGCGATCCCTGTTATCATCGCGGGAGATTTTCAAATTGCCCCCCTATGAGGCTGTGTCACATGCCATTCACTTTGAAGGATGGCAGGATCCTTTGTGTGTTGTTGATGAGTCAGGAACTCCTTTTAGGCCCTTGACCTTTTCGTCCGACTCGACCTTCACGGCTGAGGGGGAAGGGTCCTCGTCGATTGATGGGATCTTGCTCAATCGGGTTGCTTTTGCTGCCCTACAGCACATTGATGTCATTCAATGGACCTGCCAGCAACATCGACCTATTCGCGCTATCTTTCAGTGGGCCAAGATTTTTCAGATTGGAGAAGTTCAGAGGAAATTTGCCCCCTTGAATCATGATAGGTCTGTGCCCAAGAGTGATCTTGCTTCGGATACGCCTGATCCAAACCATCAGCTGTGGGAAGATGATTTCCTCCCCAAATTCGATGCTGCCCCGGACGTTTGTGAAAAGTGGTCTGTTGTTAACGATTTTTGTGTTCACACACTTTTGACGCAAGGATCTACGTGGGGCTTTGGCCCTAGAAAAAGAGGTTCCTTCCCTGAATTCGTCAAGAAGAAGATTTCCCCTGGTCAGCTTCCTTCTGGGGTCGCCTCTACATGTCAGGGCTCCCGCTTGTACAAAGTTTTGCGACAACTATGGGAACTTGAAACCAGAGCCCAACGGCCTGCATGTTCGTTAAAGGATAGCATTGTCTTTCAACGCACTTCGCGTAAAGTCTGGAGCACCCAGGCCAACGTAGCATCCCTTTTGTGGGCCATCCGATGGTAAAATTTAGAATAGGAAGAAGCCTATTGCAACGTGGCATGCCTTTTGTGGGCCACAGATACAGTTTAGAGTAGGAAAAAGCCATTGCAACGTAGCATTCCTTTCGTGGGTAAAATTTAGAAAAGGAAGAAGCCATTGCAACGTAGCGTGCCTTTGGTGGGCCACCCGAGGGTAAAATTTAGAGCAGGAAGGAGCCATTACAACGAAGCATTTCTTTTTGTGAGCCACCCGATGGTAAATTTTAGAGAAGGAAGGAGCCATTACAATTATTTACAAGGTAGCATTCCTTTGATGGGCCATTCGAAAGTAAAATTTAGAAAAGGAAGAAGCCATTGCAACGTAGCATGCCTTTTGTGGGCCATCCGAGGGTAAAATTTACAGCCGGAAGGAGCCATTATATTACACTGTAGCATTCCTGTTATGGGCCATTTGAAGGTGAAATTTTAGAATAGGAAGGAGCCATTACAACGCAGCATTAGTTCGAATTCGACTTCGAATCGACGATAATTTTTTCACTCCGGGGGGGGGGGGGAACTAGTTCGAGTTTGAGTTCGAATTCCAATCGACGACAATTTTGACGCCCGGAGGGGGGGGAACGCAGTTCGAGTTCGAGATCAAATTTTGAATCGACGACAATTTTGACACCGGGGGGGGACCAGTTCGAGTTCGAGTTCGAATTCGAATCGACGACAGCGATTTTGGAGTTCGACTCTTTCTATTCGTCCACTGGGTTGACTTCTAACAGTTCCAGTTCGAGTTCGAGATCGAGTTCGAGATCGAGTTCGAGTTCGAGTTCGAGTTCGGATCCTTCCATATATATCCTTTCAAGGTTAAGTTCATCAATACTGTATAACTGTTTCAGTTCGAGTTCGAGTTCGAGTTCGAGCGGGGCACACTATGCTTCTTCTTCTCTTCTTCTCTCATCCGTTTTCTCTGGACAACTCAGGATCAGACAACAACTAAGATCCATACACCAGTCCTCAAAGGTGATCTCAAAGTCGTCAATCTAGAAGTAATCTCAAGTCCAGCTCAAGCGAAATTCCAGATCCAACAAAGAATCAAGCTCGACCAACAACAAGCACGCAAACAACCAAGAAAGCAAACAAAAGAAAGGATCCCTCAGAGACCACCCATGAGATCTCAGGGTCAGATCCCATCTGCGTGGGCTTCAATGTCTCATCATTGGGATCCTCGAAAGCAAAGCTTTCAAGGACAACATACCTGTCAGCTCAGGCTGCAAAAGGTTATCTAGGATTACCATGCCGTGCAAACTTCCATCCAAAAGACCTGACAAGTACACAAAGTGACACGCAACTGCAAATGAAATCACAAGAAACTGTCTAGAAGGTAAACTTGCAATGAAGTTGACTGCAACTGCAAGACACAAAGCTGAGCTTGCAATGCCACAGCAAATCCCTGATCTAGAATTACATTGCGCTGGTTTCTCAACCCTGGTCGTGGCTGTTCCTCAAATCTCATCGATGCTCTTCAAACCCTTTTGGCCACTCTGCGCGTGAACCCTTGGTCTGATTCGCCTGCCACTCTGAGATTTCCTTTTCTTTCTTTCCACTCTTGAAATCCCTTTCAATGCACATGAGTGACAATGTCAACCCTGACCGCCCAGCCTCCTGATCCAAACCTGACCAACACTCCCGCTGACCTGCCAACAAGCGCTGGCCGTGGTCTTATTCAGCTCTTTCACCGCTGGGGCAAGTGGACTGACAGTACCCCCACACACTTAAATTGAGGTGTGCGGCCAGACCAAAGATGGCATCTGACATCTTCAAAGGACTCTCATGCTGCTTGTCCACTTTGTCATCCAACTCTTTGAGAGTCAGATTCAACTCAACTTGAGAGAAGGGAGACACGAAAGGTAGGACAGCGGGAAGAGAAAAGAACGCGAGAGGCAGGAACCAAAATGCAATGTTCGACATGGCGATGCCCCAAACGACAATGCAGGGGAGGCTAGATGGAACAATGACTTCCAAAGCTCTAGGGAGAAATCACTCCGACCCGGAAGCACCCACACTTGCTTCACAAAACAAACTCTAGGTATTGATCCCCTCGAAGGCGACCTTTCGTAAATATAAGTTCATATGCACTCTAAATGTTCAAACATATGCTCTCGAAATGTTCAAAAAGATTTATTAGGAAAGCAAACTTGCCCCATGGCTCAGATCATCGGTGAGCATTGAAGCGGAGCATCATAGGATTTGAACTATCCTGAAACCATAAGAGGCTCGCGAAGACGTTCCCCAGGAGAATTGACGTGCTTCACAAAACAAACTCTAGGTATGTATCCCCTCGGAGAACACCTTTCGTGATTAGAATTTCGACCGCAATGCATTCATATGCACTCTGAATGTTCAAGAGGGTTTCAACTATCCTGAAATCATGAGAGGCTCACGAAGACGTTCTCCAGGAGAGAATTGAATTTAGATGGGGGAGAGGGGGGGGGTCGGTATTGAGAAATCAATTCCAAGGGGGCGGGGGGGGGCCTATTGAAAAATCAATTCCAAGGGAGGGGTTGAATTGAGCAATCAATTAATTAATTATTAGACCCGGACGCGCCGACACTTGCTTCGCAAGACAAACTCAAGGTATCCCCTAAAGGGCTACCTTTCGTGATCACAATTGCCATTTTCGAGAGACTCGAGCTGACGTTGCCATACCTGTTGATGGCTCGCATTAAGAGGTCCAACAGGTTCTCCACTTTCCGACCCACGATGGATCAAAGGTGCATCGTCAGATCTCTCCATCTCGGAGTCATGAGACAGGTCTTGATGACCTTCCTTCAGCGAACAAACCTTCTCGAAGTATGCCCACTGGAACAATTTGGCTCCTTCGCAAAGCATTGGTAGCTTTGCTTGCCGCTTCGAGGGGACGTTCATGGGCTTCCAAGGTCGTCAGCAAATTCTGCACATCGAAGGCCGCAACACGCCATCGCATCGCTTCCACCCTGAAGGTGTTCACACTCCCTCATTTCTATTCCGACCATTCTGCCTTTTCCAATTGGAATCGCTCCAATTCATCCGCACCAACTGCTTCCAGCACACGGTCTGGAAAAAGCACCGGTGAGCTCATGGGTAGCGGTAGAAGCGCTTGCTATTTCGTAGGGCACACTTTCGTAGGGCACACGGGTCACAAATGCAAAGCGCCACACGCGTGAAGCGTACTCGGATCACAGCTTGAGCAATCAAAGCAAACCATCGTCCACAACTCTCAAAATCAATCCAAAACACACACAACTGATCGAGAAGACTGTTCAAACATGCCAAACTGTCAGAATCTCCATCGATCAACCCTAAATGGAAAAAGCAAATGAGAAACGGGGAAGGAAGCAAAGCAAACGAAGTCTCAGGCTACGAAGGGCGACGCAGTTCCCTTGACTCGCACATCAAACTGGCCAAGCTGCATGTCGAACAAGCAAAGTCGTTCCAAACCCCATAAACTTGAAGTGAACTACTCTCAAACTCAACATCCTCACAAGCATGCCAAGCAAACCAAGTTCATCCTAAACAACTATAGTTCTAGAATCCCTCAACTGCTTACTGACCCTGAAAAACGTTAAGTTCACAATCAAGCAACTCAACAACCAAGCAAGGCAATTCAATCCAAATCAATCCAAGCGAAAACAGTTCTGACTAGCATCTTCCAAGTGAAGAGAGTCTGAACAAGGAAACTAGACGACGGTTGGCTTCCAAGACATAGGGTCGATTGCCCCAAGAACGCAAAGCTGGTCTTTTTTGAAGCAGCAGCTGCACGGCCTCCTGCGCGGAATGTTCGCAGGCTACAACGAGCCAAGCACATAAAACCCCCGCACTCCGATTTATGCCACCAGTGAAAGAACGTGCATGGATTTGTCCTGGGTGACTGCCAGTATGGACTCCCGCAACTGGTTGCAAACGATTTTTCACGTCGCAAACAGGAAGCCACAAAGTTCGGATTTTCTCAAGCCAACACCTTGCCGACTTCAATGTCGTGTCCTCCAACTGACGTAAAAGACATCTTGCTGTTAAAGCGTTGCGTCCAGTCTGTCGGTGCACCTTCGATCTTCATCTCCTGCGCACATGGTGACCACGGTGACCTTCAAAGAGGTCTCCAACAATGTCTTGAGTCTTGCAAGCTACACGCAGCTTCCTTTTTTTTTGCACGGGTGGAGACGCCATGTGTGCAGAGAGTGCACAGGTCATCTTGTGCTACTTGAAAGTGAGTCATCGGCCAGGAGAAAGCGAAAGGCAAAAACAACCAAAACCGAAAACACAAACAAGAATCCAAAAAACCGAAACAAACAACCTGGCCCCAGACACGACTCAAGTGGGTCACGCAGAAGTGAAACAAATCGAAAAGGTGAAACAAGGGGTGTCGAATTAGAAGCAAAACGGCCCTCTCAGCGCAAGTCAGTGCTTGTATCCAAGTTCAAAGGTCAGGCAGCAGACTTGCGAAGTGCTGGAGTGAGAATGGCGCAAATGTTTTAGCGCCTGGCGCAACCCTGGCTCCGTATGTCTTCGAAAGCTGTATCAAACTCTCTCAAATCAGCCTCCCACAGACGATGACACGGCCAAAGGTCCCTCCTATTCCAACCCCCCATATGCAGGGATCCCACAAGGATGCTTCCACTCGTCTGGAATCATGAGCTTGTCTCTTCCATCGGGAGTCAACTACATTGGCCATGGGGCATGTGAAAACTGCAAGCTGCTTCTGAATGTTGCCCTTTCGCGCGACGCTCGAAGCCACCAACATGCACTCCTTCTCACGCTGTGAGGAACTCCCTTGGTGGACACATGACCTTCCCCCGAATGATGAGTACCGCTCTGCGCCGCCGAGTGCCTGAAACCAACCCGAAGATGCAGAGCAGGTCAGTTCGATAGTCAGTTGACAAAGGTCTCGGGTGTCTTTGGCTGCCGACCATTGTCTCAAGCTCTCCCTGCATGAAAGCAGCTGCAAGGTGCCTTGGCTCAGGCAGGAAGCGCCCCGCTCTGACGCCCATCACCACTGGAAGTCCCTCCCAAGTCAGCACCCCGGCCCTCTCTGAAGAAGGTGCTACCCACAGCTTGCGCTGACAACTCTTGCAGGTGAAGATCCATCTGCACATGTGGGTGTGAACTCGACTTTGTCCACCCGAGCACCCACAAAATTCTGACAGACCCCATATGGGACACTCTAAGGGGCTGCACACGTTTCAATCTAGTGGTCAGAAGCTGCTTCGTTCGTGCTGAGCAAAAGAGGCTACCCCCGAGCCATCCACATCCCAGCAGATGATCACGGGATTTGTTTTTGTGAAAACACGGAAGCAGTAGCGTCCCCTTTTTGAATCCCGCTCTTGAGCCAAACGTTACAGTCGGTTTGACTGTATCTCTGTTCATCCACTCTTCTTCTGAAGAGGTCTGACTGGTCGTCCAAAACATACTCAAAGTACAAGAAAGCATCTCAAAAACACTCTCAAGCAAACCTAAGCTCTACACAGCTCATCTCAAGCACTACAGCTCTCTACATAGGGCTTCTCTAGACATGCTCCTAGCCACTTCTGGTCACATTCCACTTAGTCCTGCTAAGGTGGTCAAAGAGAACACACTCCCAGGAGGAAGACCCCTACTCAGCTCCAACCGCAAGGACAGAAAAACAAAAAGTTCCACTACAAAGAGGTACTAGGTGTTCCACACACTGTACAGGCGTGCTACCCACACTTTTCACCCCTCGTACCTTCTCCTGGTTCTTCCTGTCTTCTTCTTCTCTTCAATTCGTTTTCTCTGAGCCACTAAGGTTCGAGCATCAACTAAGATCTCAACTCCTGTGCTCCAAACTGGTCTCCAGGTCGATCAATCGTCAACAAACTCCAGTCAGCAAGTATCACACAAGCTTCAGCTCGATCGACCAAGGTTCAACCAAGCAAGACGACAAACAAAACTGGTCAAGATCCCTCAGAAGGCATGGCCTTAGGAGTCTCACAGTGATGACTCCTGGCCCATGCGCTTTTCATCATTGGGATCTTGAAAGCCAGTTGCTTTTACGCGAACACCTGACAGGTCAAAACGACAAACGCTCATCGTGACAAAACCTGCCAAGTCCAAAAGTGCACACAAAGCTCAAAACAGCAAGCAAAAGGGATCTAGATTCAACCCTCTAGTGACAATCCCTTGGTTACTGTTTGAGAAGCACATCGTGCGTTCAAAACCCTTTTATTTACATTCAACTGCAACCAATCAAACCTGCAAGACAGCAAGAAAATGAGTCTAGCTCTCAACCCTTCTAGCTACTCAACCCTTCTTACTGTTTCTCGTGGTCGTGCAGCAATCCCTCTTGGTATCTGGCGTTCTCGGCTTTCCAACCCTGGTGCATTCAGCAAAGTTCAACCCTCGTGCAGTCACAGCTTGATCCACAAGACACACCTGAAGCAAACTGAAACTGAGTTCACTGAAGTCGAGTTCAACCCTCATCCACTCAACAAAAATCTCCTCAAGTTCACAAGACAGAGTTGAAGTGCAGTCAAACCCTTGCAAACTCAAAAATCACTTCAAGCTCAACAGACACAAGTTGAAGCACTATTGAACCCTTGCTGAAACCCCTTTTTCAAGACGATCGCTGGTCTCAGCGCACTATCGTGGAGATGCCTAGATGATTACCATCCCAGCTCTCCACACAGCCTCATATCTTTTAGGTCAGATATCAGGGGCCTCCACTTCAACCAAAAACATACGCGCCACTTTCACTGCGCAAACGCTTGTAGCTCTTTTCACCTTGAGGCCCGAGGCTGCCAACCGCTGGAGCACATGATCCCTGGCGGTCCACCAGGTGGCGCTGATCCAGTCAAGACTGGCGGTGGAAGATAACCTGTTCCCAAAGTGGCAATGGGCGGAATAGGCATGTTCTTTGGTAGCGTTGGCGTTGTGAGTTCATGATCCAGGTTCTTCATGCCATGTCTTGACCCAACTCATAGGGCCCTTTAGCCATCTGACGGCTGCCGCCATGGAGTGAAAGAGACGTCAGAGCGCGTCCGACCGGATTTCGTTTGCTGTTCAGTCCGTATAGGAGGTTGTGCGTTGGTCGTTTGCACATTGAAGTGTACACATACAACAGTGGTTGTTGACAGTTGGCATTTCTGTTGTGTTGATGGTGTGCACTGGTAGCGGAGCGGTGTTTGCTCCCGGGACATGTCCCCGAGTTAGGATGGCAGCTCAAAGACTTTCTCCAACTCAAGAAGGAGAAGGATGGTGTCTCGCCTGCTGACCGTTTGTTTGAGCTGGATGAAAGAGTGGGACTCTGAAATGGGCGTGAAAACTGTCAACCAATTCTGTTCCCCCGGGTGTGTCTGCAAAAGGTTTGCTTTCTTTGGTTCAATGCTCCGCTGGAGTTGGCTCGGTCTTTTTCTCGATGGTTTGCCAGCAATTGCCAGCAAGCCACAGCGCCAAAATAGATAGCCTAAAAAGAAATCGTTAAATCGTTAAGTCGTTAAGTTTGATCTTTCAATCTATATATTTTTATATAATAGAAAGACCAACTTAATTAATTAATGACTTAATGATTTCAACCCGGGAGTACGAAACGCTTTAAATGCAGAAGTCTCGTGTCTAGAAATTGCAATCTCATTCTGGCGCACTAATGTCAGGAATATGCAGCTTAGCTGGCAACCAAAACAAAGACCTGAAAGGTTTAGAAACCTGGAGATCAGCATTGTCTGAGATCCACAGGTGTTTGCTTCAAACGTTGGAGGTCAGTTTTGCGTGAGACAAAAATCCTAAAGGTGGAGCTGCTTTTGGTACACTTTTTGAATTTACTTTTTGGCTTCAAAAGAGGAGCCGTACATGTCGGCTGGAAGCCAAAAACACCTTTTCATTTTCTGGCATTTTTTTCACCGTCTATGTCAACAGGCTCGCGCAGATAACCGGAAAATGTGCGTCATCAACCTTGATGACACCGCCGCAAATGGACGCGCAATGAAATCACGAGGCTATGTGACCCAAGCCAAGTGAGAACGTACTGGGAGACCTCCAGCCAGGTTGCTAAACCTTTCAGGTCTTTGTTTTGGTCGCCAGCTAAGATGCATATTCCTGACATTGACTGAGATAGTGCGCCAGAATGAGATTGCAATTTCTAGACACGAGACTTCTGCACTTAGAGCATTTCGTACTCCCGGGTTGAAATCATTGAATCATCAATGAATTAAGTTGGTCTTTTATTACAAAAATTGTTTAAAAGATCAAACTTAACGACTTGATGATTTAGCGCTTTTTTTTGGCAATCTATTTTGACTTGAAATGAAAAAATGTTCTTTTAATAAGAAACAAGTACTATATACCGTGAAGATTTTCAGCTACTACTACTACTACTACTACTACTACTACTACTACTACTACTACTACTCCCGGGGGACGTAAATTGGCCAAGAATTTCAAGGTTTTGGAGGCCACAATCAGCTTCTAGAATCCCTCTTCTTTTCTGCAAATGAAGCTTCAAACATGGCTCATCGGAGGGTGAATAATCGATACGATTAAGACATAAGGGTGTGTCAGCTACTTTTATGGGCAACTCTGATGGAGGAGGTTGGAGTTCCTTGAAAACAAAAGACGGTGCATGGAGGTTCTACATAGTTGGAGATCAGCCTCATCTGAGGTCCACCTGTAGGCCTTGATCAGCGACTTGAGGTTCTACATATGGAGATCAGCCCAGTTCCCTGCCCCCAGTTCCCTGTCCCCAGTTCCAGTTCACAAGTCACAATTCATTGACTAGTAAGAGTACACGAACCCGTGCAGCATGCATTTGGTCCCGTTTTCACCCCAAATCGGGATTGTCATGTCTGTTTATTTGTTTCGAATGCCAACAGATCTCTGAGGCCAAGCCTGTTAGTAGTGGGTGGACCTCCTTTTTTGACCGCTTTGTTTTCATAAGCTAGTGCTCGTTTGCCAGATTAGTGACGCTACAAGATGTCAATGCGACCTCACCGCAGCTCCTTTGGCTTACAGTTAACACCGACTCTCTCGGAGCCCTTGCATGTTTGTGCATGTATTTGCAGTAAACGTGTAGTCCACCCAAGTGGAGGGCACCTAGAGACGCACACCGCCTTTGATCCCGGTCTGCCTGTCCCTTGTCTGAGCCAAGGCTTGTACCCAATCCAAGTTGGGGGCTTGCCACTCGAACACAGTCCCTCGGAACTAGTTGGTTTCAGTAGCTTCATCTCGGTAGAAGGCAGTGAGCCATGCACCATGATCCCTGGGCGGTCAGCAGCGATGATGATTTAGATCTCACAGATTGCTTCGAAGAGGACAGTGTGCCAGCCACACCCTACATCCAATCTGGCACTGGTTGGATCACGAAAAACAAAGCCCGAATGTTCACCCATGGGTGCAAGCGGCCAGTTAATGAGGTGCGTGCTCAAGCCTACAGAGCTCTTCGTGCGCCAGACACAGTTGAGCCACACTTGGGACTGGATCGATCGCTAGGGCACGTTTGCATTGACGATGTTCGATCATTGCCGATTGACCGTGATGAAGGGTACGCAACTGCAGAGCAAACTGGCCGGGGCCCCAACTACCCCGAAATCATCCAGTGTCTCCTGCAATTCCAAGCTCGCATTCTGCAAAAAGACATGATTTACCTCATTGTGGATAACAGAGACCCAGGGGAAGTTCCATACTCGCCTGCATTTGAAAAATGGTGGCTCTCGCCCTGTCGGTTGGTTGGACCGCACCAAGAAAGAACAGACGTCTTATGGATTATGGCCACCCTCCAGAATGGTCTTTGGGGTGTCCCATACTACTGGGCAGGGGTATTTGTCCTCGAAGTTGCCAGGTTCTTGTATCCACAACAGCACTTTGGGTTGGTGGACAACGATTGTGTTCCTGTCACGTTGTTCGAGATGCCTGACCTAATTGCGCTCGCCACCAACCAAATGCAGTGGACTGACCTAGTTGGCATGGCGCCTGATGACCCTAAACACAATGAAAAAGTAGGTCTCCTGCTGGTCACAGAAGCCCATCTCGAATACAATGCAGGTCTTGTTATTTCGATAGGGAGCCAAGGTCCGCCAAGTCCGATTACCAGACATTCTACTGCTGAGGTATTGGCAGAAGAGTTAGCGGATTATCGCTCTCAACTCCTTGCCATGGCACGACCTCCAGAAAATCCTACAGATAGCTCCTACGGAGGAATTATGTTTACCCCGTTAGTAGGAGCGCCTATGGAAAACTCCCTTGACCTTGTCATTGTATGGGCCATGTACGGTAGTTATATGTGCAGCACATTTTGGCCAATGCCAGTCATACATTCCTCCCAGACTGCGGACACCGTATAGAGGGGTTGCCGATACGATGGCCCAAGAGGGCCCATCCAGGTGCCTTGTCGGAAGCAGGGCAAGCAAGAACACCGTGGCTTACCCGGTGGGCGCGTGCCACTTTTGAGCAAGGGTGCCTCTCCGTGCTGCCACACTTGGAAGGCACTTGTAAAGCACTGTCCCTACCCGGTGAGCACTTGTTTCAGGCCAGCCGCATCCTTCCCAATCGCATGCGTCCTGTCATTTTTCATGCCTTTGGGAAAGCAAAACATGATGCTCCGAAGGTTCTTAATGACCTTGCCCAACTGGGATGGGAGACGCTACCGATAGCACTCTCGGGGATGCCACACTACCCAGCTTCGTGGGTCGTAGACACCTGGAAACCAATCGGAGGTTGCGCTTTCACAGGGAGCCCGGTTGCCCTCACAGGTAATCCGTTTTTGCCTCCTGATGCAATGGCATACGACTGCGGCAGACCCCCAGCGTGCACCGAGGGAGGGTGGTACTCCTGGAGACCCTGACCTCGAGCCGTTTGAACCCCCACAGGAATCTAATGCAGAACTTTTGGTTCGACAGCTCTTGCAGGCAGCCACAGACAAGCACTCCCAAGAGTGTAGGTCACAGGCAGCAAGTCGCTCCTATCCCTCACTGCCGGATCCGCAATAAAAGTGATTTGTTTGTACCATGGAATACCGTTGCCAACCACGTCGGAATCCCAGCAGGAAGAGTTCCAGGCTACCGTTAGTGAGGCAATAGAGTCCATTCCGACCCTGCCGGAACCTGTTGAGACCTTATGGAAAAGACCCGCCTGTGGGCGTCAGTGGTCAGGCTCATGGCTGACCATCGAGGTTTCTGGCTCACAACCACGGTTGCCCCGCCGCCAGACTGTGTTCAGATCCAGTGCGGAGGCCTGGGAGGAGGCACCTTGGGTGGACCGGACGCCCCCACTTTTCATTGCACGAATCCGAGAGTGGACGGCGCCTGTGTCTATGGTCCCTCACTAACACCCGTAGACCGGCCGGGGGAGAAAAGTACAGGAGTCGCAGCAGGTGCCACTACCTGCCTCCACGAAATCGCTATGCTCATGTATACTGGCGTGTCTCCCGTTGTTGCAAAAATGCAGCCGAAGCACTAGCGCAGATGGACTATACTGCCCCGCAGAATTTAGTTTGGAAGGCTTTAGCGCAGGTAGCTACACGGGTGCAGTCATATTCCTAGCCCTTCGCAGGCTTTTCCCAGCATGTCGACTTTCGGCCAAGTTAGGAGCTGTGGCGATGCCCAAAGGAGTGTTTGCTCTTTTGCAAACAGCGACCACCCCTGGCCGATGCCGGGTCCATCTCATCCATGCAGAAGAGGACATGTTATGTGACTGGCAGCCCAGTCAAGTTGAGCGTCATGTAGTCTCACACAGGCTTGACTACACGGTGGTAGGCGGGTCTGATAAATGGATGGGTACCTCCAAGCACCAATACCTCCACTGGCTACGGTGCCAGCTCCCAGAAGGACGGCGCAACCTCACTGACCTTAAGCTGAGTCACCCTGACGTCATACCAGTCCGAGATAGGATGGCCGCGCCGCTACGGCTTGCCTCCTGGGTTCGCTTTGAAACTGTCATGGACAGACGAGAATGGAGCACAGCTATCGCCATGCTGGTACCTGCCATCCACCTCCCGGACGAAGCACTACTGAAGCTGCTGAGGCAGTGTGTGCCTGATCAAGGCATCACCTCCATGAAAGAAGCGCAGGCTCTCCTCCTCCGCAACTTCCGAGTAGGAGGCGCCCAGCAAAGCGACTGTGCTGAATGGCTCACCGCAGTCACAAGAGATCTGTTGCAGCCCATCCCCTTCCGGGAAGTTTTTGTCATCCTTGCCCTTTTCCTGCCGCAACTCCCCTTTGCGGAGGGAGCGCAATTGGCAAATCAACTCTGGACCAGTCCAGTCATCTGGCGGGAGGCCACAGTAGTCCAAGTGCAAGGATTGCGAGACATGCACGAATACCGCATCGTCTTCCCGGCCCACTCCAGAGCGGCCGCCTTTTGTGCGCAAGACCCCACTGAACAACAGTACCTCCAGCTGTCCAGGATGCCGTCAGATAAGATACATGTCGGCTGCCAGGTTGGCAAAGTCTATCGTATTGTGGTGCAAGAAGAAGCTGAGGCACTTACCCTGCTAGGGGTCCTCTTAGAGTATACAGCACAACCCA
Source organism: Durusdinium trenchii (assembly GCA_963970005.1). Classification (NCBI taxonomy): domain Eukaryota; class Dinophyceae; order Suessiales; family Symbiodiniaceae; genus Durusdinium; species Durusdinium trenchii. Next base: position 999,416 of record CAXAMN010022485.1, on the reverse strand, counting down.
AAAAGAAGTCTAAACAAGGGGGGGGCGAAACCCTTGAAGAGTCGACAGCTAGACATAGCAGCGCGAAGGCATGGGTCATTGCAGTAATCCCAGTCCCAGAGGCCTTTGCCCCGCTGCCATCTCGCAGTGAGCTTGGCGTGAACATTGATGCCAAATGGGGTCTTCCCTATTGTATGCGGAGACTTACCCCGACTACCACGCCAATGCGCATCCTCAGCTTGGCTGAAGTAGGCAATACGGCCTCAGCAGACCACCTGCTACAAATGGCAACTATGCCGCTCGAACACAAAACCACGGCACTGGGGATTCCCTACTCGTGTCCGGTTTCCTACCAATTCGATGGTGCAGAAACTCTCCAGCAAAGCTTGTTCTCGTTTTTCGCGCCTGATAACGGGTGATGCCCCAAGGTATTGCCCGTCTGCCACTGTTCTAGGCATGAAGCTGTGCAAGGCAGCCCGCACCGATCGTGCCCACATTATGTCCGTGGCAGTCTCCTTGGCGGCTGCCCTTCAAACAGGGCGGTCTACATTAGCCGTTGCAGGGGTCTTTGGCGCGGGGAACACACGCTCCCTTAGTGGTCCATAAGGAAAACCCTGCTGGCCGTGCCATCACCAAGCTCCTAGCCTCGCTAGCGCTAGACGAAGAACAAGCTAACCTCTTTGTAAGGGCAGTATTTTTTTCCACGAGTACGGACGCCGTGTGGGCATGGTGCCCAGGTCATCGTTGAAGGGAGGGAAGAACAGTCTGATGGTGGAGAAAAGAACAAGGACACCCAACACAACCCAAACAAAACAACCCAAAGCCCACAGGCCGAGTCTCCACCATCATGTAGTCTTTCCTCTGTGCTAGGTGAAACGGGTGAAACGAAAACTAGTGACTAGCAATGGGCCTGAATTCACGAACGAAAAGCACGTCGGCGCAGGTCTGTGCTCTAGCAAAGTCTCAAAAAAGGCTTCAAAAGGACTTTACTTCACGATTGCTAGTGACCAGCGGCCACACCACAGTGAGGCAAAACCATGGTCACGATGCAGGTCAGGAGTATCGCAATGCTCCAACGCCGGTTGCGTCCATGTCAAAATGGAGTAGCGTAGCTATGCTGCATGCCGTGGAAAAGACCTTTCTTGTGGCACAACCCGTGCAACTGGTTGCACTTACAAGTCCAGTGGCATGTTACCAAACGGTGATCAATCAGTGGCGGCCATAGCAAACGACGAAAGCCTGCAGGTAAGGGTGCGAAAGGGCACACCCCCCCGAAGGGAGGTCAACTCAGCACCCTTTGGCACGCAAAGGTGCCAAAAACAAACAAAAAAGGGGTGTCTTCTAGATCCGTGAAATGCTGCACCATTGCAAAAGGTGATCGGCTGCGTGCAAGGCCCGTGTGAAACAGGTGAAACTTTGGACAATCCTAGCATGGTATCTGTACCTCTTTGTACAAAATTGGAAATGTCGGACATCAACAAAGGGAACTAAGGTTCCCCCTGGGCATCCTCCATTGCCACTCTCTACCACCCACCTGTTAGGAACGAGGAGCTAAGGCTCTCATTCCTATTGGCTCACAGCGTTGCGAATGGCGAGAAGAGGTCGGTGATCCTTCTTAGTGCTTGCGCATCTTGCTTGCCGTAATCCGCTGTCGGTGTGCTTGTCCCCCATTCCAGCTGCGAAGACATTGCTGGTTTTTGCAGGTCTGAATAGTCTTCTTCCCTGTGATCACTGGCATCTGTCGACAGCTCTCAGCGCTGCCTGGACTAGACAGGTCATCCAGTTTATTCAAGGACACTTGTCCTTTGCGATGTGCAGTTTTTCCTTTGCTTGCCCCTTGCTCAAAAGTGCGGGCATATCGCCATGATACTCATGGATGGAACCTCCTATGGAAGGGTACAATTGCGATGTTTCTCAGCTCCCCTATGGGATTTGTCCTGGTGTGACTTCTGGCCTACCCTGGGCTCACGCTAAGGCGCGCGCCCAGACTCTTAACGAGTAACTGCGAGACCGCGCTTGCTGCGGCCAGAAAGGCTTGTTTTCATCCAAGACCAGGGGTATACCCCATGTCCGGGATCATATGCAGCCAGGGTGGCCATCGCATAGCAGGACAAATGGCGCTTCAGCATAGACTCCTCGCCATTTATGCCTTCCTGGCATCTTGGCAAGCCTACTAAAGACAGTGCAATCTAGGAAAGCCCTACTTCCAATGTATCTCAGTGAGGGCGGGGTGGCAAGCTCAACTAGGGCTGCACAGTTCATGAAGGCTTTGACTCGGATTGTATGGAGAGTTGTCGGAAGGAGGACTTCTCTGAGACTAGTGCAGTGCACAAAGGTGAATTCCGGAGTTTCCTCAACATTGGTGTTGCAAAGGTCTACACTCTTAAGCAGTCAGCAACTGTCGCACGCATGCGCTCCGATTGCTACAAAATGCTTTGCGAGAGCAAGTGCGGTGATTCCCGTAGAGCTAAGACAGCCCGGTGTTAACTCACCGGTCCTAGTTTGCAGTGCTGACCCTCGGGGGGATGGAAGCTCACTTAAGGTAAACTCAGCAAGGTTAATACACCCTTGAAAGAGGTATTGCCCAAACTTGGCTTCGCTATTGAACATATTTGCAACCCCTTCCGATGCATACACCCATTGCAAGGAACAACATTCCGCAAAGGCTTTATACCCAAAATCTCGACAACCCGGAGCCAAGACGCTGTTTAGTAGTTTGCAGTCACGGAAGACGTTATCGGAAATGCCTACAACCGTGGCCGGCAGTTTGACTATGCGAAGCTGTCGGCAGTTTTGCCAAGCCTCTGCTTCAATGAGCCTGATGCCTGACTCTACACTGACGTGTCTCAGGCGTGGAACCCCTGCAAAGGCCCCTGCTGGGGCAATTTCTTCTGGGTTCATGGGGACATGAACTGCTAGCGGAATGTGATGGATAGGGCAATCCTCAAGTTGTTCTTGAGATGGCAGGATAACACTGCAGTTCCTGAAGACAATGGTGTATGCCATGCCTTGCTGTAGCTTGTCCCAGATTGGGTCCTCTAGGTAAGTCTGTGTGGCAGCTTGTAGAAAGTCGATGGAGCACCCAAATACTTTGAGATCAGTAACAGAAACGAGATAGTCCATGACCTGGTCCTCTAGATCCTCAAAGCGGTCAAACTTTGCAACACTGAGAGAGACCTGAATAGTCACTCCCGAAAGCGTGGTCAGCATCAGGGAGCATTCCATGACCGGCTCCTTTTCAGGGGGAGTGCTAATCATGGATGAATCGTCAAGCGCCATGTGCGGCAGGCTATTTGCACTGATTGTTTGAGCCAAAAGTGTCTGGGTCTGCTTAGGGCTGCTTCCAAGGCCAGGGATGTTTCCTGAAGACAGATGCTAAGGCACCCACCTAGAGTCTCTCATGGACTGGCATGATATTTGGAGTATTCGTGGTAGAGTTCCTCGTCAAAAGCATCCGAATCGGGTCCTTCCGCGGGGAGCAGCTCCACCCACAGGGGTTTTTCAAATTTGTCACACATAAAGAAGGCATTGTGCTCTGCCTGCACCCACTGTTCAATGTCACCCCAATCCAGGGGGGTAAATCGTTGCAGTTGCTCACACCCACAGAATGCACGGTTGCCCTCCGTCGGGATGACAACTTCTTGCAGTACCACACAATTAAGGAAAACTTCTTTGCCAATTTGTGTGAGTCGTGGCGGGAGCCATATACAATTTAAGGCTACACAGTGGGCAAATGTGGAAGAGAGCAGGGCTGTGATCTCTGTGCCCATGAGGTTGACCTCCACAAGGCTTTTGCAATTCTCACAGGCCCGCGGCCCGATATTGTGGAAGTCACTCGGTAAGCAGAGCTGTTCAATGCCTGCGCCACAGAACGCCCCTTCAGGCAGCGCTCGAGGTTTGTTAGTATGGTCCATGTCAAAGGTGATGGTTGTAAGCGTGAGGCAACTCTCGAAAGCATATTTGCCTAGCTGTGCCCCTGGTGCCAGGACGTTGCTGTCCTCTGTTTCATGACTGGCCCCAACTCGACCTAGGGAGCAGCACTCCGCAAACACCCTTCGACCGTATTGGACACACCCCGGAGCGGCCACCTCTCGCAGCACATAGCACCCCTGGAAAGTCCCTTCCGCCAGACTTATGACCGAGGGTGGAAGCTTGACAATTTGCAGTTGCTGACAGGTCTGCCAGGCCGCAATTCCTACATGTTGAATGCCAGTTGCCACTTCTACGTGCCGGAGCGAGGGTGCAGCATAAAATGCTCTGTCAGCAATTTCCCCTCGCGGGTTGGCCGGGACACGAACAGCTTTGGGGTAGCTTTCCTTGCCGTCTTCCTGGAACTGCCAGATGGAATGTCCATCTACCATGCAGGGACGAACTACAATTTGGAGTTGCGGTCGTTGCAGGAGCACAGTGCGAAATGCCTCTGGCAGGGGTTGCTGCGTGTGAAGGCTGAGCAACTCCAGTTCACAGCCGAAGACATCTACATCAGAGACTGTCGGCAGAAAGCACAGAATGTCGTCTTCAAGCTCTGCCACATCCTCATAATGGGAGAGGTCTGCTTGCATTGCATATACCGTACCTGCTATGGTAACCAACTCGAGGCTGATCTCATAACGGTCTTGGTGAGTCGGCATTGTCGCGTAGGCGATAGTTCGAGCGTGTTTGCTCGATTTGCTTGAGCCAAACTACTGAGACACCGGAGATATAGCCATTGCGAACACTATGATGACAATTAGGCCACAAGAAGGAGGGTGGCTAAGGCCACCCACCTCTTGGAGAGGATCGAGCGACGAGGAGACGGTTGCTGTGTGGGAGGACCCCTACTGTCGACTACCTTACTGCCACCACCCATAGGACCACCCATAGGGCGAGGGCGATGGGGGGGGCCTACTGTGCCAGGAAGACCCTGCTGCCGACGAGGAGCTTCCCGCTCCTGGCGGGGGGACAGTCCGGCGAGCTTTATTACTTGGGTCGGCGGCTTCTTGACTGTAGCCCATGTGGTCCCGAAGCGCCTGCTTGTGGTCCGCGAGTTGAAGTCTAAAGTTGGGGTTCCCAGTGAGCCATGCACAGAGCTGATCCCATCGTTCTTCGGAATAGAGATATGGGCCATATTGGTTGTATGGGCGATCTGCCATCCTAGGAGTGAAGGGATATCCATGGTTGTAGTAGTCACTGAGGACACCACCAGGGACTTTGGTCAGCATAAAGCGGGGAGACAGCAGATGCCACCCTGTGCGGGACATGGCAACCCGTAGCCCGGAGGTCAGCCACTGAGCTACTACAGCACTTTCTGCTTCGATGTTCCCTTGCTCGAAATTGCCGAGCGCCGTTGCTAATCGAGTATAACCTATGCCGAACCGTCCATATCCCTTGGCAAAGGCATAGTTGGGTTCAGCCGCCGTGTCCTCGTCCTCCGTGGCTTCCTCAGTGCCATCTTCTGGTGGTTCAGCAAGCCCCACTGGCACAGGGAGAGCAAGCCTAGGCGACCGTTCAGCTGAGCCGGTAGCATGAGAGGCAGAGTCTTCTTCTGCAGGCAAGTCAGCAGTGGGGTGTCTGGCAGTTGTCAGGTCTCTCCACAAGGGGACTTCGATGCGCAGCCTCAGCTGTAGAAGGGAAGGGAACGAGAAAGCTTGTCCCAAAGACGGGTCAAGGGCACCACTAGAGTAGGCTCTTTCTGCCCAGGAAGTATCCGGCATTCGGGGGTACCGGTCGTAAACAATGTCTTTAGTGTGCACTCCCACCACGAGCAAGGGGTTATCTTCAGCACCCTCTTCTTTTGGCCGGTAACCATAGCCCCCCTTCACTTCCGCGGGCGTGAAGCCCTGCCTCTCCATGGCTACAACCAGGTCAGGCAGGATTTGTACCGGTAGATAGACAAAGAGGTCATTGGTGGGTAGCGTCTGCTCCCCATGCTCCATTCCCCTAACAAAGGACATGATGACAGTGCGCATAAAGGTGAGGGCATCGACATCTTTTTCCTTTGTCGTCTGTGATTTTCCTTTCACTGCTTGTGCTGTTCCTGGACCCTGGTGTCTGTGTTGATTATCAAAGGAACAGCACCTTGCGATGAAAGCGAGGAGACCATACTGCCAGAATCGGGGGCTTGCGTAGAGGGCGAGCTGTTTGTGAGTGATGAAGGGGCATGCTGGATGCCCACTCTTCACAAAAGCGAAAAGGTTGGACAGGGGAGCAGCAAAGGCTTCACTTATACGGAGAAGGTCTCCTATATAGGCCTGGTTGATTTCATCTGGAATGTTAACAAAGGAGGAGCCTCGGAGTGCTTGTTCTGTGACCCTCCTCCAGAGGAATGTACGGGCGAGGCGATTGATTTGCTTGCTGGAGATAGCAAGCCTCGCCATCGGCCATTCCCTAGGCAGGTCACTATAGATCTGTAATGCGGGGAGCGACACCCTTTGCCTGGCAGTTTCTCTGGCCGTTCGAGCCGCATTTTGATAGTCGTATAGGGCCTGCGTGGCTCTCTGCTCGGATTCCAATTGGAGATCAGTGTCGGCCGTGCCTCCACGCTCTGCATTCTCTTGATCACTGGCAATGTCTATTTCAGTCATAGCATGTGGGCGCTCTTGCGCCGATCCAGGGTGGTCAGGTGGTGTCTTAGGGTTCCTGCAAGCGGGAGCTACCGGATTTTGAGCATTCCGACTGGCCAGGTCTGCCAGTGTGGCCGGTGGTTGCTCATATTCAGGAGTGCTGCCGAGTGGTTGCCTGGATGTTGGAGCAAGTGATTTCCGTAACTTCTTGGACTGAGCTCGCCCGGCACTGGCCTTGGACCCCGGTCTTCGTTTGATTGGGGACTCAGAGGAGTGTGATGTGGGGCTGCTACTTGGGGGGTCCACGTCCTGTGGGGGTAGCTCGCTCCTGCATCATTTTCTGCCTCCAGCATTTCATCTTGCGCGGGACATGCATCAGGAAGGGCCGGACGATTGCTAAGGCAATCACCCTCTTCTTCTGCAGAGGAGGTGCTAGCACTAGCATCATCTGCCATGTGCGCGTCATCATCCTCCGGTTGCTCTGTGCTCGGGATAGTGGGCGACTCGGAGGAGGAGCTGTGGATTGAGACTGCTTCATTAGCGTCTTCTTCAGCCATTGCAGCATCTGTCCCAGCAAGGGAGAACAGCGATTGTCCCTCTTGCACTTCTTGTTCCTCTTTTTTTCTGGGTCACGGTCAGAGACAGAGAAGACCTCAGGTGTCAAATTTGGCCGAGGCCAGCAACAGCCATGCTCTAAAAGGCCTGGTTTCGGTGGCAGGACAAGGTCGGATTCAGGGGCATCTAGGACTGGCTGCACTCCATGCGTGGTGGAAGTACACCCGGTACAGTGCTTCAAAGGTATAATCCTGTGCACTGCGCTGTTCACGTGTGCTTGGCGTTGGTGGATAGCGCAGGGAGCTTCCTACGCTACATCGTTGCCCTCGACCAGAGCTATTGTGGAGAAGTCTCCAACGTCCTGGCTGCTGCCCATCTGTTGTGACCAGCCACTCTGGCTCAAGCGAAGCATCAGCTGCGTGACCATAGACAAGGTTATGCAAGACCGTACCACCAGGCAGGCAGGGCCCTTCTGATAGACCAGCAATTTCCGCCTTGGTCAAGTGCGTGAGCGTAGCTAAGACGAGACGTGAGCGCCTCACCTCACCGTGATGGTGTTCTGCGAGACAGACCGGTGGAGGGCCGAGCCACATTGGATGGGGCAGAAGCGCCTGTTGGAAGAGAATGTCGTGGCCTGCGCAACCTGCGTGGCTGTAAGGTCCAATGAGCCTAAAATGTCAGGCTCTTTGTTGCTGTCACAGGTACATATTGTTTGGACACCATGCAGGAGGGCTGCTAGGACTTGCAGGGCCCCAGGCATTCCTTGCATGTTTGGTGGGCATGCTAGGATGGTAAGGTCAGTGGCTCGGCTGTATGCTACATTCGCTCGTGTGAAGCACTCCTGGTCACAATCTAGGTTGCGTCATTCGCCACTGAGAAAGGTTGACACCCCGTGAATGACGATGCAATGTTTGGCCGTGGCGCCTGCAACTTTGACTGCAGTCTCTGCATTCGCCTTCTTGCCGGCAATGGAGAAATAATTGCGTAGGTTCGTGGCCCCCTTCCCGGGTGGTTGTAAGGGCCAAGATGTCATCAGTGTCAGAGCCTGCTTTGGTAAGTTGGTCTTCGAGATGTTGATACACTCTTACTGTGGGGTCATTGTTTGGGTTTTGCCGTGCCTGCACATTGGGCGAAGCATGGCACCAGTGGACGAAGCGTGGGCCTGTGGCAATCCAGTGATTCTCTCGCATGGAGGTGGTACCTATTTGCCAAGTGTCTTCCATTCGGCTGCACAACATGGGACACTGAATTCCTTTAACGGCTCGTACACTTCTTGGGCAACTCTTGCACTCGTTGGCAACATTACTCCCGATCTCTCAACCGCAGTTTGCGCCTGTTGGAAGTCAAGCGGGCTGTCCGGGCTCTGCATGTCCTAGACCCACCAGCAATCCTTCCGGGGAGATCCAGATCTACTCTGGAAAGGTCTTTTGTTGGTGGACTGTTACTGGCAAGCGAACGAAGACGTGGCTTGGACCTTCTCCGCGAAACCAGCTACTCCCCAAGGGCCTGTGGCCCACTACTTTGGCAGTTTCTTCTGGGTCACTAAGGCCAAAGCCTCGGCCGTGCCGGAGGAGCATGTGAAAAGACTCCTAGTATTTCATGTGGTATGTACCAGGTAGTGGGGGCTCGTGGCCCAATGGGAGCTTTGAGTAGGAGCGTGCGATGGGCTCTCTGTCCATCGGCCACTCCACCAGGGCTCTGTTTTGGATCACCAAGCAGCAGTAAGAAGGGTTGTCGGGGGACTGTTGGCGCAAAGGCAGATTTGAGGTCCATGTCCTGCTGCGCCTCTTCGCTAATGAGCAGGTCCACCATTTTCCAAAGGGCTGTTGAGTGAGAGTGAGTCTGTCCTTTTTGGTCCCAAACAAGCCCAGTAGTGACAATCACAATGTGGCAGCCAGGGATGTATGATGCCGCATCGCTTGCACGCAAGTCACAGGCAATGCACGCTGTGTTGGTTTCGGCCTCTTCCCTGCCAACTGGCCGAATGAAATATCTTTGGTGGTCTGGCTCGAGGTCAAAAGCTGTGAGCAACTTGGTGATTGCCCGACCCGCTGGATTTTCTTTATGCACCACTGCAATCTTGAGGTGAGTGGTGAGGGCCAGCCAGGCAAGGAGAAAGCTCAGAGATCTAGTCTTGCCCGCACCAAAGACACCTGCCACTGCCAAGGTAGATCTGCCAGCTCGAAGGGCCAGCGCAAGACTGGCGGCCATCGAAACGATGTGCCCATTATCTTGCCGGGCAGCGGTTCGGGCAATACAATGCCACTGTCCCCAAGCAGCCAGCTTGGGCAGTAGGGCGAGAGGAAAAAGCGGCCAATGCAGCCCACTGTGAGAATTTTTGTACTGAGGAGCGAAGACTCCATACCACTTGTTTAGAGACCGCAA
>CAXAMN010022485.1:872664-974955 GCA_963970005.1 Durusdinium trenchii | reverse complement strand
GGCTCGATAATTGTGTGTCGATCCGAACTCGATCTCGAACTCGAACTCGAACTGGTCCATCCCCCTCTCGCTCGATCCACGCAATCTCGCGCGTCGAACTCGAACTTGAACTCGAACTCGAACGGGATCAGTTAGAACTACCTGGGGCACGGCCTGAGAAGAAGAGGAAGAAGAGAGACAGAAGGCGGCGCCGTGTGACCCAAGAAGGGGTGTGAAAGCTAGTGCGTAGCCTGTTTGTACAGGGTGTGGATCACCTAGTGCCCGTTTCTTAAGTAGATTTTCGTTTTTGACGACTTGGGATTGGAGCTGACTTTGGTTTGTGGTCCTTTGTTGGTGATTTGCTTTGACAACTTGGCAGGATAACCTTTTAGAAGGTTTGGTGTGGCCAGACGTGGCTAGGAGAAGCCTAGAACCTTTTTTGTAGCACTCTGTCTACATGGAGACTGTTTGAGGTAGTTCTTAGTTTGGTGCAGGTTTGAGATGACTGTGAACAGTCTTGACTCTTTTGAGAAGAGCTGACAAGCCTTGGAGAAGCTTTGAGAACCTTTGAGACAGTCTAAACCGACTGTGACTTTGGCTCAAGGAGCGGGATCGGAAAGCGACCGTGTTTTCACGATCTTTGGACAAATCAAAGTCTGCGCCCAATTTGTTAATTTTCCGCAGGAACATGTGGCTTCGACTGAAACCCACTCAAGAACCCAACCACAAAGGCCAACAAAGCCCTGGAAAGAGCTGCCCATGCGAGTTGTCCCAGGACAAGACGAGAGCGCTGAGCTTGTGACGCTGACAACTCGGGCGTGCCAAACTTCTTTTCAACATCTTGCAGCAATTCTTCCAATTTAGGCATGGCTGAGCGGCTGAGCCCTTGGTTTCTTTGGAGTTCCCTTCCCACGAAATGAAAATACCTTCCATGTAGCTACGCGTGCGCCAAACCCAAAAACACAAACAATCCTCACCATCTCGAGGTCGATAAATGGTTCGTCCCAGAAATTTCAGCAAACCCATTTTCTTCGCTGGGATCTGGCCTATCCACCAATCTTCCAATTGTCCTGCAACTTCTTGGGTCAGGTTTCACCGCTTTTTTGGATTTTTGGTCACTTTGCTCGCCTTAAAAAGATCATCCACGCACACCTTGGAAAAGAAACCCCCGTGTTCGTGGAAATTCGAAACAAAGTCGATTGGAAAGTCGTCACCACCAAGGCGATAAAAATAGTTCGCTGCAACTCCAAACCACAACAAAGGTGCTCTCCGCAGACCGTTCATGGCCTTCTGCAAACCAAGACCATGAACGACCTAACCTTTCATGGTGATGTTTTCGGGCAAAAAAACAAGGTCACATCCACCAGCGCGTGCATAAAAGCAGTGGAAACATCGCCGTCAAAAAATTCAATGAAATCTCGATCACCAAAGCAAGATTCCGGAACGCGACTCTCTGCTTCCGACCATGCACCAGATCCTGGCTCACCAGCTGCATATTCATGCCCTCCTCTTCTGACACCTTCCTGCCACCATTCACACGAAGAGGGTTGGCAGGGAGTTCAGAAGCCATCTCCACTCGTCTAGTAAGACGGCAAGGAAAGCTTGTTTGGTTTCATTTGACGTTGTTGGATGTATGTTTGCAGGCGCTTCCTTTAAGCATCAACGTCAAAATTTTCGCTCGCAACGCACTTCTGGTTTTATGCGACTGAAATGAACTTTGGGTCGGTGCGCCGCCGCCTTGGTTCCACTTTAATAAGAGCTGAAAAAAGTGACCAAGTTTTTTGTTCCTTCAAGAAAACAAGTTTCCAAAAACCCAAGCAAAAACCGACCAACATTTGCCGGCCAAGATGGAGGCCATTCACTGAGAGTTATATAATTGGATTTGGTGTTCGGACAACCCCGTTTGGGTTCCGTTTCTGGGCACCACACGGCTGCGCCGCTCTGAACAAATTGGATGTGGGGCTATCTGTTGCGTGCTTGGGAAACCATCGAAGATTGTGCCATTTTTCGCCCATTGGCAAAAAATTTGGCTGAATGGAAGAATGTGAATTTTTGTCCATCCTGTGTTGACCGCAATTGCTTTGCGCACTGCTTCGTAGCTTTCTTTGTTGTTTGAAAGGGCATTTGCACTTTGTTCAGCAGATGCCAGCTGGTTCACCACCTGCAGTTCATATTGATTATTGAAGAAGGGGTTCTAGTCGGGTTTTGTGATGCCTTGTCGAATGTTACCAGCACCTCTGAGCGTTGATTTCTTGACGCGGATGCTGTTTGAAGTGTTTTAGCGGACGACAGGAGGTTCCAGCCTTGCCTTCCGCCGAAGCAGAGACAATCGCCATCGCGGAAACCAGTAAGTAGCTTGTCGCCTCAGGCATGTCAGTGGAGACTGTTCGGGACGGGATTCCTCTTGATGAGCTAGGCACGCCAGCCAAGACCACAGGCAGCGTGAAGCTTGTACAACGATGGACAGGCGGCTATTTTGATTTCCACGATGGAAGGCTTGATTCGTCGGGTTAAGCGCGTGGAGCTGCGTGCCCACTGTACGTAAAGTACTTGCGTCGGTGATGACGCCGCTAAACTCTTGAACGTTGGCCGGGTGCGACTAACCCGTCGGACGGATTGACCAAGACTTGTCGGATGATTGAGATGTGGATTAATCTGTGTGATGCTGTTGGGCTGGTTCCAGGTTAGAATTCTCACCAGGCGGTGTTGCTTCGATCTGTGCCTCGATTGGACGATGCCATGCTTGTCGAGCCAACGGCTGAAGAATCCGTGCCATCTCCCACGGTCAGCAAGTAGCCTCTGCCGTTGGGGGCTCTTTGGGCTTGTCCACGACACATTTCCGTTCACTGCTGGCACGGGAAGTTGGATTGACTTCCCCCTCTCCAGTCTGCAGGGGTTCACTGCCAACATGGCCTTTAAGGATTCCTCAGGCACTGCCAACGTGCTGAGCACATTGTGCGCCCTGGTGAGTTGCAAGGTATGAGAGGCTTCGATCGGAGTGCTATCACCGGATCACTGCTTGTTTCAACCAATTATTTTGGCCAAGCATTTGCAATTGTGGGCTTGGAACATCACACCCTAGTGCCAGCTGCAATCTTGTTAAGTTGGCTCCTTGGTGATTGATATGTTCATCGAGGTGTACCTGAGCAGACTGCACAGTATTCACTGTTTTTCTTTGCCTTTCCTTTTCTGGGTGACGGTTGGCTCTTACATCGCGCCTTGATAGTGAAATAAAAAACACCCGAATATCAGCTTTACGTGAGAGGAGGCGCAACCAGCAAGACGTCTTCGCCAGTGTACTTGGTCGTGCGCCTCCTCCGACCTTTTCTGTTCCATTGCTCTTGGCCCTGGCAGCTGGTGACAGTCCACCTGAGAACTTGTTCTCGGGGATGAAGAGGGGTGAGTGGGAGTTGGTGGTGGCTTGGTTACAGAACGGCCCTCCATGTGACATCCTCGTTATACCTGGTGTCACGGTAGGCAGCGTTTTTTAATCGAAAAGATGGTGCAGCTTTTACCTTCTCCGATTTCCTCGTTTCTATTTTTTTGGTGCGATGTTTGGCACCAACCTTGTACCGCGCTATGATCTTAAGAAATGAACTTGGCTGGCTTCACTTTGTCTTCGAGTTGTGGCGATGTGCGGCGCCGTCCGCAATGCACGCTTTCATGGGGAAAGGATATTTGGCTGGTATAGAAATAGGGCAGAGGAGTAGGCAGGCTGGGCCATGCTGTTCACATTGGATGCGGAACTTGGTTTTTGGAAGGGTTTCGCAGTACACGGTGTTGCAATCCTCGCACATGTGCACAGATTCGCAGCCGTTGCGTGCAGACGAGAACTTGTGATTTCATTGTTTTGGAGCATGGAATGAAGAACTAAGAACTTTGAACAAAAACACGATCAAAACGATCGAACGCGCCGTTTTCACAGCTAAACCTTGGGCCACTTAACCTGCACATGACAACGGTGGAAAGCTGTAACACTCCACCTAAAAAGCGGCGTGCAGTAAAGGTCGCTTTTTTCTCACACTTCACCGCTTTCCACGTAGCGGCGGGTTCGGCCTTCAAAGTCGTCCTCCCATTGGCTCGAAAGGACCGCCACGCTGAATGCAGCGAAGTCCCGCTGCTCTTCTTGGGTCCGCCCCATGATGTGATCAAACACCATGTGGTAGTACCGCTTGCCGTAAAGAGAGGTCAAGCGGGTTCGTAGGAACTCCTTCAGCTGGTTGTTGGGGAAAATCCCAGTTTCTTTCAGTTTCCTTGCTCTTGGCTTCTCTTCCGGCTTCAGCCATGCAATCAAAGCCTCATAGTCCCACCAGGCAGCATCAACCGGTGGAAACTCCTCATAGGGCATCTCGGCCAGTTCTCTGGCTCTGGCATCAGTTCTTCGGGCACTTTGGGCAAGTTGTTCATCAATGTCCACTTCCATAGGGCTTGCTTCATCTCGTTCGGAGGTCGATGGCTTGTACCTCCTTTGATATCCTCCAAGGGGATTGCTGATGAAGTATTCTTCACCACTTTCTGCGTCATCAGAACTTGCCAACAACCGGTATTCTTGTAGTCGTCGAAGTCCTGGATCCCAATCAGTCACCCAACTTCCAACCCAGGTGATCTCTCCTCCAAATGGGTTGTTTCCATTGTCAGTTTGACCTTCTCCTTCAGCTTCTGGTTCAGACTCTCCATCTTGTGGCCACATTCGAGTCTCTGGTGTTGCTTCATGACCTAGTTCTTCTGCTCCTTCTCCTTCTGATTCTCTGGGCAGCAAGGGTTCATAGGTCCGTGGTGCAAAATCAGGATGCCATTCACCAATGCCTGCTGCCATGCTTGCTCTCATAATCATACCCACTTCATTTTGGAGATCTTGTTCACGTTGAAACTCCATTGTTTTCTCCTGTCGTAGAAAGCGACTGCATGTTCGAAAGAAAATGGAAATCTTCATTCAAAATCTGTAGCCAAGGTAGATGCCAAAGGCGAACACAAACAGGGTGTAGACCCACGCAATCTTGAAGATCATCCACCCTGTCCACCACTCTCCTCCTTTTTGTCTGCAGTGCAGTCCTTCTCCAACCACTCCTTGTTGCAGCAAAAGCAAAGTCAGTGCTCTCACAACATTCGTGGGTATTTTGGCTCCTGAACTTCCATGGTCCAGCACCACCATCTGCACCATCTCCTTCTTCACCTCCTTCATCTTCTTTGCAAGCATCTTCTTCTCCAGTTCTTGGTTGAAGGTTTCTTCGCCAACTCTTGTGAAAATCTCCTCCTTTCCTTCTGCATTCATCTCCATGCAGCCAATTAAGTACATCAGAAATTCACGACGTTGTCGACTCAGCTTCCAAATCGGAGACATTCATCAAAGTTGGGATGTTCTCCATGACCAAAGTCTCTTTCTTCACTTCGAGTTGCATCCACAAGTACTTGATGTCGATGTGCTTCCGTCTTCCAACCCCAAGTCGTTCGGTGAAGGCACGACACGAGGTGCTGTCAGTGATGGCCTTGATCATCACCTCTCGTCGACTGACGAAGATCCATAGATCTTTCACCTGAAGTGCTTCTGCAGTCCCGCCGGCTGCTGCCAAGAATTCGGCTTCACAGCTGCTCAATGCAATGCTCTTTTGTGATCGACTCCAGCTTGTCACCATGCAGCCATTCAAAAACATCTGGACTGAACTGACACTATGCCTTCTTCTTGAACTGCTACTCTTGTCACCAGCCCAGTCGCTATCTGTGAATGACTCCAGGTAGTCAGGGCCATCTGCATCCGCCACCTGGCAAAGAATCTCTGACTTCTTGCTTCTGTACTTTTGGTAGCGAAGTAGCAGGCCATAGTTCTCAGTGCGCCGCAAGTAAAGAATCACGTGCTTGATCTCTGCCTCAGCTTTCTTTGTTGGTTGTGCCATGGACTGGCTCAGGTTGCGGATGCAATGTTGCACATCCACTCGATCTTGGCTCACATAGAGCAAAGTTCCAAGTGCTGAGCGAAATCGAAACTGGTCTGCTCCTTCAAGGAGGTCGGAAGGTCCTCCTTCCAACTCCACCTGCGAACTTTCTGGGGTTGCTTTCCCCGTCCTGTTCTCCAGGCCATAGAGCTCCACCAACGCTGGAATGTAGCGCTCGTGAGGCATGATCACAATGCCTGCCTTTGTGAAGTAGTGTCTCTTTTTCAAGCACCTCACAGCTTCGTCTTCTGGTTGGTCGTCTGCAGGCGGCGGCGATGCCGCCATCCAGTGCCCTCGGCGCCACCATCTTTGGCCGGCCATGGGCCCCGCAACATGTTGAAGTGGTCATTGACCAGAACCTCTTCCAGCTCCAAGTCGGCTGCCCTCCGGCTGCCGGCTAGGACTTGACCACTCCCTTTTTGGACTTTGCCGGTTTACTTTGCCCCTTGATTTCGCACATCAGGACGCTGGCCTGTATACAGCAGCGTAGGCCGGTCCTGCGGTTCAAACAGTAGCATGAACAAATTGTTGTGCAGGTGTAACCTTCTGGGAAATCCTCAAGTGTGTTCGCCTTCACACGGGGATTGGCGTTCGCAGGGTGGTCGGTTGGAGGTGTTGGATGTCGCTGTGACAGTGGGATTTGTGTTTCAGGCTGTTGCCTGAAAGCCATGTTTTCGTGAGACAAATCCCAGCTAAAATTGCAAGGACACCCGCCAATGGAACCTCGCTGTCAACTGCGCAAGCAGGGGCCCACGCCGTTGCGAAGTTGCGACGCTATTTCAATCACAAGAATCTCGACACTGTTTGCCATGCGGTATGAAACACTTTGAGATGCCCCATCGGCGTAACCAAAGCAACTGCTCACAAAACTGCGGGATGCAATGAAATTGGTCGGCAATGAAACTGGGAATGCAACCGTGGCGTGCAAAGGAGGGGCACGAAAGCATATGGACATTGGATCTGCGATTTGCTGACTTGTGTCTGCATGTCTGTAATTATGTAAAAGACCTGGGGATGAGCTTGTTGGGGTTGGATTTGTATCGCAAATGCGGCAAGCCGCGCACATTCAATACTTGAAGCTTGGCCACCGTGCGTTTATTACGCCGCACAAAGCCCGGTGACATTTTGTCCCGCGTTCGCAAGCAGTAGCGATGAACACCAAAAGAGAACAAACGAAAACAAAAGTTTCATCCACAAATGAAGATTGGATATTGGCGTCCACCTGTGTGGCGGCAGCATCCAGGCATCCACAGTGGGTTGTCATTGCATTCCTGGCTAGAAGTTTGGGTTTAACCATGATTGGCCCTGCAATGCTGCCACAGGTTTGGGGGCATAAAAGTGTTGGATACAGCTAACACCTTTGTGGCGTGTGTCCCCCAACAGCAAACACACTGGTCCCCGCATCAGTCAGGACACAGGTATGTTGGCCTTTTGAACATACTGCGAAACACAAAAGTGGCAAGCGTGTGACAACGTAATGCCATCTAGAACGCAAGAACCCGGCAAGATCAGAAAACAACGAAACAAACGAGTGAGAAAGGATCGTTTGTCGCACAACCTACCATGTTTGCAACCAGTACAGCATCATCATGGTTGCCTTTACGCTGGCTGTTTTATTTTTCCAATTTTGCGTTTCATGCAATGCGGCGGAGGAGGAGGTGGAGGTGGAGGCCGAGGCATAAAGTTTCGCAACCCCCTGACAGGTGGGAATTAGGTGCTTGCACCAATGCAATTCGATTGTTGTTTTGTTTCCCTAAGGGGTTTGGACGGTCGGCGTGTAAAGCACTCGTATGTTTTTCTGACCTCGCATACAAAATGCCTTGGTGCAAACATGGGTGGGGTTTTGTCGGCTAGCTGCTAGCATTTGTGGTTGCTACTTCAGCTCACACTCAAGCGTAGCGCGTGAAGTGAAAGGCTCACGAATAGATCGGAGTTGTTGTATCTTATTTGTTTCTTATTTCAAGTGTACGGGATTGGCACTGCAAGGGTTGCTCCGTACTTTTACATTATGTATCAACAACATGAAATGGCTCGGTTCGCTTTGATGGCGGCCCTGAACACCAATGTTTGGAAGGCCATTGACTGGATTAGCATTGGATGTTGCCACTGCTCTTGTTGGATGCGTTTGCTCGGCCATGACGTGAGGCAACATGGGAACCCAAACGCCTGCTGCAATACGTTTTGCCAGCAAGGCCTTCCATGAACATACGTCACACAAGTTGATGTGACAGTTTGTTGCAACGCGCTTTGTTCTCGGTAGGTGGCAAGGTTTCGCCACTTGGTCGCATGGTGTGACGAAAGGTGGTATGTGCATTCTGGTTGCCACCTGAGGTTGCTTAGATTCAGTCCCAGATGCTGATGAGGCACAAAAACAGGAAATAGAGGCCGTGGGCTAAGGTGCACCGTGAATCGCACACGCTGTTTGGCACTAGCATTGCGAAACATCTTGCAGGTTCTTGAAAGTATTTACGCTGAATCATTGCAGATTCTGAGCGAGGAGGGTGAGAGGCTCGGGTATGGGTTGCGGCTCAACGCAGTTGCGGTGTTTTAGTGGCAAGTTGTGCAGGCCCATGCTTTTGCGTGTCGAAGTGCCCGTTGCCTTAGACAGTGGTTCAGTCCAACTACTCATTGAAACGGCTGAGGGGCAGGCGGGCTGCAGCTCTGGCGTTGTACTACTTTATCCCTTCGAAGCTTGTGCAGTATCATAAAAATGTTGGTGCATATGTTGCAGCAAATGCGCTAGTGTCATCAGCTCGCAATTCTTCAGTCAGATTTGCATTTTGGCGCTGGAAGGTGCCAGCAGGGTCTGTGGAAGAGCTTCCGCCATGCGTTCTGTTTATCGTTGGGGCCTGACTTGATGTCAATACTGCGTTTGCCCGTTAGGCCTTGATTGCTATCTGATTGTTGCTAATTTGAGGCGCTACCACCTCATTGGCCATTAGCGGGACCAGCAACAGCTGCCATGGTGCTGGAGGTGCTCCAGCCTTTCTTGATTGCATCGTTGTCGTGCTGACGCACCTGGTTTGTTTGCCAGTGTTGCAACCGCAGGCCCCTCACATGGGCAGCTCTGAGTTAGAAGCTCTCGAGCCACGTGCTTAGAGTCTTAGAGTCAGTAAGTTATAAAAAATTCCTGATATGATTTTAGCAGCAGTTTGCTTTTGCATCAGTCAAGTCAAAATCAAATGGGGTTTGCAGAAACTGTGTCCAAATACAGACCCTACATGTCAAGGTGCAGTCTTGAAGATGAAACCAAGCAAGAGAGCAGCGTTTTTGACTGGGTTTGCAAGCTGCAGGCACGCTGATTGTGGAGGGTTCGCGCTGATTCTTCAACAGATCCCATATGCAATTTCTCCGTTTCAACGGCTCAGGAGCATCTCCATGTTGAAGACCAACTCCTGCTGTCTTCGGAGATGTTCCGTGAGGAGCACATGCCTTCTGCAGGTGCTTTTGTGCCCTTGTGCTATTAGTTTTCAGATGGTACTGCATCCGGTAGGACAATCCGATGGAAGTAGCAATGACTTTGCTCTCGCACAACCAGCGTGCAAACCACGAAAGGCGCCAACGTGAGAATCAGGCACGGTATGAAGACGATGCAGGGTGCACCATTCCAAAGAGACGATGTGTATATAGACATTATGCAGTGACATTGGTTTTGGTTGAAGGTGTGCCCAGTGTGCTTCGATGAACTTCCTGGTTCCAGAGGAGTTTTTCTATCGTGTGGGCACTTCGGGTGCTTGCAGCTCAGATTTGAACATGCTGAGCTTTGCTGTTGGCCCGTGTCTCGTAATTGTGCCTTTGAGGCCACGACTGCTTGCAGCAGATGGCAAGGCTTTACACTTCGGAGGCGTAGGGCAGTTGCGCGGAATTGGTTGCTTTGCTTAGAGTCTTAGAGTGTTTCTGAACCTCCAAGGTTTGAACAGTGCCATGTTCTCAGCCCTGTCTTAGACCATGTTCCGTTCTGTTTTTTTTACATTTGCACCACTCCAAACATCACTTAAAACATCTTTGGTAGACATGCCTGCAACACACATAGGTTATATAAGTAGCTGTCCGTCACTATGTATGTAGCATTCCGCATTCCCAAATCTGGCACGTAGTTCCAAAAAGCAGGATCAGTCAAACGCCTCTTGGTCGGTTGCGCAGCAGCAGCAGTCACAGTGCGGACCGTCGGTCTGGGATCCGCAGTGGGATCAGAGTCTTAGAGCCTGAGTCAGATCGTTCTGGATGTGTAGGGCACGGCGAGCGGTAAAAGAACGGAGTGCCACATGAGCGGCACAAAGGGTGGCCTGAGGGATGTACAAGGCCAAGCCGCGAAGCTCAAAATAAACGGAGAGCTCTGCCAACGTCAAATGAGACCGCAACGGTAGCTGCAGTCCGAAAGCAAAAAGCAGGCAGGATCAAAAACAAACCTGCTGGTTCCCTCGTTTGCTAGTCCGCTGGTCCCTAGTTCGCCGACGCTTCGTCTCCGCTGGTTCCCTGTTCTGGTCATCTTGTTCCACTGGTCCGTTGCTCCAAAGGCGCGGGAATTGCACAATGAATGTTCTTTCTACTGTACTTGATTTTGGATCATTTTGCAACGTTTGGATTGCGAATCAGCCTTCTTGCAGCCGCAAGTTGGCTTTGTGCTTCACTCTGCGGGGGATGCGCTGTGCCCCAAACCTGGCTCTGTGCACATACGCCTTGGTACACAGCCTGTACTTGATCGGTGTAGTGTAGGTGCAAAGATAGGCTATTTGTAGATGTTCTTGGCTTCAAGAGGCTTCCATCGTATGCGTGCTGGACGGAGGTACTGCACGAAAGAATTGCAAACTGCAGGGTTGCCATTCTCAACTGAGCATTCTCTGTTGTTCTTATCCTTGTGAGGGTGCTCTAAGAAAGGGACACGTGACATGTCGCTCATGGTTCTAACATGTTCCAAGTCATGACTTACAACATCCCATTGTTACGCGTGTTCGCGGCCTTATGCTCAGAACATGGCTGACAGGTACAACTTTGGGCAAACAAATTTCCCAGACGATGTTCCAAGTGGGTGTCGGTTACTTTTGACATTAAAGTTGTTTCTTGCGCACGTGTGTCCTCGAAAGTTGGAGCTTTGGATGCTTTGTGGTCGCCTGTAAGGGTGATGTGACAGCGCTGCGCTGCCCAGTGCCAGACTGCAGAGTCCCGTGCTTTGATGCCGACGTCCTGCGGCAGCTCTTGGGTCGAACACTCAAGACTCTTGTTTCATCACTTTCACATGTGGTAACGCATTCCGGCGCTCGCTAGCGGCTAGCGGCTAGCTATCAACATCTATCAACCAACAACGACCTCGTGTTGTTTTATCCTTCAGCTCTTTTGCATTTTGGTTCAAGGATTGAGCTGCTGCTCAGTCAGGTTAGTGAGTGCAAAGAAAGCTGTGCAAAACTTCAATTGAGTTGCCATTCGGCTTTGCTGCCTTTGCTGAGGCGAATCGGGGTGCTTGATATACTGAAATTGTTTCTTCTAGTGGTTTGCCGCAAAAAGCACAGGAATTGATTCCTGAATCTGAGTCCGAAAGTGTGAGAGCTCGGGTGAGGACATGGCAGCTTCTTCAGATGATCCTGGTCCAACGGGTGAGAGGCGATTTGAGATCAAGCCGCTCAACTTAGTGTGGGTCACCGTTCCCACATAAATATGGGTGTGGGGGGAGTCACGAAAGAAAATGTTCCACCTGGAAAAGAGCCTTCAGGAAGTGGAGTGCGGTGGCACTGTGGGCATGGGACATCGTGGTGGACAATTGCGCGATCTGCCGTAACCATATCATGGATTTGTGCATTGAGTGCCAGGCGGGGATCAAAGGGATGAAATCCAGGCAGTTTGTTTGTTCTTTGATCCTTGTTCTTGGTGTGAAAACCACCATTCAAGGCCAACCAGGGCTCTCACACCAGCGAAGAGTGCACAGTGGCGTGGGGGGTTTGCAATCACGCATTCCACTTCCATTGTATTTCCCGTTGGCTGAAGACCAGGACGCTTGGCTGCCGTTCGCAGGGAGTGTTTGGCAGTGTCATTGTGTTTTGAAAAGGAGAGGGCTAGCGGCTAGCGAGACAGGGATAGATAGACAGATAAGTAGGTAGGTAGATAGATGGATAGATGGATAGACGAGGGAGAGAGGAGAGAGATAGGTGGATAGGAGGATCATGGAAAGAGAGAGTGGAAGGGCGATGAGGGAGATGATAAGGATGAGAGAGTCCAGAGACCAGAGACGAGCATGAGAGAGAAACAACGTGAGAAAATGGCTTGGGGAAGAGGGAGAGAAGGAGAGGAAGACAGAGAGGGAGAGGAAAAGAGCAGGGAGAGTGCGGACAGTTGTGTAGCATGTTGTTTAATTTTGTCGAAGCAGTATGACCGTCCAGGCAAGTGTGTCCATTGGACAATGGAGAATGGGAGTTCCAGAAGTACGGACGCTGAGCAGTTGACCAAATGCGCCTTCGCCCAGCCAACGCAAGGGCCCTGCCCAGTGCACTACACACCAGACCTACAGCTCATGTATCAAATTTAAATCAGACATTTCTCGACTGGGTGGCCCTATTTTGCGTTTGCACGAGTCTTGGATGTTGCAGAGTGGCCTCACTGGCTGCAGCTTTAAATTTGCTCTGAACAGAAAGCCGCGCGACAAAATGGGTGCTGAGTGGTGAAAGGCAGAGGCGTTGCCCTGCCATGAATTGTGCTGTGAGTTGCCAGGACTCCCAATGCTTTTGGCCAGCAGATCTGTCAAACGGAGTCATTGTAGCTGGCACCGTTGAAGTTGGGCAACCTGAGGTTCCAACTCCAAGTTGCTTGAGAAATGGGAGGAGCTGAGCTTGAAGCATTGCCTGGACTCGATGGAGGCAGGGGCTCATAGGGCCTTTTGCACAGAAAGCCTTGACTCTGACCATTTGCACTTCGCCAGGATGTTGTGTATTGCCCCCGCTGTGATTTGGAGGGTGATGGGCAGCGAGTTCCTTGCATCCAAGACAATGAGCACATGGCCACATGCGAAGTCTGTGGCTTCACCTTTTGCGGTAAATGCCGAACCGTCATGGCCTTAGCTCTTGTTCTCTACCGAGCTAGCTTCTAGAGCAACTCGTGCCACTTGTGGGTACTCAACTTTGTAGAGGTCTTCGGGTCATGCTGGATTTGCCGCATCGGTTTCTGCGTTGGGCCTAGGTATACCATCCAGGCATGTGCCCCAGCATCCAACATGGGATCCCCTAGCCACAAAATGTTCACGAGAACGGAAGAGCTGTGGGTGCATGACATGATATCAGGAATCTGCCTAACTTCATTTCGGGCGCAGAGCTGACATCACGTGAACTTGCAATGGCCGCCTTTGAGGCACTGAGTGTGCCTCTGTGGATGATCGATTGGACGCCCTGGAAGCGAGAGCGGCTGGGATTGGGCCAGAGGCAGAACTGTCACATCAATCCAGAGAAAGATATGTCCCAACAGATGTGGCCACAGGCAAAGGCTGCACGCGCTGAATTGTTGACCTTGCGGCACCTGGCCAAAACAACCAAAAACTGTCCAAAGTGCCAGATTCTGAGCACCAGCGATGATTTGATTCACATCAACTTGTGCACTTTTCCTTTCCTGATTGCGTCCCTATGCCTAGGCAACTTTGGAATTGAGAAGAGTGAAGGCTGCAGCAAAGTCCTTTGCGGGCGGGCTTCTGAGTTCTTTGTGGCCAAGCGTGCTGCTATATTTTTTTGACATTTCTGGGACTTCAGCTTGCAGGAACTGCAAAACTCACTTTTGCTGGCGATGTGGCAAGACCATCACTGGCTACGACCATTTTGCCACCAGCGATTGCCGCCTGTTCGACGATGATGAAATCCGCCGTTGGAATCAGAGGGCTGGCCACTGAGAATTTTCTGGAGCTGAACAATGAATTTGACAGAGGATCGGTGAGAATCGTCATCCTCGTACTTGAGGTGCATCAGGTGGACAAAGCCCAAGCGAGAGCTCATGAGGCTGGTCGTTCGCCTGAGCGGCATTTCGCAGCTTTTATCAGCTTGGCCTGGCAGGCTTGATGTACACTGTACACATTGTTTGTTTCAGGGCATGCCGCATACCCCTACTTTGTGCGTGTTTTGTCCAACACTTATCCATGTGATTTCTTCAATTGATTTGGTTGTTCTTCACAGACTTAGTGGACAGCACCAAAGACTTCATTTCCTTGAGATTCCACCATAAACATGTAAATACTCCATGTTGGAATCTTCTTTTTACACCCACGGTCGTAGATCTGACCAATCCAGGCTCGCTTCTTGGCCCAGTTTATGGACCCGGAGCGGCTGAGGGAGCAAAGCCGGGAGTGTCGGGGGCCTCACAGGGGATGCTTGTCCACTTCTTCGACGCACTAATTTTACATGATTTCACTGTGGCGTTTGCAACATGTATATATATATATATTTTCACCCACGGTCCAAACTTGCATTTTTGATTCGTGCATGCTATCACGCAACGAGTTCAATGATCCAACACAACAGCGAGTTTGCGTTCCTGAGGCCCTCGCTGCAGGGCAGCGGTGCTGAAAGAGAGCAAGAACAATCACCTCCGTTGCTATGCTTGCATGACGCAATTCTGTGCCCCTGCCTTGGGAACGTCTTTTCTTGGGTGCCGGGCTTTGAGGGCTTGTGCTGCTTAGGCGAGATGTTTTGAAGTGCTGCCCAAAGGCAAAGCCAGTGAGCACTTCAACAAACTCCGGAGTTGCCCGCAGCACTCTGACGAGTAGGAATCCTGAGCAATCTCGGTAACGTGGTGATGGCAGCCAGAATGGCCAACCCTCCACAATGTGGTGCAGCTGTTGTGCACAGTGACAGTGTGCAGTAGATAGTGTATCTCATTTGGATTTTCCCTTGTGTACAGTGTCCAAGGCCATAATGTGGGTTATACAGTTGTACATGCTATTATACTTGACACTGTGACACTGTGATCATGCTTCAGCCAGAGGCTTGTACACCTTGTTTGGATCTGAAGCTTTGGGTTCAAGCTTGGCTGCGCCCGGCATGGAGGCTGAGACCAGATAACGGCTTAGACTTGTGGATCCTAGGGCCACACTCTTTAACAATCCAACCTTGCTGGCGCCTCTCTACAACAATCTATGCCAGCCGTTCTTGTGTTTTCTGAGGACTACTGCAGGTCTTACAACGCCTTGACCAGGCCAGCGGAACCATGCTGCATCCGGACTTTCGTGTTGAATTTCCAAAAGCCAGAAAAAGTTCGATGCAGGAAAGGTTCTGGAGCGTTCCGGATCTCGACCGAGTTGTTCAGGAGCTTGTGTGGTGAGTATTGAAGGAGCTATCAAAGAGTCACGAGTCATTCTCTATTTCTCACAAGACTTTGTGCAGGAGTTGGAAGGTCTGGACTGGACGCCCAAAGGCCACGTTGGACTCCACGTTTTTTCACTTATGCACCAGGCTTAGCAGGCTCAACTTGAGCAGGCGCGCGTCCGTCCCTGGACCAAACTACCTGGAGCCGGCTGGGTCGACACTTGGTCAAATTCGCTGGGGGCAGCGGCCTTGGTTGCCTGCCTCATACAACGCTGAACCATTGAGCAACACAGTTTTGTTGTAACCAAGGCCAGCTTGAAGCTTAGTTGGCAGCAGAGGGTTGAAGCCTTTCCCGTTTGCAACTACCAATCTATTTGACAACAGCTGTCTTAGGTTACAGCGCATCCTAGCCGCAACGGCCCCTTTGCGTTCGACACTCAGACCTTTTTCCCCAGAGCTACAAAACCCATGACAACAGGCAACCCAACAAGTGGGCAACTGGTATTAGGCGTGTGAGTCTGTATGTGGCCTGTGTACATTCACAGTCCGTTCCTTTCTCCTTGCCTGAACAACACTGGCGACCCTTACGCTAGGTTGAATAAAGTCATTCGACCACTGTTTAAGCCGGGTCCGTGAAATGCCATCGTCTTTCCAGCTTGGGCTGCATAAGCTGCTGGTCTCTAGCGAAAATGGGCAGTCACTTGCAATGCAACTTGCAAACTTTTGTGCGACCAATAGGCAGCTCGATGTGAGTTGAGTGCACTTTGTTGTTAACCACCTTGGAACTGATGCAGCAAACCGCTGTGCTTGAGGCCAAGACATCGCAAGGACAGTGAGAGACCTGACTGAGGGTCTCAACAAGTGTCTCAGCCACGCACAAGACTTAGCTGCCCTGGTGGTACAAACCAGCGGTCTCATGAGCCTTTAAGGCTGGACGAGACGAAGCCAATGAGGCTGCTTGTTGATCAAATGAGCTGGCAAGCTGTATGAGCTGCGCTGGCAGGCACTGCCACAGCAGCTTTTAGCGCACTTTAAAGTCCAGAGCCAAGAAAAAGGAGATGTGCTAGCTGCCGATTTTGCGCGCTGTGCTGCAGTCAAGGCGATTGATGGTGCACCACAGCTACAGTATTTCAGGCTACCGTACTGGACCGCGAAATCGCACCCGGGCTAGCGGAGTGGGAAGCGCTTTTTGAGGCAATGCTGTGGCTTGGATTCCAAGACGCGCTTTCTGGTGGCCTTGGCTGGTGCCATCCGGTCAATTCAGGCCTGTGTTGATTTGCCATGACTCGGTGATGAGCTGTCAGATCTCGTTTTGCACATGTCCTTCGATATCCGGCAGGATCCAGCCCTGCTCCGGCCGCAAATGGCAGCCCAGCCACAAGTGCTGATCCTGGCGGAAAGCATTGGAAGTACTTGGCTTGGACTGCTCAAACACACTCTCCAGAATATGAGATTCAGAGTACATACACAGAGAAACCACGAGTAGCCAATCGAAACGACGTAGAGTAGATAGATAGTGCTTTCGAAATTGCGGAGTATCGAACGGTTGCACTGTTGAAAAAGACTAGTTTTAGGTAGGACAGATAGGACAGATGAAAAGGCTTCTTTTGCCTTGGTCTTTAATTGAGGCACCTTTTTTACCGTCAGTGGTGACCATGTGACCGCCCACTTGCTTGCATCTTTTTTCTTGAATGCCCACTTAATCCATTTTGAGGTACTTCGACGGTGGCACGACGCAAGACTGGAAGGCTACTGTGTTGTATGGCAAGCAGCTGCAGACTATGCCGCCAAGCACCTGAAAGAGGAAGGGTTATGATAGGGCTATGATACCGCCAAGCAATTTCAATGCTCCAACCATGCAGGAGCTGCAAGACTGCTTGGCCAAAGGAATCGCTCAGCCTAGCTCTCAGAAGCTGTCCAGCAATTCAGGCTCCACTTAAAAGGAGCATGGAGAAAGTACTTTCCACTTTGTTGCCAGGCAAGCTGCCCGAACTGGAGGCCTTGGCTCCGCGGAACGAATGAACTCATCAAAAGCAGAGTTCAATGATTGACAGTATGCAAGAATCATGAAGTTTCTTGAAACTTTCTGAAGTTACACACGAGGTGCGCCTTCCTTTCAGCTTTCTTCGTGGCCCATGGCTGGCTGTCCAATTGCACGGGAGCCGTGGCCTTAGGGTAGAGATCATTGAGGTGTTGAACGAGTCCAAGTAGCTCCTAGTAGCGTCCTTTGTTCCTAGTAGTACGGCCAGGAGCCCCTTCTTGTTACTATATAGCCACCCTCCAAGAAGATTATCCAAGAATTGATGACCTACTGTAGTCAACCGCACCTGTACGGATTTGCCTCGAGGTTCTCTGCTTTTGCACGGGAGAGGTGCCAAGCAGCTTTGGTGGGTTCTTTGAACGCTTCCCACTGTCCAGCCATGTGCCAAGTGGAGTGCCATTCTGTTTAGAGTTTCAACGTGAAATTCTTGACAGCAACAAGGAACATACAATGCGACCATCTATCCTTCTACGACTTTGCCAGCAACTTGATGCATTCGAAATTGATGCATCAGAGTCCCTGGCGTAAGCAGCTTAGCTTTCTTGTCGAACGTGGCTGGACGCCCAGCTCACACAGTTTTACCAAGGCGGATCAGCTTGACCAGCGAATTTGCTGTGAGATTTCGTGCGCCCTCGGGTGAGGCTTTGGCCATTCTGAAAATGTGCAGTCTTGTGCAGGTGACGCTGGCGGCCCCAGCCCCTCTCCTAGCCCTGACGAGGCCATTCTGCGACATCTGGAGCAGAATGCACTCGTCCATGAGACATGGAGTTGGACCAGACCATGTCAATGGAGGCGACTTCTGAAGCTGGAGCAGTTGCAGCTCAGCATCGCACAGTTTGAGCCTGAAAGGAAATGTGTATGGACTGTGAGACAGGTGTTCTTTTGTGACACTTTTGTGTGCTATGCCATGCCCTATGGCTTGAACAACATGGGGCATTTGTTTCACTGCGATCTGGTCATGCCATTGAGGTCCTTTCCTTTGGTGGGAGTGGGGCGAAGTTCAAGACTGGCCCGATGGTGGCGTCAGGCAGACTGAAGCTGTTTGGCGATGTCGCACTGTTTGCTTCTTTCTACTAGTAGCGTCCTTGCTGCTAGTAGCGATGCCCTTTCTTACCAGTAGCGATGCAGGGAGCTACTAGGAGCGTCCTTTGCTAAAGGAGTTTGGGATGTTTGGTCTGAGAGTGTTATCAGGCCGATGGACAAATCCCCCACCGTCTGAGAACAAACGGACCCCCTAAGAGGAAGCGTTTGATGAAGAGCATTGCACTGGCTTTGGGCCCGTTGGAGGTAGTCCCGTGCAGGAACCGCAAGCCTTAGGCACCGAGGGTGGGTTCAACGCCCTTCCTTCGTGCGAATGACTCATTTCATTGCAGGCTTTGACGGCTTCGAATCTGCGAGAGGGAGGGGCAAAAGCGGCAGTTCGCGCATTACAGAAGATGTCCGTAAGGAGACGTCTTCAGACTTTTCCTTTCTTCTTTATTTTGTTTTCCTCCCTGAGACATTTAAACAATATATTTTTCTTATTGTTCCGCTCTACATATCGCAGACAGCCTGACCAGGATAGCAGTGGGGATGCCCCGAAGCTGGTGCGTCGGTCAACGACCGAGAGAACTCTTTCGTGGGAAGAATGACATTGCACGGAGTGACACCTCACAACTTGTGAGGTCCATTGACTGGAACGACGTAAAGTTTCTTGAGCAGTTGGCCGCCTTTGCATCGCTTCAAGCATGCTAGCTCTGCTAGCTGCATCGTTTTCCTTCACATACAGAGACATTGCAGGTGAGACTTGGGTTGAAGGCTGGAGATGAGGGCTGGAAGAAATCTTGGGAAGAGTCTGCGGCCAATCTGCCAGTCCTTTGACTTCCATGCTGGTCCATGCCTAGCCGTGCTAGCACGTACCTGAGGCTCTGTGAGAAACGAGAGATCGCCCCGACATTCTCGGAACAGAAGCCTCCCAAGGAGGTGATACCATGCTTTGCTCTCTCGTTAGCTTGACCTTGCAACATTCGTGATAGGTATTGGTTGAGTTTGTGGAAGTCAACCTCTACCAGACGAGTGGCAAGGACCGAAGATTTATATTGCCGGAAATCATGTGCCCTTGTTGTAGAATAGCAGTAACCAGAGCATGTGGCAGGAATGGGCAAAGCGCATCTTGTACAAAGCCGAGGGGGAGGACGATGCATGGAAGGCGTACTTTAGACTTCAGTTTTTGTTGACATGGAGGATGATCGCCCTGAGATCGACTTGCACACGTCTGAGGAAGAGGCGCTTTGCTCTTGCCAGAAATGATGCGGATGCAGCACCAAGTTAGGAGCCTCAAGAGCCTCAAGAGCCGCAAGAGCCTCAAGAGCCTCCAGAGGAGAAAAACCCTGAAGGTACTGAAAGCCAGCTCCAGGCAGGACTCTTGAAGGATCTGCTTGGGCTTCCTTCCAATCGCGTGCAGGAGGTGTCCACAGCTGCATCTACGCCAGCTGGTGAGCATGAGGATGTCGTAGTGGGAGGAGGCTGGGGGAGGGGGAGTACATGATGGCATGTTTGTTGGTGATCAAGGGCACGTGATTGCTCCTGGGGTCTCGGACAGGCCCAGCTAGCAGCAGCAGAGGAGGACCCAAGACGGTTGAAGTTGACTTGAGAGGCTCCACAAATGTGGAGCCGCAGAAAGAAAAAGCAACGATGGCCGCAGAGGCACAGTCTGCAGAGATTCAGCGCTTTCAGAAAATCTTTCACATCTATATCATCTATACAATCTCACTCAATCTCCATTTGCCTTCACTAGACCCCTTTCCGGATTGAGGCGATGGCAACGCGTGACTCCGTGATGCAGGCTGCCTCACAAGATGGTGAAGCGTCACTGGACAAGAAGGAGAAGAAGGAGAAGAAGAAAGAGAAAAAGGATCGAAAGGACAAAAAAGAGAAGGAGGACAAGCCCAAGAAGCCGAAGAAGGAGAAGCGGAAGATGGACGACCAGGACCTGAGATTGGCTGCCGTAGTCGCAGTAGTCGGCCTAGGCGTAGTTGTTCCATGTTCATCGCAGGCCGTGGTGGAAGTGCAACGTGGCTCAGACTCCAGTTCTGTGGAGAGCATGGCGCCGTCCCAAATGGCCGCTGGGGGGGGGGGCCATGTGGTATCAGTGAGATCCCACTATGCTTTGAAGTGATTTGGTTTGTAGTTTCTATCCGTTGTAAGGCACCTCCAACACATAATCACAAGCATTGGCCCCAGAGATTTGGTCATGTTGGGTGCATCGAGAGACAGCACCATCGCCATTTAGGACTCGCTTGTGCTCTCCATTCCTGGAGGGACGATGTCACAAAGGACTTTGCTTTGGGCACCTTGCTGACATTGCAGTTTGCGCCAGTTTGGCGCATTGCAGGAAGTTTATGTACCGCAGCTCACTCCCAAAGTGAGCTTCGAAAGCCGGGCGAGGCAAGGATGATCGGGTGAACCGACGAAAAGGAGATTGGCGCAGTCTTTTCACATCGCCGCGCAGTTTTGGCATGGTGCACCAATAGCCTGGGCTTCCCAGGCTGTGGCGGAGTATCGGGAGAAGCATCCACAGAGTGGACGCGTGAGCAAAGGTGCTGGAAAAGGCCTGAAAACGCAAGGGGAAGGGTCCAGATAGCCAGATCGCACAGTGAGGCTTTGGAGCAGGAGCTTTTCAGTAGTGATTTGCCAAGTTGGGCCTCATTGATCCGGAGTTTTTGATGATGGAGGCAGAGAAGAAGCACTACGCGCCCCACCAAGCAGGAGCTTGCCTCAGACTGGGAAG
Source organism: Durusdinium trenchii (assembly GCA_963970005.1). Lineage (NCBI taxonomy): Eukaryota > Dinophyceae > Suessiales > Symbiodiniaceae > Durusdinium > Durusdinium trenchii. The sequence goes on along the minus strand of CAXAMN010022485.1, from coordinate 953,967 downwards.
CTTAGCAGGTAGTTGCATGCAGCAGAGAGATGCATTGGGCCGTTGAAAGGATGCGTGCATGGCCGCAAGATGCTCCCGCCCTTGTCTCAGAATCCTCTCCTGCCCAAGTGAGAACAGTCTGTAAAATGCAAATTGTGGAGCTTCACAAGTCTCTGTAAATGGGACCCGGAGTCAGGGATTCAAATAAGCACCTAGACCTAGGGCTTGGAGAGCTTCATCAGCGGTCAGGTTCCGTCGTTTCACTTCAACACTATTCTGGGTTGAAGGCTCGCTCCAGGGCACCTGCACGTCCCATGGGAATTCCCATGGATCCAATGATGCAGCGCACTCAGCCATATGCGAATGGCACTGAGCCACTTTGGATCAGTCGTCAAGTTTTCCAGGATGGGCCACCCTGGCCCCATCATGGTCCTTCCACCTGAAATGATCCATATGCCAAGAGCTTAGCCGTTTGCCTTCAAAACTGTCAAGCGCATTCGTCGTTTTGATCCGCTTGATTCTATGACTTGGTTACTTGTGTGTGTGTGTGGCTTTTATGAGGCAAGTTCCTCAATTTCATCCTCAAGTGGCGATGATGATGGATCCGTATGGTTTCATGATGCCACAAGAAAGGCATCATCCAAAGAAAGAGAAAGACAGCAAGGACTCCGCTCAGGAACCTTTTAGCTTGACCCAGATGTACGGTGGGAGCCAGGAGAAAGAAAAGAAGAAAAAGGCTGGATGCATGAGCTAGGGGCCTTGAGTAGCTATTCTTGTAGGATCGTTGGCTTCGTTTGTGTAATTGGCATCGGCGCACTCTGTAAGCAAGCTGCATGCATGCAGTGTTGAAATTCCTGGAAGGAAACTGAGAGGGTCAAAGTCAAGCAAAAGGACTGCCGAGAAGTGATACTGTAACTTTAAGCAACATGTATGTCCTCCTTGCACGCTCTTATCTCGGTGTGCCAAGAGGACACGCCAGAAGTGAAGGTGAAGAAGGACAAGACGGCTCGACACAAGGCGCCAGCCCAGTGAGTTGATGGTAATCCTTTCAACGTTCCGCAGCCAGGAGAAAGTGCCGATTCAACAGGCAGGACTGGTTGGGCTGTCGTGCAGAAAACCCAAGTCCACCCACACAGGTCAAGAGGAAGGAGAGAAAAGTGGATGAAGAAGATTTGTAATCAAAGTCATCGCAGATCACCTCTTGCAGAAAAGTCCGGCTACTCTACAGCGGCACAGATGTGCCTTTGGAACTCTGATGCACGCCACAGTGTTCAACCACGAGTCAGCAAACATATGTGGACTGTTTTGCCTTGAATCTTGAGAGTTGAACACATTTGTGATGTTCGTAGCCATTCTTTTGCCTTAGATCTCCGGCGTCTTCTGTAGCCGCCATGGAGTTTTGCCGCAGCTTGCTGAGTCCCATGTGAACAGGGTCATGCAATCATCTCCAAGTAGATTCACGTCGCCTCGTCCCTAAACGTGTCTGGCAAGAACATGTTGGGTAGCTGAATCGCTCTACCACGTACTTGTAGAGTGCATGACTGCACTGCACACAAGGAGCACTTGGTGATATTTGCCAACAGCCTTGACTTGCTTTCATGTTGTCACAGCTCGACGATGCAATTTTGGACCCAAAGCTGGCCACTCACTTGATTCGGGCAGGGGCCGAGGAGACGTTTGCAAAGCCTTTCGCTAGCATCATTTGGATGCTTCGTGGTTTTCGAGCTGGCAGGTTGGAGCTGAATGTCTATCACTGCAGTGCAGCCATGACAGCTTTCCACAGGGCCGAGAGATGGATGGGGGCGCTTGACTTAATTTCTCGCTGTCGTTCATGGACAGTACAACCTGATGACTTTGTATTGGGCACTGCTATGCATGCATGCGAAAAGAGCGAGCCGCCTGAATGGGAAAAGGTTTTGACTTTATTGGATGTTGAAGGGTTGGGCTGGAGAGCGTTGACCACTGCCCAGGCAAATCCAGCAATCAGTAGTTCGTGTCAGGCCAAGAGATGGGACTTGGCTTGTGAAATTCTTTGGAGAGCCTCTTCCGCACGAGCAGTGGATAGGATTAGCCACAACTCTGCATTTTGCTTGGGAGTTGGCATGTGGCAAAGAGCACTGGGCTTGCTGGATGCAACACGCAGGCAAGTCGAGCCAGATTCAATTACAATTAATTCTGTGATCAACACATGTACAAGCAGAAGTTGGCCGGTAGCATGTGGACTTGTTGGAGACATGAGGTATCAGAGACTACCAGTGACCGAAATCACTTGTGGGGCTGCCCTTAAGGTTTGTCAGCAATGGACGAGAGCGTGCAGTTTCATGGAGTTCATGACACGCAGTGCATTGAAGATCAATGTGATCGTTGGGCACACGGTTTTGGCTGCCCTTACCCTTGGCAGCATATGGCGCTTCACTTTGCGCCAGGCCTTCAGGCTGCAAGAATGTGGCAATTTAGATTGCAAGGCCATCGTTGCCAGCATTGACAGTATGTCAAAGGCCTACCGCTGGGAATTGCCGTTGTCACTTTTCATGCTGCATAGAAGAGACTGTCCGCAGAACATGGGCTGTGTGCCATCAAACGCAGCTTTGGCTGCCTGTGGGCAAGGAAATGGATGGGATGTGGTCTTGAACTTGTTTGGTGGGATGGCAGCTCAGGCCTTGGTTCCCGATGAGATAACTTGGGGAACCTTAGTCAGCTGCTTGGAACAAGGAGCACGGTGGCAGTTTGCTCTCCACCTCCTGGCCTGTGACAGAGAGGGTTTGGCGAAAAGGTCTGAAATCTGCACCAACTCTGCTGCAAGTTGCTGTGAAAAGGCCTGTCATTGGCAGAGCACATTGTCACTTGTGCATTGCCTGCGGCATTTTCGAACCTTTCCTGGAAGCATCAGCTGTAATGTTTGCGTGTCGTCATGTCGCAATGTGGGCGCCTGGTGGTGGGCGGTGCAGGGCCTCGTGGACATGCACAGCCGGCAGCTGGTGACCGAAGTGTCTAGCAGCGAAGCAACGATTGCGGTAGCTCGAACTTCGAGATGGCTTTTGAGTTTGTCCCTGCTTGCGGGTCTTGCAGGTCTTGCCGGAGCAGATGGTGGAGCTGCCTGGGCTACCTGCATGGGTGCCGTGATTGAGTCGCCTCTTGCCCCAAAGCAACGCTTGCGATTCCTGGCTGATCTTGGTAGTTCAGCAATGATTTCCACGTCCCTACTGCGAAGCCAAATGCGCACCCTTGCCGCAGCGCGAGTTTGTCATGTATATATAGCTCAAAAGTTGACCGTCGTCAGCATGAATGCTTCCTGGCTCCATTCCTGACCTTTCCGCAGGCTCAAGGTAGATGGACGAAAGACTGGAGATTGAATTGGTGCAAGCTGCATTTTTTTGGTTCGAGCTTTACAAGTCTCAAGTGGAACAAAACACCCTGTACCGAATAGCCTTGCAGTGTTCTTGGAAGGCACCTCAGAACCAGTAGCAGCAGCAGCGGTGGTGGTGGCAGCAGCGGTGGTGGTGGCAGCAGTAGCAGTAGTAGCAGTAGTGGTAGGAGTAGGACTAGGAGTGGGAGTAGCAACAGTAGCCGGAGCACCAGCAGCAGCAGCAAGCAGTAGACATACACCAAGCAATACTGCAACTAAAAATTTACTCCCCTCTCTCTCTCTCTCCATTCTGGGTTGTCAAGTGAGGGGCTCCAAGCCTCCTTGCGATGTTCCCCTTTGATGCGACGACTCGCCCTTTGCACGTTAGGACTCGGGCAGGCCCAGTGGGTTTTGCCACTTGAGAGCCAAGACTGCCGCCGAGAGAGTGGTGACGAAGCCGTTGCAGACGGCACTGCGGCATTGACCGACCAACACTTAGCACCAGCCCACCAGTTCCAGCAATGGCAGCGCCACAAGGAGTGAAAATTACCGGTTTGTGCTTTGAGGCTGGGAATGCAGACCAAGCGGCCTGTTCCAAATACGCAATTGAGACATTTTTTTTGGTGTTTTTCATTATGTTTTTTGGATGCTGTTACAGCCTGAAGCTGGAATCTGTGCTGTGGGCAAATTTCAATTTGGAATCCAATCCAAGATCATTGAGGTACATTCACTGCAGCAGTAGCACAGTGGACGCACGAGCCAGAATTGCTGAACAATCTTGCAACTTCGTTGGCGGCACTGTCACAAGAGGTTGCCTTTGACGGTGATCCCCAGATGGGCCCTCAGAATGATCTCGGGTACATGCCAGGCATGGGACCAGAAGCCATTGTTTGGGTATTGCCCCTGTGCCAGTAGAAAGGACAGCTTAGGAACTGGAACGCTCCTGGGTTGCTTGGTGTTGTCGAAGAAAATTAAGGTCATTCGGTGCTCGAGCACTTTGCGAAGCCCAAGCAGCAGCTGAATTGGCGTTGGTCATGGGTCATGCACCTGCAGGTGCCCTTGTGCAAGCCATTGTAGAGTGACACTTCTGCGATTGGATGGGAAAGCCAAAAGCACAGTGGATCAAGCGGCCAAGATTCCAAGAAGCAGACCAAGGTAGTTTATAGGATCTTTGCAGTTCCTCTCCATCCCATGCATGTAGCTTGGTCATCCATTTGCTTTTGGCGATGTGCCCAAGGCTGCGACACCAAATGCAGCTCACCACCAGTGAGGTGCCGAGCACTGTTGCTGAAGCATTATCCCTGTGTGAAGGACGTGTCGACACGGATGGGCAGGCTGGAGCCACACCAAATGATACAACTTGGGTTTGAGTCGATTTGAGCGGTGTTTGACTTTGAGTTTGCTCACTCTATGGAGGGAGATCTTTTTTCGAGTTGCAATCCAGAGACGGTCACCCAGCAGCGCGATTCACGTCCAATTTCGGTATTGCGATTCGTGCTTGTGTCGTGAGTGTGATCCGGGACAACCTTGGTGATCTATTCATTTTGCCCCCTGGCCTGCCCTCTCAGCTCTTGGCCTTCACCGTGATTCGAGCATCGCGAACCTCCCTTGAATCTTCTTGGGATCACGTCTCGATTGGACAGCCAACTGGCTTGACTTGATTTGAAGTGCAGAAGTAATTGGCGTCCTCTACCACAGCTGAGGAGCATTTTTTCTTTGCATAGCGTCTAAGGCTAAGGCAGGTCGCCTCTAGTAAGATCACAAGAGCGCAACAGCTTTAGGAAAGACAGTTTTTCAGCGGTTGGGACTTTGGCGCGGGTACAGCCACATGGAAGAAATCGTATTGAATCTTGAGACTCTTTGGACATCCATTGGGATTGTAGACCTCGATTGTCAGAGTTAGCTTGCAGTTGGAAGTTCTGATGAAGCATTTGGGGTGAAGCCCTGGATGGAAAGGACCTCTATCAAATCGGAGCATATACAGATACCTTCAGTGGCCACCTCCAGACGTCGTTAGGTCGTTGTTGTTTGGCCTCGCCAAAATTCGGTAAAATACGCTAAGATACTCTTAGCACGAATCTGAAGACACCAGGAGGACAAGACGGCCAGAGGACAGCAGCCACGGGGTGGCCAGAGTGTTTATGCTAAGCTGCTAAGAGAGAACAACAGTAAACCGTTTGGGATAAATGTTGGTGCAAGACGAATTGATGTTGGACAAGTTGATGTGACCATGATGTGAACCCCTTACACCGACTTGTTCGGAAGGGCAACGACATGATACAGAAAATCGATGTGATTTCGGTTCACGGTTGTAGTTAGTTGTAGTTGTATCACGTCAGAGATGGTCGGATTCCGGATAACGGTGTAGACAATGTTATGACAAGAGTAGAGTCTAGCCAGGCCAGTAAGGATTCTTAAAACTCGTCAATCTTCATTTGCGGTGCCTGCGCAATTTGTTCTTCGCTCCCTACACACCAAGCCGCAGCAAGATATATAAACATGTCAGTGTGAGTGTCATTGAGGATTACCCTTCGAATGTGAAGTTCCTTGCAGGTTCCTTGGGTGCAGGAAACTGGCGAGTCACTGAGCTTGCATACAGATGTGGTATGCCGAGACGCTAAATCTTTGGAGCTTGCAGCGTCCGAGCGTGAGAGACGCCTGGGATATTGGCGACCATCTCAGCTACGCAGAGCCTTCTTATTGCGGAGGATTTGTGGTTTGTTGCTTGTACAGGATGTCTTTGACATCCAAGTTCTCGCCAATGTCTCGTCCGCCCTCCAGCACATCTCGCAACTTGAGACTGAGAGATCCCACAGGGTGGCAGAATCATCTCGCGTGGAGGCCTCGCGAGGTCACAAAAGACGTGAAGTGAAGGTGCCGCTCCAGCATCCTTTCACACACCAGGCAGGGGAATCCAAATCTTTGCAAGCTCCCATCTGCAGGCTATAGTTCTACTATAGAGTATAGACCTTGACACTGAACTTGTCCCCAAGCAAGAGCTCTATTCTATTGGTTCTTCTGGCAATGTCGCGTCCTTTTGGAGATTCTAAATCTATATATATATATACATATAAGTCATTGAAATTGCCTCTTTGTAGCAGATTGGATCCTTTTCAGTTCTTTTCATTGCCTTGGAGGACCTGCTGTCTCCGCCTCTACTCCGAAGCCTCGTGCAACTTCTTTTGGGGAATCGTATAGAGCTGGATACTTTCAGCTTTATTGAAAGCCGACCTGGCAGCACAGACCAGCCTTGGCACTTTGATGTTCCACTGCCAGACTTTGGGTTGAAAGGTGTTGCTCCATCAGCCACTGGACTGCAAGTCTGGCCTCGCAAGCATGCAAAGATAGATTGGTACACTTATTCACGCCGCTCCGCGGCATGGTCCGCCCGCACTGCCATAACAGTTGCCCAACAAAAACGGCGAAAACTGTCACCCAAACAGACTCGAAATCACAAAATCTGGCCACCGGGCCTCCCGACAATGTCTATATAGAGTTTATTTACATAGTTATATATATATATATATTACATTATGTCATATAACTATATATAGCTATGTATTGTGGAGCTTCGCATTTGCCAAAACACCGTTATTGACAGTTATTTCACACACCGGAAAGCAAAAGCCACTAGAACTAGCGAGGTTTTTGAGGTTGACGTTGCCAAAGGCGCCACTATGTACCGTATTTTGCAGTGTTTCTATGCTCTGTGAGGCAGAAACCACTGCAAGTAGCGATGTTGTTGAGCTTGCCGTGGCCCAAAGCACCGCTATTTACAGTGTTCTTGAACCTGCTGCCAAAAAGCACCGCAATTTGCGATGTTTTCAACAACACGGTTGCCAAAAGCATAGCCATATGTGAGGTTTTAACATTTTCGCTCAAAGACGTCGAGCCTCGGCAATGCACAAAAACACTGCCAAAACCAATGTTTCTGCCCAACAAAAACGGCGAAAGCCGTCACCCAAACAGCCTCGAAATCACAAAGTCTGGCCCCCCGGCCACCCGACAAGACACATGGAAAAAATACGTGTCTCAAAGCCGAGAATCGAAGACCAAAAGTGAACATAAATATCACAGTTTTTTTTTACTTTTCTCTTGCCGGTTCCGGGCGGGCGCGTGCACGAACTAGTCCATTCCGTGCCGTAAAAAAACGGTGTTTTTTGAAGTCCGCCGTCACGACCTATCAAAAACCAATTGTTTTGGCCAAAAAATGCCCTCCCCAGTAAACCTGTACCTTACAGTTGTTTATGCCATCCACTTAAAGTGGTGCGGAGCAGGCGCAACCATGAACTCAGCGCACAACGGACGCGTCCCTCTTTTCTCCTCAAGTTGGGATTGGGCCGCAATGGGCTTGAGCCAAATCAAGTGAAATGCCTACATGCACGAACGGAAAACAAAAGGATCAAGCGTGGTGGTCATGCATCCTTTGACTCACCCGCCTCCCCTCTTTGGAGCTTAAGCCGTTTCTTATAGGCTTTCTGTGTGCTCCTTTGTTGAGCTCGAACTTCCTGCCACGAATCATCCTCTACAATGGTCCATTGACCTGGCAGCATGATCGATTGCAAAACATTATTGCCTTTCAGCTTCGTTAAACAATCAGAGGCCTGTTGAGGGCCGGGGATCCACCGACAGAAGGATGTAGCTTCTGGATCGGCCAAACTTTCACGAAGTGCTCTGATATCCAGAGCTGTTCTCCGATCCTGAGGAAGTTCTTCACTCGATAAACAATCATATGCAACCTTGGCGTCGATGATCAGCAAAATGGGACAAAGTTTCACGTGTTCAAACCACCGACGCATCACAAAGGTGCTATCTCGCACTTCACACAAAATCGCTCTCAAAGACTCAGCATGCTCGTATCCGAGCGACGCGGCGGCAGCCTCTACAGCTGACGAGCTTCGAACTACTCTCTTGCATGAGGTGCTGCACCATTCAATGGGAGCAACTGCACATTCATTTCAGATTGAACCTTGGGATTTGCCAGCATCAAAAAGATCCCCAATTGGGATTTTCCCCGGGGCATGGCTGCTAGCGCTCCGTCAGTGGCCACGAGGACCATGATCTCCTTCAAGGAACAACCTAACCCTTTGATGTAAAAGCAAGTCTCTTGTCTCGCCTTTTGCACGGTCGAATTGGCAAGGCGAAGTGTGCTACCGGAAGCATCTACCAAATTCTGTTGCAGGAAAGACACAGCGAAGGCCAAGTCTGGTCGTCCTTGCTTAGCAAACCAACCAAGTTGTCCAACCAATGCTCTCAACTGCGAAGCCTGCTCTTGAGAGACTGGTGCATCGTCGGCCATCGCAGCATTGAACTCAATCTCATTCAAGGCCTGACAGTAAAGGTTCATGTCCACTGTCACTGTGTGTCGGTCGTCACTTTGACATATCACACGGCCAAGGAATTTTCCTCCTTCCTTCAGATCAGTCCAGCTGCCAAACTTGAGCCGAGTCTGGAGTGTTTTCCAGTCCTCTTCTACTTCATGGCTTCCAGCCAGCAACGCATCATCAACGTGCAAAGTCACCAGCCCAATCAACTCTCCACGACTGTTGTGCTTCAAGAACAAGCGAGGAACCAGTTTGGATTCGGAGAAACCAATGTCTTTGAGTGTTTCACGAAACTTCAGATACCACAAGCGAGGGCTCTCACTCAGTCCAAAGATTCCTTTGGTTGCCTCAAAGATGTCGCTCCGATTGTCTGGACCAAGCCTCCATTTGAGGTATTCAGCAATCTCTGGTGGCAACTCCAACCCCTGCAATAAGGCTGCGGTCACATCAGCAATCACTATCTTCCATCCTAAGGTCGTTGCAATGCGCAACAAAAGAGTGTGAACGACTGACAAGGCTGTTGGGCTGGCGGCATCATATTTGCCAAGATCTGGGTCACGATGTCCTCCTACACATAATCGACCCTTGGGCTCAAAGCCATTCAACAACTGTTTCTTGTTCACAATGACCATACGAGACCGAATCACACGCTCTTTGGGCACAATTCGCCCCATGGGAACGGCACGAATGGCCTCGTGGTCGAAGTGGATGGCTAAAGCTTTCACTAAGGCCGGTATGGTCAGCCTTACTTCCGCAGCAGTCATGTCCTTGACACAGATCTCATTACGAGCGCCAGATGGTGGTCCGTTGCTGTGACCACGCTCCAAACGACAAGTCTCCAGCTCTTTGTTCTTCAACTCCTCATCAAAGCCCTGTTCTAACAGAGCAAATCGAGCTTCACGAAGTTTGGCTTCTTGTCGAACACGATCTTCTTGATCGTGTTGTGACGTCTGATGAAGTGTCACTTCAAGCGTCCAGCAAGCATGGGCCCACTCCGGAGCCCAGGGCACCACTCCGGCTTCACACATCACTTCGAATGCAGCCGTCTCTGAAGAGGTCGATATTCTCCCTTCAAGGCTGGAAGGGCCAAGGATATCCTTCTTGCTCAACTTACCTGATTTCTCGATGTCACTGGCCTCTTGCAAGTCACGCTTCCGCTCTCGCTTCAGCATTGCATGGCCTTGATCTAGGGAGTCGAAGGCTGCGCGGATGTCGCTGTCCAACCTGGCACGCTTCAAGGCCGAGTCTTGCAAATCCCCCCAGTCAGCTAAACGCTCCCGAATCGTATCCCAAACATGTGCTTGCGCCCCCCCTTCAAAGAATTCTACTTTATGCTTTACTCTGGCATTTTGAAGACGAAATGGGTCCTGTGCACTACCCTCAGTCGAGGATGTGGGCATGGTAGAAGGCAGGCTTGGATCATGCGTGGGGTCAATGGCTGGCTTCTTGGGAGGTGGTCTATACCCATCAAGTCGGTAGGCTGCTTGCCTGGATCGTTCAAGCTGCTGCAACATTTCGGGACTCTGTTCCGCCTCCGGAAGGACATTGGATGGCACCGGACCAGTGGGTTCCGCGATCGATGCATGAGTATCATCTCGTGCAGGGCTCTGGTGTCACTGACGTTTCTGAAGGCATGTCTCCTACCACTGGTGCTGACATGTCATGACCGATTGGCGGACTAGCAACGCTAGCCTCGGGTTCAGGACTCCCTGACTCTTCTGCCAAGTCTTCATATCCGGACGGTCGCACGGCTCCAGTGAGCTCTTGCTGCATGTCAGACAGAACATCACAGATATACTTAGTATCTAAAGTTTCCTCAGGAGTTGCTAGTCTGACGTTTTCAAGAGCTACCCGGATCACACTCCCCTTATATCGAACCCACGCTTTATCGATACCCTCCGTGGCAGCGACCACGGCTGGACCTTGTTGTCCAGTGGCGTTGTCTTGCAAGCGGCGGTGCTGTCCCGGAGGCTTGTGGAAGTAGACAATGGTTCCTGGCGTCAACGAGAACAATTTGGGCGAGATCGGGAGTTGAGAGCTATCCTCAAACGCTCATGCGAGTCCAACCATTGAAAGGCTGACATGGCAGCACACCTCAACTGCTCCATCCGATTCACTTCCTCATCATGTGTGATGGCATGATTGGTGCTCATCCGCACCTCGCCATCTGCCACTTGTTGGACGAGGGCTGAGGGGACCACGACGTCTCGTCCCTGCACCACCTGCAAGGGTGACCGACCACACTTCCTAAGGAGACGGTTCTTTGCCTGACAACACATGGCAGTGGCTAACTTGAGTTCAGATTCCTTATTGAGACTTAGCTCATGGATGCTACGAAGAATCATGAGTTTCAGGATGGCTCCATGACGCTCACCCAACCCGGCTTTGAATTTGGCAGCAGTGGGAATCACATTGACCTTGATGTCGAACACACGACACATGGCTTCGAAAGTGCCTCGAAATTCACTGCCACCGTCCACAGCCACTTCAGCAGGCGGGCCATGGCACATGATCCAGCGCTCAAACAAAAGTTCAGCACTGACTGCACTGCTGGGGTTCTTAGAGCAAATGCCATATTGCAATGAACAGAAACCGTCAAGGATATGGGTGATGTTCCATCGCTGGCCGGAACAATCCAGGACAAAGAAACTGTCAAGTACACACTGCTCATTGAATCTACCAGGGGCTTTGGACGAGGCTTGCGGTGCTGACCGCGGTCCCGAGATCCTCTCACAAATGCTGCAACGAAGCAATTTGGCTCCTTCGATCACACTCTTATGCGCACCATTGATTTGAAGCATACGGGCTAATCGTTCATTACTGGGGTGACCAAAATGTCCATGCAACTTAGCCAATTGGTTACGAACTTCTCTGGGAAGACGCATTGCAACCCCACTGAAACGAACATACCCGTACCGAGACCCGATGCCCCCCAAGGTCACCCTTCCGCTGATCTTCCTCCTCCTGAAGACGTTTGAACTCCGTTCGAATGGCACACTCGGCCATGTCTTCAGGGTCTCCTATGACTTGATCTGGAGGGGGTTCCATTTCAACGGCGCATGCAAGGTGGCTGTCACATGGTTCATCGAAAGGCTCATGGGTGTCCCACCTCATGGTGCAAACATGGTTGATGGAACATGATTCACACACACACACATGCGATGCAATGAAGGCAACATGCAGTCGGTTGGTCGCTACATGCTTCACATGCTCGACTTTCGGCTGGGAGATCGGGATCATCAATCGAGCTAAACATGACCGGTGGGACACTTGGGTCAGAGTTTCCGCACAACGTTTTCTCGGCTGCTTCAACGATGTGCAAACACAGTTCCTTAGTCCACATGCCTGCCAACAATGAACGATTGACCCATTGTCCATGAACACATGTAGCACCTTCGATGACCTGATGATCAGTACGCTCATGCGTGCACTGGGCTTTTTCTTCTAGAAACGAAGCGAATCGAACCGAGTTGCAGTCAAGCACTGTTCGTTTTCTCATAGGCTTATGGTTTCCGGGATCTTTAACCCGAATGCACACTGATCTATCACGGCGCGATGCAGGTGTGGCCGACTCGTCATGATTTGGAGTTCAAGCGCCTTGCTCAACCAAGGCTGCTCGGTCAAACGTAACCCACCCTTGGAGGTTTGCAAGTCCCAGACTGCACGAGTGAACTCCCATGGATGAACGGACATGAGCCGTTTCCACACTACTACATCTTGGTCGTTGATCGCTTGCAGACTACTCCATGGGCCGCATGGAGGGCAAATCAAAACTAAGTCAGGACTCATGGCATCCAATTGCTGCAAAACACGGTCTTGTTCGTACTTAGAATTGAGATCATCCCCACACAACAAATCAACAGGTTCCAAGGCTATCCAATGGTCGGATTCTGAAGCAAACAAGGACACCGAAGTCCCAAACACTTCGAGCAAGCAAAATTTCCGATCAGGCTTCACTCGTGCCGCCTCTCTCAAAAGGGCTTGACCTTGCAAGGCGTATTGCACGCCTCTCTTCAGCCGCTGAGCTTGCCCTCTTTGGAATGCTCGAACACAGGAAGGGGCTCCTAGCGAAACATCACTGCTCCTTTCGGCTGACGGAGCGTCTTCACGCATGATCCGAAGTGGCCCCACATGGCCGCCAGCTCGGTCGCATACAAGCGGGCCAGCCAAGCCGGCTGTCGCTTCCATGGCAGGCGGCTCTGTTCCATGGCTTGCCTCATGCGCAGCTGAAGAAGGAAGACCTTCCACTTGTGTACTAGGATGCGCTGATGGGTGATCCACGAACAATTCATGGGAGGGTCCCATGACTTGGTGAGTCCCAGCATAGGGAAGTCGGCCAACTCTCCTGTGGTCGCTGCCTTCATGGCTGCTTTGTTCTTGGCTTTGGTTCCCTTGGCCGGAATCACAGCATCTTCGGTCACCTCCTCCGTCTCTGGCACTGATGATCGATGGCTCTTGGTCTTCGCCTTTGGTGCTGTCGTCCGACCTTTTGGTGTCTTGTGGCGGTGCATCGTTGAGGCCATTGATGCATCCTCCTCCCAAGCGTCCTCCTCCGGATTCGTCCATCCGGGCGAGAGAACTCCCGCCGCTCCCAGCTCTTCCTCCTCCTCCAATTGCACTGAACTGACCTCCGAGCCCCCGAAGTCTGGGCCCGAATGAATGGCATGCTCCTGAGGCCTGGCTTGAAGACGAGAGCTCGCGGCTGGCACGGCTGCACTCCGATTGCGTCGGCTCGCCATGTCGTGTACTTGGCGCACTATCACACAGCGGCAAGGGCTTGCCGTCTCAAGCGTGATTTGGACCCCTTGCCTACGGCGGTGCCTTGACGAATCTCAAACATGCGCACTTCATCACAATTGACCTTTGGCTGTTTATTTTGCTCAAAGACGAGTGTGTGCCACGACGGGTTTTTGGGAAAGAAATCGTTGATCCGAACCAAATAGTGGCCTTCTGGGGAAACACACAAGGCACATCTACGTTCTCCCAACCTCCTGATCTCACATGCATTGGACTCACAATCGATGCACATGCCTAATAGGTTACACACAGCCTTACTTAGCAAGGGTGGACATGGATAATCAATGACGTTGACAGCAAGAAGACCGGTGTGACCTTTGATTGCAATCTCAAGAAAGACCCGATAGCTCGAGAGACGACGGACCCCGTCTCCAAAGCGAAACCAATCGGAAGCCCTTTCTACTGACACATGCTTACCGAGTCGTTGACGAATGGCAATTTCCCGCTCCACCCATGCTGTCCCTGCTACTGATCGCACACAGCCGATGTCTAAAATCATGACTCCTTCATAATCAGTGCTCTTAGGGGGATGTGCTAGAAAAGTATCAGAGGACAAGTCGAACACAGTTTCGGCATTGTCTCCAAACCCGAATCCACCCTCAGCAGCAGCGACCATGTATGCACGAGCGGCATGCTGTGCTGGCTCCTTTCGGCCAATGTAACTTTCTAAAACTGCCGTCAATGCGGCATGCGAATGGATGGCGGGTGTGCCTTTGGCTGCCTGAGTCGATGCACCCTTAGACGCCGATGAGGCTGAGGCGGTCAGCGCTTCTGAGGCTGTCACTGCAGGCGGTGTCACCCGCTCTGAGGTCATCACATTGGCACCTGCCGAGGCACGAGCTTGGTTCTTGGGGCAAACGGCATCTCTGCTCCAGTGTCCATAGCCTCCGCATGCCCTGCATGGATTTTTGGCCATAAGCTCTTCGAGCCTTTTCTTGGCAGCATTGTCACCGCCAGCTGACTGCTCAGTTCGACGGTAGTATCCTCGAGCTTGACGGATGGCTTTGAGCCTGGCTTGACCTTGCTGCGCGGCCAAGAAGGCCTCATGCTCGGCTGCCGAGATCTCATCATCACCAGTGGCCGGAGGCTCTTCATCCCCCTCTTCCGCAGCGATGTCCTCGGACCCAACACCAGCTTCGTCCAACACATGAGTGCCATACGAACGACCGAACCGACCTCGTCCATGGCCAGTGGATGCCTGAGTGGAGCCACCTTGAGTGACATCCGGCTGCAGTTCTGGCAGAAGTGGCCGGTCAGAAAGGCCTCGTCCGATCGGTACAGTGCCTTGCAAAAAGGGCCCCATGCGGCGCAAGGCCGGATACACTGCTGAAGTGGAGAGTCTGTTCCCAGCTGCAGCCATCACCAAGACACGATCACGCTGGGTCAACTCGGAGTTGTCCAGCACGTAGCCTACCAAGAACCTTTCTCCCATGGCAAACTCAGCATCCTCTTCCAGCATGAGGTCTCTCTGAGCCTCTACGCGCATCAAAAAGGAATCCAAGCTCTCATGTGCTGCTCTTCGACATTGCAAGAACTCACGCTGTGCCCGTTCACCACGCTGCCCTGAAAGCTCCTGCACCAAGGATGACGATTCCAAAGTGCTGAAGATCAACGCCAGTCCTTCTGGCTTAGACACCTCATCCACAGACAGCTTGCGGGTCAGGATGGATGCACGGCCCTTCAAGACCGACAAGACCCGCGGGCCAATCACCTCAGATGGCAGCATACCGCCTTCTCCAGCGATCCACATCTGCACAGCCCGCTTCCACTCTTTGTAAGATTCGGTCGGCAGTGCTGCAAAGGAAGACGGATACGATGAAGGGATGCGGGGCTTGGCCTTGCTGGGTGCATTGGATGGCGCATTGGCCCCAGTCTTATCTTCCAGCCCTTCTTCATCACTGTTGCCGTTCATGCGGAAGTGCTCCCACGGGCCGGCTGGACATTCAGCCGCATCCATGGGTTCATTCAATTTGCCATCAGACTGCCACCAATCTGCCACCTGATCACCAAGCGTCTCCGCCTGTAGTTCTGCCTGCCCAGTGACACCATCGCTAGGATGCACATTGTGATGCTGTTCTTCATGGGCCACTGATGGCACGTGGTGTGCAGGCCTTGGCTCTTCATGCCAAGTGCTCCATGACCATGTCGTCCAAGGAGAAGAGGACCAGCGCCAAGAAGACCAGGAAGTAGCACTCCAAGGATCCGGATACCACTCATGCCAAGAATGCCAAGCATGGTCACGCTCAGAGTACGACCGCCAGTCCTGGTCGGCGGTCCAAGTCCATCCCCGTTCATGCCCTTCTCCATCCCGACCAGCGTCAACGTGAACATCCGCACCTTGTTGATGGCACCGGTCAGGTTCAGGAGAACTCAATGCAGGCGACGGTGACCCCTCCACCATCTCTACCATTTCATAAGAAGAAGACGTACCGCTTGCGGTGGACCGGCCTGGTCCCAGGCTCGCGGCTCCCAACTTTGAAGTACCCCTGGCCCTAGCAGCAGCTGCAACCCTAACGGTTTCAAGCCCACGATCCACCGACGGCTGCGGCGGCTGCCACCATGACTCCTCAGAGTCATCTACAAAACCAACTTTCTTTCGCCGTCGACGTGACGGCGGACTCAACGGGCGCCCTGACATAGCTCCCCACCACACGCACTGACCTGGATCGAGCTCAACAACAACGAAGCCTCGCAAGGCTCCGCTACCACTTAAAGTGGTGCGGAGCAGGCGCAACCATGAACTCAGCGCACAACGGACGCGTCCCTCTTTTCTCCTCAAGTTGGGATTGGGCCGCAATGGGCTTGAGCCAAATCAAGTGAAATGCCTACATGCACGAACGGAAAACAAAAGGATCAAGCGTGGTGGTCATGCATCCTTTGACTCATCCAGATGATCACGCCCTGGGCACCTTCGGTGCGGCGGATTTCAAGAGGAAGGGGCAATTTTCTTGCCGACCTTAGCACATCAAAGAGCCAGTAAGAGAGTAACCGTGCGGCAACCCAAAGGTTGGCCTTGTCAGTGTCGTGCCCTTGGTGAACGTCATGCCAACAAATGGGGCAACTGAGTTCTTGCCTGGGTCTCACTGCCAAGCAGCGGATCGGCGGTTCTGGATGGATGCAGAGACGAAATCTGTCTTGCGCTTGCAGCCATCCCTGACCGTTGGCAGCTTAGCCCTTTTTGATCTTGGCCTTCGCCACCGTGGCGCCGCCAATTCTGGCGACAGCAGCCGCACCATTTTGTACATGAGTTATGTGCACGAGTGGTTCCGGGATGCCATCAACTTCCCGGAACCTCAGTCGAGCGCTTGGCACAGCTGGACGCCCACCACGAAGCGTTTGCTGTCGCGATTGGATAGCCGGCGTTACCTGCAAGAACTGGAAACGAGGCTCGGGGTTGTCAGCCAAAGCACTGGCGAGGGTAGGCGTGATTTAGAGCTTTAGCCGTGGCCGTTTGAATATTACTATTGAACAGCTGGCCAGCATATGATATTGCGTGTCGCAGTGGTGGTCCAAAAGACGTCGCAGCTGCAGTAGAGGTGCCGTCCTTTTTTGACGCAGAAACGCACTTCAATCACTTGCTCCGACCGCTTCCACTCAAGCTGTAGGATCCCGGGGCCAAGTAGTGGAAATGGGAAATTCATGGTCCGGTAGTTCTGGCCAAGTTCGAGCCTTTCCATCCAAGGCAGACTTCACTGAAAGAAGGTCGAGCTCTGCTTTGTTGGACAAAGGTTTCGCAGCTTTGGAACGTGACTTTGAACTCTCACAGAGGGCAGTGGGGGCTGGAGGTTTCTCCCCACGTGGCTCTGATGAAGAGGGGATTGACGAAGTCGAGTCGCCCCAACTTTCTCCCCAGCATGCCACAGACACTTGGCAAGTGCTCTTGATATATATTTTGTTAAAACGTGTTTTCCAATTATGACCTGGCCTTTAAGTGCAAGCCAGCTGAAACGTTGAGGTTACGTGGGTGAATTATATAGTCAATTCAACATTCATGATCCAAAGAAGATGTTGTGTTCTGTAAGTTCAATGAGTTCATTGTAAGTTCTTGGTTTCGAGCAGCATGGGTTTGAGGAAGGCTCCATGGATTTGAGTCTCATTTGGATGGATGGCTCTTGCTTTCAACTGAAAGCATCAACCACGGCCACCTGTCAAGATGTGATCTCTATGCTCCATCGGCGTGGTGCGATCTCCCGAGGATGCCCTCGGTTGCTATTCGGGAAATCCTTGTTGGAAGGAAGCACTTGTTTAAAGGATGTGGGTGTGTCCTCTGGAAGTGAGCTTCAATTGGTGCTCTCACGGCCTACTTTGCAACTGAATGCCAGTGACAACAACTTGGGCCTCGATGGCGTGGAGGCTTTGATTGAAGGATTGCCAGGTCCGCTGCTGAAGGCCTCCTTGATGCGAGCAGGGCTTTTTGGAAGAGAAGGGGGGCAAGCAGTGGCTCGCCTGTTGAGAGCGTCACCTGGTTTGGAATTCCTAGACCTCAGTGGGAATAATGGCTTCGGAGCCTTATCTCTATGTGCCACGGGTATAGATTTGAAGGCTTTGGCGTCTGAGATTCGGACTTTCTATTCTTTGCGCTATTTGGTTCTGGCAGATTGTAATCTAGAAGGTGCACTTGGAGGACAAGAGCTTGCATGTTTGCTTTCTAAAGCTCCGAACTTGAAGAGCCTTGATCTTCACAGCAACAATAACTTGGGCTCCTCAGGTTTGCTAGCGCTTTCACGAGCTTTGCGACAGCCAACCCAGATCATTGAACTCACAGTCGAGGATACCGGCCTAGAAGAGGTGAAGGGTGGTCAGGCAGTAGCTGCCTTGCTCCATCAAATGCCACTCCTCAAGGGCTTAAACCTTTCCAACAATTTTTTGCTCTCTATCGGTCTTCAGGCTTTGGCTGAAAGCATGCCGTCTTTGTCCATCTCAAGACTTGCAGCTCGCAATCTGGGTTTGCCAATTAGCCTTTCTCCGGAGGAATGCGATATTTTCCAATGCTTTTTATCAAAGTGCCCTCAGCTCGAGTTTGTTGACACCGAGGGGCATAACTTTGATGGCCCAGAGCTTGGGTGCATGAATCTGCTCAGGCCTGATGTCTCAGAACCAGAGCCTATGGACCTTATCCAACAAATAGAAGGAGAGGGTCCACTGTCTGCCCTCTTGAAAGGACACACTCTGGAGCTCAGCAAACTTCGGTCTTTCTGCCCAAATCACAGTTTGCAAGGAGCTGAAGTGGTAAAGGTGCTAAACATGATGCGAAGCCTCGAGCACTTGAGCGTCAATGGTTCTGGCCTTGCTTTGGAGGTTTTGCTTGAAAGCTTGAGACAATCCAGCTTGAATGCCTTGAGGTTTGTTGACTTAGGCGACTGTGGCCTGACATCTGCTGCCGGTCGTCAGGTGTCGGAGCTGCTACAGGGCCTGCCGCAGCTTCGTGGCCTGTCTTTGGCCAAGAACGGCCGACTTGAAAATGGGGGCGTGCAGAGCTTCGGAGCGACCCTCGGCGCACACTCTTTGAGCGAAATAGACCTGAGCTGTTGCTCGATTGCTGGGGAGGAAGGTGCAGAGGCCATCTTCAACATCTTTCAACAGCTTCCGGATTTGCAGTCATGCTCACTTTCAAGTAATCCTGGTTTGGGCTCGGAGATCGCCAAGCTCCTTGAGCACATCCTGTGTCGGACGAGGATCTCGTCGGTGAGTTTTGCAAGTTGTGGAGTTTCCAGCGGGGGTTTGGCTTTGAAGCTTGAGGGTCAGAGATGCCTTCACTTGACTTCACTGAACATGAGCGGAAATACAGAGATAGGCCCAGTAGGCTTGCAAAGTTTCACTTCCCAGTTGCCCAATTTGAATTTGAGTCAAGTGGACTTGGCTGATTGTGGCCTAGAGTCGGGGGCAGGTGGGAATGCAATCGCCTCCCTTTTGACCAGATGCCATTGCATCTACCGCGAGCCATGAGATAGTCAGATAGTCCAGCTGAATTTGGTGAATCATCTACTGTAATATTCTCCTACCAAACTGCTCACACCTTAGCAAAAAGGAAGACCCCACCATCTATATAGAGACAGCTGGATGAAAGAAACGGAGAACGCGCTTGTCCAGTTTTGTCCATTGTTTTAGTGTGCCATTTGCATGTCGCATGTCTCCTGCCCAGGCTTTCATGCTCGAGTCTAGCCTTTGAGGATGTAGGGAAAGAGAGATGAAGACCGTTAGCTAGCCTTGAAGCCATGCGAGATGGTCGCTCTGGCCAAGCACGACCTCAAAGTCAGCGGAATGGCAGCGCACCGCGGAATGGCAGTGTGCCAAGGAAAGCGCCCGCCGTGCCGCGACCGCCATCCCGAGTTGATGCCCAAGTCTCACCATCCGAGAGACCATCACCTGACCATGTGTACAATGTGAGCAATGCCAAGGATGCACAAAATGCTATGGCCATGGCCAGACGTCAGATTGCGTCACGAGGACCTTTGAGTACAGCAGGTGCCAATGTTGGTGCGAGGCCGGCTCGAGCCTCTTCGAGTGGACCCAGTGCCGGCCGGGCACCACGGCAAGGGAGTGTGGAAGTGACCAGAACTCCTGTCTTCGCCTACTTGAAGGTGCAGCAGGGTGTGTTTTTGTGGTTTCAGATGGTTTCAGTGTGCTTTCTAAGCTGCCAGATTTTCCAAATCATCTCTAGTCGATTTTTTGAATCAGCCCTTCCAAATGAGGTGTATGGACTGAATCAATATGCGCGGGCTTTTGCAGCTGCTGGCTTGGGTGAGTTGGATGCCATCAGCAAGCTTTCGGAGACTGAGGCCTTGGATTTCCTAGAACATCTCAGGATCTATCCAGGTCACAAACTTCGGCTTCTGCGAGCTGTCGAATGCTTGCGGCACGCTTCTTCAGAGAAGCGCGATGCGGCACAGATGCTGGAGGATGATGCGGCCTTACAGAGGCTATGCTCACAAAAGGAGAGCCTTTCCAAAGAGAAAGCAGAAGCTGAAAATGAAAGTAAGCGTTGCCAGGAAGAGAATCGTCGATTGTTGGAGTTGGTGCGCGAACAGAGTGCTCAGCTACAAAAAGAACGAGATCGAGTCATGGAGTTAGAGGACTTGGTGCGGGGACAAACTGAGCAGGTGCAGTTTCTGGCCAGTCAATTGCATGCTTTGGTCCAGGCTGGAGGACAAGAGAAAGTTACAGAGCTCTTCGAGTCCTTCAGGAGAAACGGGGAAAGCAAGGAAAGCCAGGGTGATTTCATTTTGATCGAGCCAGCGGAGCATTTAGCTAAAGTGCCACGAGCTCGTTCCAATTCAGATTCAGCCCTTGAAAGTCCGTCTTCGAGCCCTGGGACAGTTGGCTCGTATGGAGCTCTTGAGGGGTATGGTCCACGCCAGCCTTTTGTTCATGACTCAGTCGGCCAAAGCGCCCGGTCCAAGCTGGCAAAGTCAATGGAAATTCCTTCTAATGTCGAAGTTGATAATTTGACGAAATGCTTGGCCACCGCCCTACACAACAAGATCATTTTGTCAGTTGGCAGGCCGAGACCACACAATGCCTCAATTGAAAGTTTAGCCGCGTGTTCTATTTTCTTGGAGCCAGTTTGCAAGGAGATCCTGGAACGACAGGGGCGAGAGAGGGAGAACGCAATTCCCGTTGGAAGTGATATGGCTTCCCTAGGGACGCCGCTGTCCTCTTTATGTTCTCCGCTGGGCTCCAAAGCATCTGACCTAAGGGACTCACAGAATCCGGATCGTCCCTGCCATCCATTCAATGCAATAGCAATTAGAAGAATTCCCAACAAGTGGGACATCTATGACTTTTTGGAGCTTGTAATTCGCTGCCTGGAAGTTCATGCAGAGGTGAGTGTTGTCACACTGGTGTATTTGGAACGCTTTTGCGGGATGAGTGGTGTTGCCTTCACCCCGGACAACTGGCAACGGCTAACGATTACGGCAATGATGCTGGCTTCGAAGGTTTGGTATGATGAGTCCTATGAAAACATTGATTTTGCCGAGAGATTTGACCTGTACACGCTGAACGAGATCAACACATTTGAGCGCATTTTCCTCAAGTGCGTCTCATATGATATGTCTGTCAAGACGGTTCAATATGCTGAAACCTATTTCTTTTTGAGAACTCTTGGCGCAAAGGATTCTCCTGAATTTACTCTCCAACCTTTGGACGATCTTGGCGCATTACGTTTACAGGAACGTTGTCTCGCCAAACAAATTGAATTCAAAAAACGTTATACAGGAGATGATGACTTCTCAGTGACCACAGCTTTTTGAGCTCAAAAATGGCCGCACATAATAATATATTAATTATATAAATCTTATATAAGAATTATTGTATGGAATACGTAATGTGTATTTTACAATGAGCTAGTGACACTTGGTGGGAGGCGGATCGTCTTATACCCTCGAACCAATTTTGGTTCAAGGATGTGAGACTAGGGCGTTTATTCGGGTGTGGTATGTCGATCGCCCTGCAATTGTTTGTCGCCTTTCATTGATTTCTCTTAATTTTTGTGGGTGTTAATCTCACCTTGCACATTTGTTGCTCTGACGATCGTTTGTGGGGCTGTTTTTATTTCCTTGATTACATAAGCCCGTGATTTAGAAACTTTCGAATCCTCGAATATGGATTCTAATGAAATTATTACCCGAGAATTGGACTATGTCGCCTAATGGAATGGCCTTTCTTTCGCTTGTTGGATATTACCGGGGATGAACCTCCCTATATTTTAGGAATCATTCTAGTAATTGATATGATTTCGATTTTAAATCGATGGGTTATTCTGGATCCGGTACTATAAATTTCTACATATGCATCTACAATGCTCTAGGCCGGTTAGGCTGGATTATTTACTTGGAAATAATGGGGAAGGAACGGATATTGAATGGATTAAATATCCTTGATCCAAAATATAAATATTTGTATATATATTTATAAATTTGATTGATTTTTGGTTTTCTAGATTCGAAGAAACATAATAGGAATATAATATAAAATTAATAGGAAAGGAATATACATATATATTAAAATGAAAAGGAAATTAAGGAATACATTAATATTATGAAGAATAGGTATATTAAATAAATATGCATATATCATAAATAAAAATATATAAAATAAAATTAAAAGAAAATAATGGAAGGAAATGGGAATTAATTACTTTTATCAATTAATATATAATAAGGGAGAAATATAAAATAACAAATAAATTATGAATATATTGATCGAATATTTCCCAACATATATAATGCCAAGGAGGTATATGAAAAGGAAGGCTAATATTATGTAATTATTGAATAATTTAATTTAATGGGAATTTAATGTGAAATTCTAGGAAATTTAATGGCAAATTTTGATCCTTGAAATATGGATTTGCCGAACAATATTTATATCTAAATATATCAAAATTAATATTTGCAACATATTTGGAATATTTTATAATAGATTTAATATTAAAAAGACAGATTCAATATTAAACGAGGGGAATTAGACAGATAACTATAATTACAATCAGACGCGGAGGCCCTGTCCACGAGCTTTTTTGGAGGGAGATGAGGAAAATGAATATATTCTTCGAATATTTCATAATTATTCTTTTATTTTACCTTCTTTATTTATTTTAATTCTTATGATAATTATCATCGATTATAATACGAATAACGAGGAATATAGAATAATATTTTAGAATAGATATAATATTGAGGAGGTGCATGAAAAGGAAGGGAAAATGGATAGATTAGAATATGGAAAGGATATGGATGGAACATGCTAATTTGGGGGTTTTGAATTGATCCCGAATAATTATAGGGGAGCAAGGAGATGTCTGAAAAGGAAGAGAAGGGAAGGATAATAGGTTACGGTTAAAAAACAACCGAAATCCAAATAAAAAGATTATTACACAATTAATTTTTTGAATATTCTTTATACATTTAAATTGATTCTAAGGAGGTATTTATGAAAATCTTCAAATTTTTCATTTATCTGAATATAATATCTAGGTCTAGATGCAACACTATTAAATTAGGATATTTATATATATATTGTTAGGATATATTTATTGAAATTTTAAATTATCTCCAATTTAATTCAATTATCTATATATTCATTTCTTGAAATATGGAAGTGCCGATTAATATCTAGAATTAATTACATCTAAACAAATTCATTTTTTTTTTTTTTTTTTTCATTTCACTTCCGGCCAATGTATTATTGGCCCGTGTTGGGCAGCGCTACGAAAGCGGATGCATCGAGTGCATCAGAAGCCCCGGAAGTCGGTGCAGCCTGAGTACGACGAGGTTCAACGAAAAGTGTCTTCGAGAAGTTGGGTCCATGGATCTTCATCTTCGGCCAATTTGGGAAATGGCCGGCGCCAAAACTTCGCAAGCCCCAGTTGAGGCACAAGCCAAATCAGATAGCAATCTTTCTGCATGGCGGGGTGCAAACAACTCAGCCAGGGCAAACGATCATCATCGGTCATCCAAAGGTTTCCACTTGTCAACAAGCAGGACTGATAGTGTCCTGAATGAGGTCCCTCGCCCAAGTGCAAGGTCAGGCTCACAATACGATACTCAGCCCAGTACACATCAAGGCCGGAGGTTCGTGCAAAAATCGGAATCTGGACACAGGACCTAGGAAAATCAACATTCATGCGATTCTTGGTGTGCAAGTCGGGGAAGTGCTCAATCTGAAGACAAATGTTGGGGTGCTCCGATAAATACGCATTGGTGTATGGTGCTTGCTGGTGCCATGCATGAATCATGTTTTGCAATGAACACGTCTTTTGGTCAGGGCAGCGGAGCAAGATCGGTGCAATCAATGCGCCACCGTCATCATGACCAATGGTCAACCTACTTTGCCATCCAGTGGCCTGGCGTCCCCAAGGGCTGTGTTGCATGAACTGTTCACGCAACCAACCACTATATTCAGCAGCATCCTGCTGAGTTCCCCATGAATGAACATTCAACCAAGGACCATGCAGTGTACGAAAAGGCTCATCAACCACAAGGTCAGCCAACTGCCATCCAGCATCTGTCAAAAAAGACAAAAGATGCGGACCCCATGCACCCCACTCAGCGGGGGTAAAGCTGTCATGTGCGGCCATCGACCACAGCTGACTCAACATGACACTGTTGAGGTAGCACGCATTGCCGCTGTTGCTAAAGGCATGTGTCAACAAGCTGCGAGCTACGTTCTCACCTGTCTTGCAATGGCCTGAGCCAGCGGGGATCGCTGGAGGGAGGTAGTACGAATCCTCAAAAGCACCATCTGTCCCATGCCGTTCCCGCATAGGGCCAGCAACGCACCAAACATCTGGTGAGATTCCGGGCTGCGCAGGGAAATGTCCAGTCGCCACGGGATCACCAATTGACTGTCTTCCTGAATCCCTTCTTGGTTCATGGGTTTCATCGGAGCAAATTTGTGGATCAACTCGGTGTTGGCTCCAAGGCGTGTCAACAAGGCCAGGATCTCCCGGACGCGAGCAAAAGAAAGTGGCTCCTGCTTGGTGGGTCTCAGACATTTGGCCTGCTGGTCCCACGACATGTAGTTCCATTCGTTTTGGGCATTCAAAATCTGTTTGCTCCGAAGATTGGTGCAAAGTGCGTCGGCGCTGTCTTCGACATTGAGCCGGCCAATGCGTTGCACTAGCTCCTCCACCACTTTCAAGAAAAGCACCTGCCGCAGAGGGCAGGTCACACCAGCCTGCTGCTTCTGAGTGTGCCATTCTTTTGAGGCCGTGAGCATGGTGGGAAGTATGGATCCCTTGCCGGCTTGGAGAAAGAGAAGGAAATTGCGGTCCAAGCACATGGCATTGAGCATGTCTTCCTGTCTCAAACAAAGTTTCGCCAGCATCTGAACTAGCGAAGCATCCGGTTCTGACTTCCTGGATGAGTCCGAGAAGTTGGATCGATTTTTCGATCTGCCCTTGCCAGTCTGGGTGGAAGACTCTGAGTCGGCCGTTCGAGGCCGTTTCACATGGGTGCCGAGAGCCTCGACCAAATCGTGAAAGGACATGTCGTCGTTGGACATATGTTCGGCCATCCCGACTACCAGCTATGGTGAGAAACAGGTCACGGGCTAACGCGTGTTCGAGCTCCATCAGAACATGGTGCAATGTCAACTGTTGGTGTGAATATGTGTCAATCACAACGTGCTGTGGGGTCCACCAGGAGTCCATGCTATTTGAGTGCCAGGCCCATCGGAAAGGCACAAGCGCGGTGATCCATGCCACCGTCCGGAAAAGCATGTCAGAGGTCAACAATACCTGAGGCAGTTGGCGGAAGTGAGAAACCCATCTGGTTGTCTGTGCATATCAGTGAAGACGTACTTCCGGAACAAGTGCAATCGAATGATACAGTGGCATGGGGACGTGATGAATCATGTCCATGCAATCCGGTGTGTGGCCTGTGGATCTGATGCCCAATGTCCATGAAACCGCGTTTGATGCCCATCTTGGCAAAGGTGTGGCATCGGGCACTTCAAGCGGGACAGAAGGACCATAGTGTTGGTCGTGGATCCATTGAATGACAAGCTGTGGGCATGTTCCCCTGCTAAAATGATTTTGCAAGGCAAACGGCATCGTGAACGAAGCTCTGCAATGGGTGCAGCTCAACCGGCCCGGCATCATGTCACGGCTGGGCCTAAAGGGAAATGACTCCGGCTTGTCAACCTGATGCGTCAGGCGGACATGTTGGGCCAGACCTTTTCGTCCAATCACTTCTAGACACAAAGGGCAGGTGAACTCAGACAGTGGGACTGGAATCTCGGTGGTTGCAATCTCAGCCAAACGGGTCTGGATTGTATCTTTACCTGGAGGTCGGCCACGCTTGGGTTGCCTAGCCGTTTGGGCAGGGGTCGACCCGGGAGAATGATGTACTTCTTGATGTTGGGTCAGGCCTTGGGGGGACAAGAACACTGCCGGACATTGGGTGCACTTGAAGATCGTGCAATTAGGATATTTATATATACTGTTAGGATATATTTATTGAAATTTTAAATTATCTCCAATTTAATTCAATTATCTATATATTCATTCCTTGAAATATGGAAGTGCCGATTAATATCTAGAATTAATTACATCTAAACAAATAAACTATTTGATTTTATAGGCTATCCAAATTTATACTAGAAAATCATTAATCATTGCCAAGAACCAATATCTCGGGAAAATTGCAATCGGGCATTCTAAAATTTAACATATTTTAACATTTTTGTTTCTAATGACGATATTTTACAATTCTAGATTTCACGGGGTGAATATATACCAAATATATCAAAAGAATTTATGAATACTTGAACTTGATATCTTAAAATAGATTCAATGCAAATTTGATTTAAAAACATAAAGGAAAATAAAGAGATATAAATATCGAAAATCAGGGGAAACAGGCTGTAAAGAATTCAATATATTGGATCAGAATATGGAAGTTGGTAGAACAGGGCAAAGGAAAAGAAATGGAAATTAATGGGAATGGAATATATATCAATATGGAAAAAATAATATTCTAATTCCATCAAATGAAAATGCAATTAGGTGCGTAGGTCCTGTGCACGAATTCTTTTGGAAGGGAAATGAAGATCATAATAATGAAATAATAAATATATTATTGAATGCTACATAATAGATATAATATCAAGGAGGTATAAGAAAAGGAAAGGAAATGGATAAAATATAAGGAATAGATAGGGAAGAATACGGGAAGGATATAGATGGGAAGGAATGAAAATGAACGGAATTTTAAGGAATTCTGATAATAAGGCAATGATATATTTAGAATGATCTACAACAGATATAGAGCGCTAAAGAAGGATATGAGATTGCGGTTAGAAAAATAATAAAGGCAAAATAAATAATTGCGTTAGGCGTCTCGCATTTAAGATTTAGACAAATTTTTATATATTAGCGCAAATTTCAAAAACTAGATATTAATATATACTTCGTCTTTTCCTAATTAATTCATATATATATATATATTCCCCGATGAAAATAATATCCAGGACTAGGGGGGAACATAATTAGATCGATTCTTTTGCATTTTATTCAATTTTAAAACATCATATATATATATATATTTATTTTATCTTTCTAGAAAAAGAAATTTTAATTTACTATTTAATTGCATTGAATTCTTGATACTATTATGATATTATTACGATATATTATTACGAAATAACTATAACATACTAGCGCCCCATACTACTACGATATTACCACGATCTTTTATTATTATTCTTACTACTACTAATGCTACTATGAATATTATTACTATTACTACTATTAAATCTACAACAACAACTACGACGACGACTACTACTACCACCACTACGACTACTACCACGACTATTATACCACGACTACTATACTGCGACTACTGCCATTGTACTACGATAATCATGACCACTAGTGCTATTTATATCACTTGCAGCAACACTACCACCACCCAAGCTCCATTATACTGCAACAAGACCAGCGCCGAAGCTCCCAAATACAAATATATATATATATATAAATATCGCAGAATATGACGATAATATAGTCACCAGATAGAATCATTGCATTCAAATTGTCGTGCCTTTTTCGTTCGTATTTCATAATATTCCTCAAAACGTCGCATGGGTCCAAGGAAATATATAAACGAAATCAAAAAAGGCGCACAACGCCACCGGCCCCAAGCCCCCACAGCAAAGGACATTTAATAACAAGACCCTATAATAACACCAACCTCCAAATTCCCTTGCCAAAAACAAATTATGGTTGCACTAAAACTATAATTTCAAAGCACACAACAGCGGCAACTAAGAAAGACCAACCGCGACAATCAATATTTTCAATAAAATAACATTATGTTCCTTCCGGCGGAATCGAACATTAAATTTTTGAAAATATACATTATTAAATATAATATATAAATTTTAAATAATTCTATTTGCAAAATTATTTAATGTAAATAATTATATTATTGAATCTTATATATATTTGTTAAATCTATATATCGTAAAATATAATAATAAATAATCGATTTCAATTTTTATCATCCATAATATCTTATAGAAAAATTTATATAACAACAAAATTGCGACAACCTAACGAACCCCAATATAAAATAATCAAAATACATATAATAACGATCCCCTACGTCCCAAACTCCAATCCACATACCACCAATCATATAATATCCTTATCCAAATTCCCAATTAAACAATATCATCGTCCAAACTTTCAAATACATGATATCCCCAACGCAAACTACAATAATCCTAATATATATTTTTCAAAAAAACTCAATATTCGAAAATAAATCAATATCAAATATCGAAAATATATCTCTTTCTACATTTAAAATACATCCAAATTACCTATATCATCTGCGAAAAAAACACAACAAACATTATATAATATAATATTATATATATGTTTCTATTAAATTCTCGATTTATATATTCGAAATTATAAAACAATCAATCAAAATCAATATTTATTCTATTTCATTTCATTTCATCTGTCGGTAACCTGCTCTGGTTGCCCGTGTTAGGCTACGGCGGGACGAATCCAGGCCGGACACTTCACGAGTGTCATAGCACCAGTGCTCGAAAGGACTTCTCATGTGAATTTATCACTGAATAATTCATCAAAACTCTTTGGCTTCGGTCGGCTCCATTGACGACTTGTAAACTTCTTTGGAATGACCCAGATGAGGTAAATGGAAGCGGCAATCTCTGCATCAACACCCAATAGAAGAGCCGAACGAAAATCATTACATGACATAACGGTGCCACTGTGCCAAAGGATGCCACGATAGTGGCCTTCGGACATTGGCCAAATAAATGATGCCAATCGTCACAATAAAATCATATCATTTCCACATGGATACCTCGGTGATCACTAAAGACCGGAAGCTACAAGGGCGTGCAACGATCCCGAACAACCAAATAACTGCTTTACCGGTCTATACATGGATCCATAACAATGCCTGCATGCTCAACAAACATGCTCAAAAATTGCTTCTCCTATATTTCCCAAATAGCCGTGTTAAAGGTCAAGAATGGCCGTGTTAAAGATCAAATTAATTGCGCAATTTTTCTTATTTATGCCAAGAATATATTATATTAACACGTATTTCCTAAGCCTCCCAACTTAGTGTCAAAAATAGCGATCGCGATTTCTTCAATCATTAAGAAATTGCATCGACGAAAGATAATCAGTAAAACTTAATTAATTAAATTCGTCATTAGCTAAAAACTTCAAAAATACCGAGAATATTTTCATATTTAAAAAATAATAAAATATAATAAAAACAATATTATAAAATAAATATTATTTACCTTAATAAAAAAAATTATAAATAAATATATTAAATAAAACAATAATTAAATTATAATATTTAAGCCTAATTAAACATAAACATTAATATATTATTTATAATATTAAATGTATTTTATTATTCGACGCAAATAAATTCGGTTATTTCTATACATCGTAATTCTTTTAAAGAAATTTAATTCTTATTAAAATAAATAATTTATTTTAAATAACAATTATTAATATTTTATAAATTCTTAACTATAAAATCAATTATTTAAAATATTATATTTTAAAATGCTTCGACGACCATATTTTAATTTATGTTTTTTAAATTAAACATATATTTTTATATTACTATACATATAATTTCATCGAAATAATCGAATATTATAAAAAAAATACATTCAATATTATCGAATATTAATAATTCAATTTACATATTTTATTTTCAAATTATATATTAAAAGATAATTCAATTTATTGTAATTTAATAATATAATTAAATAATATTACAATAACAACAATAATAGATATATTTTCTTTTGATATTTAACTAGAATCTTCATCCTCGTATCAAGTAAACTACGATCAATACTCCATGTCTGCTCTCAAGCTTGACGTGACGAACATGTCTTTGCAATTCGACACCCTTTCTTCTGCTCAACAACTCTTGAATGTAGTTACATATAGTTTCATGTAATTTCTCACAGTGAATGATAAACCCCTCGGACCTCACGAGGATCGCGGCCGAGTCTGGCCTGAAAAACGTGTAATTGAAGCTTTGGCATTGCAGCTGGAACACCGGAAACTTCCGAGCAATCTTCGGACGAAAGTTTAATGCTTTGCAAATCAAACTTTTTTACTATTATCTCTGCATCGCATGATGCTGCATGCCTCTAGTCTGGGTGCTTCGTGAGAGTCATCGGGGCGTGTAAGCTTGTCATACATGACCTCGGCTATCTCTCATCGTTGGCCCTCAAAACAAGCCACAACGATTCATTCTTAGTCGACGGTTCCTTTGCAGCTTTGGACAAAGCGGCTCCGTATAGTGCCATAGTGGTCTCATCAGCTGCCCTGCAATTTTGACACTCCGACTTTGTTGATAGACTGAACGACCGTGACATGAATCGCAGTGGAGCTTGAACTGACTTATGGATGATTTCATGCTGAATAGCATCTTCTGCCCACCTCATCATATCGCATCTAGCGTACTGACTACTCTGAGTATCCTGTACCGTTGCACGTCTCTGCCTCTTTACAGTCTCATCCATCCCAGGCCCATGGAGGTGATCCTTCACATCGTTCTTTCGAGAAACATGCTGTTGAGATGTGTTGAACTTGGGCAGTTGAATTGTCTTGATTTTGCTGCTGCAGTTTTGTGGCTGGTGCTGGCTTTGGATTTCTAGAAAGGTTTGGCAAGTGTTAACTAAAAAGTACCAACGAGAATCTCCTGCCTGCAGTGCTCGAATCATCTCCTTTAATCCCTTCTCGTTGGGTGCGAAGCCAAACCTGGCAACTGCGAAGTCATGAGTTCTGCATGGGCAAGCTACCTCAAACAAAGGCCCGACACCCCACTGTCAGGATCGCTGAGACTGGGGCGCTTCTAACACAGGCTTCTGCAAAGGCAAAGCCTCCAAAGAATTTTCTGCTATCTGCCAATATTTTACGGTATATATTTTTATGATGTTTGTTCTCATTTCTTAAGCCCTGCGTACATTTAAGTAAGCTAACAAATAGGGGGTAAGTGGAGGCAAGGAAGCTACTACCTAGGGCGCAAAAGAGCTCAGGCTTCCTTGAAAAAGCCCGAGCCTTAATGATATGGTTCCTTGACTTTTCGAGGGAATTCTTTTAACAAATGTGGTGATGTATAACTCCTCAGGGCAGTACAAGCGCAGCCAAGTTCGTGAGGAACGGCTGCTGGGCGCAAAACAAAACATCTTCCTTCTGTGGACATGCAAATTTGGCCAAGCAAAGTGGAGCCTTCTCGCCACGTACATCCCGCGCAAGTTTGAAGATCTGCATAATCAGGACCAATGAAGTACAAAACTGCGTTATACAAATTGCTTCAACGGAAGTCATTCCTCACAGCAGTCATCGATTCGATAGCTCGCAAAAACATGACATCCTGCAGCTGGAAGGTGGTGTCTCTGTATGCATCACGAAGTTCCTTCAGCAAGTCCTATGCTGATGGCACAATGAATCATGTGGCAGGCTTCTGATCTGACTTGAAGCTCTCAGTCTCTGTCATAGGCGAGTGTTGCGACCATGGCATGACAGAAGAGTTGAGGGTCCTTGGCACCTTCTTTTGTGAGATGCTTCCGGGTCACTTCATTGGCTTCCTGCAAGTCCAAAGTCACTTCACAGCTGCCTTCCTTGCAAAGGGCTTGAGCAGTTTGACCTCTTCGATGAATGCTTTGGATGGAGAGACAGCAGGCTGTTGCCTCATGGAAGGCAACACTGTGGGTGGTTGCAACAGGCTTCTTCCAGCAATGCAGCACAAACACGCTAAGTCCTGGAGAACTTGATCTTGGTCCTGCCATTCTTCGCAACATGTCAGCATCGCAAGTGCCGCAATCAAGTTCATACTCACCGGTTTTGGATGCTTACCTAAACGTGTAACATGAAGAGGATTTCCGAATCACATCCTATCGCTACGTTTTTTCTCAAACACATACGCGATCCATTTCGGATAGCTTTAGGCAAACACAACATGCTCACCATCTGATGACACACATTCACGTGCCTGGCGCTCTTCGCTAAACACATTCCTGCAAAAATCATGAGCCATTAGCAAAAAACATCAACAAACTGACAAGGATCAGTATCTATACAAATAAACCAGAAGGAGGACACAGTAGCATCAGCTACCATTAACAAGCGACCAGTGTGAGAAGCAACCACAACCAGTTTTCTTTCGCATTGCGGCCTGGCAATTGCTTTCTCCAAAGTCTTCTTCAGCGATGCTTGCTCCTCGAAGCCAAATGCTGTGATTTGCAAGCCATGCGAGTTGAACCAAAAAAACAACTCCGTTAAGTCTGGAACTCGATCTCGCAAGGCTTGTAGCTTTTCGCGCTTGGCCTCTGAAAGAGTGACTGGTTCACGGAAACGTTAAGTCCAACAATAATGAACCTGAGACAACTTAATCTTCAAATGGTCTAGTTGAGCTACCAAACAAATGTGTTTGGACCTGCCTGCGTATCCTTTGATATTCGAGTTCGGTCAGGTCGTCCAACCGAGCACTCATCAATCTTGTGCAGGCACTCCTCTGCCTGATGTCTCAAAAAGGCGACAACCTTACCTTGTTACTAGTTACTAGTAGCTTCTAGCTACTAGTAGCGATGCCCTTGTTAGTACAAAAAAAAACACACAAGCAGTGCAATTAGTCGAGAAAGGTCAAAGGTCATGATGACACAGCCTGCGATGAGCATAGCTCATCCCTCACACGGCTTAGAAGCCACCCAAGCTGCCTCGTCAAGCTGGCCTAAACCCTCCAATGCACAAGCCCACCGGAACCAAGCCTCAGTTGCAAGGAAGCAATGGAAAGGTTCGCCGCGGCATGCAATCAAAGTGCCGCTTCAAGTCATGTACAGCTGCAAACCGTGTGTGTGGTCCTGGATACCACCAACATAAATGTTACAAATACAAGCATTCACTTGACCTTGCTAAAGAGTTGGACAGTTGCAAACCTGTTGATTTGATTCAGGATGAACAAAGCGTCACGCTTTGGCTGCTCAATGATGGAACGTGTCCACTTGAACAGAAACATGTCGCATGCAGTGACATGGAAACTTTGGAGTGGTTTATTAAGTTCATTACTTGGCTGGCCACCTTATGATCTTCCGGAGAAAGCTGTGTGGCAGTCTCGGCCGCCTGACAGTCACAGGTCACCATGAACACAATGAAACACAGGATCAAAACACAATAAAACCGATGAGCCTTGGCAGCCTCGTGCCACAAGCCCAGCTTCATGCAAGCCTTGAACCCAACACAGTGGCTCCACAGCGTGGTGACATTTCAACGACGAGCAGGTGACATTTCCACGCGTGGATTTCTATCAAAGAGCTTTGTATGATAGTCTCGGCTCATATTCAATTCACATTGTTACACGCGCTCTTCACATCTTTCCAGCCTGAGAGAGATTCTTGAGCACAGCTGTGTGAAGCTCAGAGTAAACCTGGTTGTTCTCCTTATCCGCGGCCTTAGAATGTTCTTTCCAGCGCTGGACATGGATAACCAAGTCTTTCACGGATGAGTTTGATGACCCTGTGGGGACACAAATGTCATCTCACACCTTGAAGGGACGCAAGGTGTCGTCTGCCTGCCTGCCGGTCTTGTACGGTGGACTTGCTGACTGTGACTAGCAATACGCTTTCTCTGCAGGAGGTTTCCGTTGAATCCACCAATCAAGACAAGACCGGTGTGCAAACAAGCAATGTATTGTATGTATCTTGATACGCCTCCAACTCACATAGGCCTCCATCCAATTGCCTTGCTCCCATTCCACGAGGCCATCCTGTTTGGGCTGACAAAC
This sequence comes from Durusdinium trenchii, assembly GCA_963970005.1. Lineage (NCBI taxonomy): Eukaryota > Dinophyceae > Suessiales > Symbiodiniaceae > Durusdinium > Durusdinium trenchii. The sequence continues at coordinate 919,711 of CAXAMN010022485.1, read as the reverse complement.
TGCTTCACATGAGACCATATCAGATCGATGAATTGAACACCCCGAATGAAATGCCTGGATCCGAATAACAGGAATCCTCACTTGGGCCCGTTGGGTAGTTGTGAAACGCACACCAACGCTGCTTCGCTTGGACGACCTTCTTCGATCAAAAGATCGTTGAAGACTGTCGCCGACCTGGCCTTCTTGCACTTCTGCCCCCAATTCATGATTTGGGCCAAGGTGTGAACATCAGCTATTTTCTTCTCCTCGCAGCTCAACATGTTCTCAGAGACAAGCGACTGGAACAACCTCTTGTTGATTACCGACACAACATCGCCAAGTACCTGCAACAATTCCTACGATCAAGAATGATCTTTGTCACTCAGCCTGATCTTGTTTTTCTTCTTGTCGATCTGTCGCCAATGTCCTCAAGGGCCATGAATGTCAAGATTTCAAGGTTCCTGACCTTTCATGAATTCAGAAACCATGAGGTATGACTCATCGACTCATCTTGTCATATCTTGCCATCTCACTCCTGGCTCTAGCATCATACTCAGTCAGCATATCATCGGCCGCCTTGCACAGGTTTCACATGGTTTCACAGGTCACATTTCAAGGACTGTGAGCCGCTCAAGGAGATGCTCGCTCCTGACTTCCAAATTCATCTACTCTATCCCGGATGCCCTGCAAAATAGTCAGACTCTCCTGCCAGCCAACAAATGCAGGTCACCTGTAAGCTATACATCGAATCCTTACAATCCAATCATGAGTCAACATCCAGAAGAGCAATAGATCAATGAGTCAACACAGTTCCCTACCACAATGGATACATCTGCTGTCCTCAGAAGAGACGATCTCATGGAAGCTTTTTCGCAGTTGCTTGGCCTGTGAAACGGATCTATTCAAGGGGCCGCTGGCGTTCTTCTCTCTCACGAAGGATCATACATCCATTTCTCACCTCAAAACCTCAACAATGAACACTGTACATTTTCTACGAGATCCCTCAGGAGTTGTCCCGTTTTCTCTGTTTTCACTCTCTTCTCTGCCTTCTCCACGAAGCCGCTTAAGACCTTCATGGTAATGCTGAAGTGGAGGATCGGTGCCACCAAGCGCTTCACCTCTGTGGAGGTATCCTCGCTGTCCAGCTGAGGAAACCGGATTCGGCTCATCAGGACTTGTTTCACCTCCGGTTCCATACCCAGAGACATTTGGCACTATGCCCATGCTCAAGGTCTCTTTGCAAAAAGAGTCTATTCTATTTCCATTCTGGCGTTTCAGCATGGTCCTCCAGCAGTTCTGCAAGGAGCTCTCTTTTCTGATTCAAATCTTTCACCTTCAGAGCAAAGCAACATCTGCCAAACAGCCTTTCCTCCTTGATCGATTCTCTATCGATTCTCTTCAGGCTTCTCTGTCAATTCAATACCAACATGGAAAAGCACGCGTAGGACAAGCAGCAATACTATAGCCCGTCGCTTGGGACTATGTACTTTAAAGATCCCAGCGCGACAGTGCCTGCTCAAACTGCTTCAGCCAAACCTGATTGCAAGGCTTTCCAAGGCAGGTTGGAGGCCATTGCTATTAGGTTGGAGGCTATCTCAACCAACCTCAGGACTTCACCTCTCTCCGGCTGTTCCAATGTTGCTCCGTTCGTAGCAGGGCCTAGCACGTCGGCTCTTGCTCACCTTGCCATCTCTTAGTTTTCTGGAAACCTCTCGACTTACTCATCCTACTCTCACTGCAGTTGGCAGGTGCCTTGTTGAAAGGCTTTCTTGCAGCATGGTACCAGAACTCCGGATCGTTCTGGTCTCGATTCAGATTGGGATTGTGCCGTGGATCGGTACTGGCCAAGGCGCAAACACGTGTGCTTTCTGTTGCTCTCTATACTCAGGTCAGCATAAAGCACAAATAAACACAATCACCTAGCCAAATCTCTCTGTCTGCTGCCTGTCCAGTTGCAACTGCTTCTTTTGCCACCTTGACAACACCCGACCGCCATATCCCATGCAACAAATAGAGGTGAACATGTGCGCAATTGCGGTGCTCAAAGGAAATCGACAAGGTAACATCATTATATATAAACACAGTACTGTAGGGTTTGACTTTCGCCGGACGCCGCTAGATCGATTTCTTCAGAATCCATCCTTGGCTCGGATTCGGGCTCATTGCTTCTGAACTTTGGGTCCAACTGTGGGTATCCCAGCTCCTCGTAATTTAGTGGATGCGAGCAAACTCTTCAGAAGATTGGCAAAACAATGCGAACAGCGACTCCACCTACACTTACACGAAGGTCCAGGTCCTTGTACTCTTCATCGGAAATCCATGTTGGTGCCAAACTCGCTGCCTGGCATTTGCTTCGCTCGCCAAGTCATGTCCTATTTTGTTGCGGCCTTCTGGTCTTTGGGCAGTTCTGCAACGGCTGCCTGCAAGGCAGTCTGAGCCTGGAAACATTCAGGTTGCCCGTGGGTTGCCAAAGCTTCACGACAACCCCTCTGAATTGGCTGGTTCAGCCGGCATGCCTCTTGTTTGGCCGCAGTAAGTGCTTGACTTGCCTGCGAGTCGGCCAAGTTTCACTTCGAAGCGACGTTGCTTGAGCCAACCTGCTTTGACCTTTCCATCTCTCGCCGGGTAGCGTCCTCGACCATCGGATCAGCAACATATGCTGTTGGGAATGGAGCAAACATCTAACCCTGTCTCCTTCGCTGCCCTTCCTGCAATCAACTCCAACTTTCTCGCAGTTTCCTGAAAAGCAACATTGAAAACTGTGCTGTGACATTCTTTTTGCTCCTTGAGTTTGGAACACAACCTCAGTGAACCTGCCAACCTTGTCTTGCAAAGGATTGAGTTGAAATCCCCTTCACATCCCCAAACATCCTTGCCTCATCAAAGGCCTTGCCTTCAAAGCCTGGGAACACTTAACTTGGCATCCAAAGAGCAAAACTGGTAAACTATCCAGTCAATCTAGTCAGTTATCATTGCACAAGGCTTGGGTATCTCTCTTCTTTTTTTTTCTCTCTCTCTCTCTCTCTCTGTCTGTCTGTCTGTCCGTCCGTCGGTCTGTCTGAGACTGTTCTCACTCAGTCCAAAAATGTTCCAGCCATACAAACAATCTCAGTTTGATGCGCACTTGCTGGGTTCTTCGACTCAGACTGCTGGTCTGGCGGGCAGTGTGGTTTACAACAAAGCCAAATGACTGTTTCAAACAAACCCCTGCTTTAGCGACAGCGTCTTGCTGAGTTGCAAGGGCGGCGAGTGCATCCTGAGACAATGCCGAGGAAAAACAGTGCGGCTGCAACAGTTGTCCTCATGCATTGGAAGAATCGGGGCACTACTTCTTGAAGTTGTTTGAAACAACTGCCTTCGTAACCTAATCAAGGAAGAATACAAGCTGCCACAATGCACCATTAGAGGGACTGCAAGGACAAAGCCTTTGAACAGTTTACGTTGTGGTGGTGCCAATCACCGCTCCAACTTATATATTATTGGATGTGGGATGGCTCTTGTGGGCAATCTCTTGGAGAAGCAAGCCAATCCGTAGAAAATTACATCTCTCCCGTGACGTCCTCTTTGGCTTTCAGGAACTGTTCATGGCGTTCCAAGTCTTCTCCACTCAACTCCTGACTCCGTCTCCCGAGCCGGTGTGACGACTGGCAACATCATCAAAGCGGACTTCAAAACATTGGATCTTTGAGATGTCCTTATTTCTCACGACTCTTGCAGCACAAAAAACCAATATGTCGACCCATGACAACCTGAGAATCCAACATCATCTCCAACAATCTTGCTGAGCAACGCTTGGCGCCAAGCCTGCAGCTGGGAGAACGGCAAAAACTCTTCTGAGCTCCATCGAACTACCACATGAGCAGCATCTCGTCTGTTTTTCGCCCAGCAGGAGTCTGGTGCACTCTCAACTTTCACATAATCAGCTTATGTCAACTTTCATGGCGTCTCAGGAGAAGTTGTAATGCTTATTGATGGGCTTCCTAACGTCCCAAACGCAGGTCATTCCATCTGGAAAGGTGACCAAATCTCCAGCTTCAATCTCCGCCTCTTCTACGTCAGCCCACTCGCCTGTGGGAGTCACCGTGGCCTCACCCTCCAGAATATATGCTGTCTCTGTCCCGCTGTAGTCCCAATCGAACTTGGATACGCCGCAACCCCATGTTGGCCAGGATGAAACTCCAAACTTCTTATCAGCCTCCTCTTTGGACATCTTCTCAACTTTGATGCCCTTGAACCTCATGAAGGTGCCAACTTGCCGTGTAGGATTCCGCAAAAGCATTGGCGAACTTGACACGAAGGCAAGTGGCACAGCTACACCCAGCAGAAAACTGAGGATCCTCAGGCTGCCGTGGCGCCTCATGACGTTCCGGTCGAACGATGTCTAAGGCTGATCCTCTGAGCCACAAATGCTGCAAAAAAGCCTTTGACAGTGCCGAGGAGGCAGGAAGATGCAGGAAGCACAGAAACACGGGAAGATTTGGATTAGAGAGCAAAAGAACAATACAGAACAGGCCGCTCACACTCTGGGGCCTCGCCGTCCTCGGCCTTGATCTTTCGTTTAGAAACACAGCTGTTGTGGAAGAACGAATCAAATCAGTACAAACAAGCGAAGGCATTTGATACTCCGTGTCATTTCGGTCGGCCTGCTGGGTTTCGGATACCATGGCATCAATGACTCAAGTCATGTGGATAGGTCGCTTGTGCTATTACTGGCAGAAAGTCTTGAGGTCTTTAGCAAACGACTTCTATTCCCCACAAAAGTGAGAGCCTCCATTCTCAACGACTCTCTGTCTGCTGCTTGGCATCAGCACCATACCGAATTCATATAGGACGGACAAAAGATACCCCGTTGACGCACCAAGTGCGGTCTAACTGAAAGCTGTCTGGAGCTGTCTGAAAGCTGTCCGTCCTCTGTTCCGTCTGGACTTGACAAGCTGAGCGCCATGTATTCCATGCGTGTCACTTCGTGTCTACAGAAAACGACCTCATCGTCCTCAACCTCTCCCAGTTCCGTGGGACACCTTTTTCGAGCTGTAGCGCAAGCTGCTGGCCTGGCAAGGCTCTTGGATTCTCTTAGTATATAATTCTGAGTCCCGTTCCCTGGCATCATTCCGCTTGGTGTGATCTCAACCGACCTCAGTCTTGCAATTTCCTCTCGGGCAACGGCCTCCATAGGCAGGTTGCAATCCCTTCCGCAGTCTTTGCAGCCATAGCGTAGAGTATCAATGTCAAACCTTGCATGGGAAAAGGAGCACTCTCCTCATGTGGGGCAAGGGAGGAGGTGCCAAAGCATCTGCCTTTGGGCGTTTGTGCGCAGGCTCCCCATTTGCCTCTCCAAAGCCAAGTTGCAGCCAAGGGTTGTGGTTGTACTTCCAAAAGAAGCAAAGAACACATCAATTGCTACAGGTATGTAATATGTATATATATATATATGTGTACACCTATCTGACAGAACAAGTTTCCACCGCTGTCCCACCTCGTTTAGAGCTTCTCTGAATGCGAAGCAAAACCGCTGCACATCCCGAAAGGTACTGAGCAAATTCGAGCACACAATTTCTCAACAGCTCACGAGAATGGCGCTCAATACGTGGGTCAAAACTCCTTGTACGGCAGGTGCTACGTAGCTGTGCTGTTGACTTGTGGACTGGACAATGGTTTGCTCAGTGTTTGGTTTCACCAGCCATACTTGCACTGCGAATTGCGAAAACCGTCCAGGGCACTTGTAGAGTGGAGCTGGTGCCACGCGAATCACGTTGGGCTTCCGGTGATCAACCACCTCAAACAGCAAAGTCTCTGCGAAACCGCCTCTCGGAGCAAAGTCCCGTCTGGAAGCTTGGTGGCATGCAATGCCACGCTTCTCCAACGCGGAGAAGGTTGCCAAACAAGCTCTCTCCTGGGCGATTCTTCTTTGTTTGAAGCTTAAGCTCGCTTCTGAACACGAAGCTGGTAAATTCATCATCTGAAGCCCAAATCTGGTATTGAGCTTAAGCCCGCCCAATCTAGAAGTGGCATCATCTGAAGCCCCAGTACCTTATGCCTGTTTCCACTCACTTCTTGTCCCCGAGATCGGACGCCTGCGCAAACTTGAGGCTCAGTTGGCAGCCCCGCGCAGCAGGAGCGGAGGGAGTGATGACCTCAACCGAGAGAGTGACAACACGCCTGCGCACATAGTAGCTTCTTGCTACTAGTAGCAAGGTGCCTTTCTAGTAGTAACAAGCTACTAGTAGTAAGGCACCTTGCTACTAGTAGCATCAGGGGACCTCAAAGGACCTGTTGAAGAACGACTCAGAGGCACAAGATTTAACACAGTGTGACATGTTTCTTGTCTGCGGGCTGTGACATCCCCTATTCTGCACTCAACCTTCAAGCGTCTTGTCATGTCTTTTCGCTTTGTGTTCCTTGTTCATCCACGCATTTCCAAAGTCTTTCTACTCTTTGGAACTCTTGAACTCCTAGTACAACTCTCAACGTTCAGCACCCTACGCTCAAATCTGAGCCAAACAAGTCCTCCAAGAGCATCTCCAAGTATGCTGTCAAAAGCATTGACCTTGGTTTCTTTGAACCGCTCAGCCTACAAACCTCAAAGCACACTTTCACTCGCATTGCTCTGCCCCAATCTACAACAATCAGTGATTGAGATCAGGGCTTTCCACGTAGCTCTGCCATCGTGGTCCTTGTTTAACGCAGGCTTACATGCAAATCCTTCCATTCCTTTTCATTTTTTCGACATGCTGGCGGACCTGGAGAAAACTTCAAGGCTTGCAAGCAGCGACACTGTCTGCAAGACTGGTGGGTTTGACAAGCGCCATGCTCCAGCATCGACCTGCACGCAGGCTCTGAGTGATTTTGCGGAACTCCTATATAACTCTAGATGTATGATTATACATATTATTATATGATATTATATGGATAATATGGAATCTTTCAAACGTCAAACTGGATTCAACTGTCAAATGAACCCTGATCTGAGTTCTCAAACTTCTGCTTTGGTATCAACAAAGCCTTCGTGATTCGGTCCACCATAATGACCCGGACAGGAACACGTGTTTCGCTTCGTCGGTGTTGAGCGCCTCTGGATCCCAGTTGTGCTCCGTGTTGAAGCGCGTGGATTGCTTTTGGCCTTAGCCAACGTGAGCTTTTGGTGCGACAAATCAATACAAATCATCTCAGTTGGCATGAGTTGGCATAGCTGAAATGGCCATATGGGTGTGGACAGGGACCATCTCTCAAAGCTTCAAAGGAAAGTATGAACAAACATGAACAAACAATGCAGCAATGCGGATAGAGCATCAATATCGCCTACCTCTTGGATTCGCACCCCACCATCCTGCCAGTAAAGGTAAGCCTGCAGGAATCTGCATATCATCGCACTTGTATTCTTGTGGCACGGACATCCCTGTATGTGGTGGCCACGTGGAGAAGCAACAAAGAGTTCAGGTTGTAGCCCCTGCCCAGCCTTTGTCATGGTGCTTCTTGTGGACAAAGAAACCACCGATTGCACCAGGACCGGAGTTCAAGTATTTGTAGTTGCACCTGCAAGGCCAAGGTTAGTATAGGTCGTCGCTTGGCATAATTTGGCAACATCATGCAACAGCTGAGAGACTGACCAGCATGCTCCGTCAACTTCCCAGTCATGCAACTTCAAGTCCTACAAGAAAAGGGAGACGGCGACCGGTCTCAAACCTGCGTTTGGGAATGGGTTTTCTGAGTGCTGAACCACATTGCCAACTGCATGGGCACAATCCCACATGGCCTTTTCAAGAGGACTTCCAATCCCCATGAGTCGTGACAAACGGAACCGTCAAGGCCACCCAGCAGTTGCTCCAACATCATGAGCTGCTTTGGTGATGCTGGACACGTCAAAGAACTGACCCGTATAGTACCTGCCCGGCCATTTTGTTAGAATCCTCATGGATGGCCCTGAGCCTTTGCGAGTGCTGTTCAATTGCGATGTTGACAAATGATCTCAGCTTTTCCTTGAGGTGAGATGATAGATACATCCAGGCACTTGTTTTGTATCAACCTGCCCTGCGTAGAACAATCTACATGAGCGAGGACAAGCTATCAATTGTCGCTAGATAGCCCCAAGCTTGTTGTCATTGACGACTTCCAACAAAAAAATCCAACCAACGTGCCGAACACTGGCGCACTGCACGGTGCCAAAGCAAACAGCTGCAAGGCAATCTCCAGCGGCCTTTGCGGAGTTCTGTATGGACTTTCTGCGATTCATCCACAGGTCACAGGCCCTCCCATCCTGTTGCCATGAATGCAATCAGGGTTGACCAAGGCAATCCTTGAGGCAAAGACTTGGATTGCGGCCACGATGTCCTCTGTGCGCAGCAATTCCTCCCCCGCACGAGCCTTCGGTTGGCGAACTTTCAATCTTTGAGTCGAAGAACGAAGTTCGGCACCTTGACTGGCAAGAGTACCTCCTTTGGGTCTAGCCCATGAAGCCGTGCCTGTCATAAGGGCAGTGGGATATTCGGGGCCATTGGAGGCCTTGGCCTTTTGAATCGGGACTGAAAAGGAGGAGAAAAGGACATGAGAAAAAGAGTAAGGCCCGCTTTCAGGAGCCTTACCTTCTTTTTCCATATCCGTTTTCAGACCCAGATTCCAAAAGCTGACAAATGGATATTCCACACTCTTCAAGTGTTTGAAGTACGTGTCGCCATAATATTTTATGCCCGACCTGTGATTCGAAAGCAAAATAGTCGGAGCCAAAGGCACTGGCCTGGTCCCAAGCAGAATGTTCACATGAAGAACATGAAGGGAGCAATTGTATTAAGAACGCCTCACTCACAAATGTATATCCCACACAAATAAAGGGCATTGCTGCATTGATACATCAACTGGTAGCGTGCATGTTTTCTTCCTTGCCCTTTTGCGATCTTCACCAAGAACCCTCTGGATGCATTTTGACTCACACTTACAGAACTATTTGAAGCGCAAGCTCTCGTGCCTCTGATGCAAACGACTACAGCACATGACTTCTCAAAGGGAAATCACCAGCCAACAATTTGCATTCTATTCTTTCTCCCGGAATTGAGGCAATGCAGAATTTTGATTTATCACACATTCATCGGCCTCATACATGATCTTGTTGCGCTTGCCATGTGGCCTGTAGAAGGATACCTGAAACCATCAGCTCAGCACCAATATGCACTAATAGATCTGAGATCACTCGTTTCCAACTTCTGATCACATTGACAAAAAGCTGAGGTGCGAAAAGCAAGTGCAAATTAACGGTGAGGCTGTTCATGACAGCTACCTTGCACAGTGCTTGCGTGTGGTGACCGGGGGCACATTTCGCAACAGTAGACGTCACGCCTCTGATTTTTCCGCGCCAACAATTGCAGCACTTTGCCTCACAACGGCAGCTCACAGCTGGGTGCAGTTGAAGGCACTGAAACACTCAGGAGAGGTTGAACTCCTCATGGTGGCTCACTGTCAAAGGCTGAAACTCAATGACATTCTCATCAATGGGCACCCAGGGTCGTGTCCTGTGGAATCCAAGAAACACATCAACAGAAGTGATTCCGCTTGTGTTTTTGCGTTTTTTTACAAATAACATTCCAAACACCCCTGGGACCCCGACCCGGTGAAGTGGCCATTCACCCCAAGCGATGCCCACTTATCCAGCTCCTGCATCTACCAAGTCCGCCCAAATTGACCAAGATCTGATCAGCTGATACCAGTCCCTTTCACTTGTCTGCTGGTGGGAGAATCGACCAATGGAAATAGTTATAAATAGTTGATGTTGACTGCATTGTTGCCTAGACCAACTTGGGAGCAACGGCATGGAGCGTCCTCACAAACGAGCTCCTTAGTCCGACTGGGCTGCAAGCCCAAGGAATTCCTGCAAATGGCAGCTCGTCAAAAGAGAGCGAGGGAAACAGAAAAACGAGTGGTGCTGAGCATTTGTCATTCACAACTCACAACAGGTGGACTGGAAATCTTTCAACTGGTAAGGTAGGTGTTCAAAACTGCCACATCAGTGACTTTGTCTTCCCACACTGTCTATGGAGGATACCGGGTACCTGTGGAAGTCTTGGATAAACCAAACTCATAACGCCAGCGGCGGCGCACCCGACCAAGTAGGTGCACTCTTCATCTGGCGGTGCCAGTGATGGGTCCGTCTCTGGCAAGCCTGCATTTCGTGGTACCTGTTTCGGCAACACTTCAGGTCTTTACAAGTCAACTCTGCAAGATTTGCATCATTTCTGCAACATTATATACAGTATAAATATATATATATATGTATTATATACACACCAAATATGTGAAAATGAACATATGGAACAACACATTCAGGATCATGAAGACCATCCGACACTCCGACATTTTGCCAAAAACCCAAGAACTCTCAGTGCACGGCCAAAAACTGACTGCGCTGATTGGAAGGCAGTGCACTCAGCTTCTTGTCCAAGGCTTGGGCCACCTTTCGCGTTGACCCACGTTGACACTCCAAATACCACAACGGTCCCAACGGTTGCATGACTCTCAATTGAAATTGGATTCACCGTTCACCCTTTAACAGCACATCATCCGTCAGTGGTCAATGCCCCAAACAACTCCTGACACGAATTGCAGCCCAGATTTGTGCTGACCTCACTTGAGGTCAGTGGGTGGCCAATGGCCTGCACTCCAACAAGGCAAATGAGTCATGAAACATCCAAGACTTGCATGATAATGGAGCCTTAGCGACTTCACTTAAGCATGCTTTCGCATTGGTGCCACCTTTTGCAGCGAGCTCAGCAAGCCAAACCTCGTCTTTCCATTAACTAAGACCCATTGTTTGAATGAAGGATTTGTCTGAGCGCATTGCTTGGTTGATTGGCCCGCCTGCAAATAACAAGAAGGCAGTATTCAAATGTGTTCACGATCCCATCATCTCACATCAAACACGCACACACACACACACCTTCCATCGCAATTGTGGCTTTGTGCGCGCCATTGCTGCCATTCATGGCTAAACGGCTAAACAGTTTTGGTTGCACTTCTCGCTGTTTTGCTGTGATTGGCAAGTATGGGACCCACACAGTTTCACAAATTGTTGTCAAACGCTGGGGTGCAAATCCAGCTTAGTCCGGAACTAAACTCTTTGGCCAAATTTGGAAATGTGACTGTCTTAAAACTAAGGAATAATATGTCAAAACTAAACATCAAGGAAGCAAAATGCCGGCAAAAAGAACGTTCCCATCCAATTCCCCAAAAATGTTCCGTCCTACCCCCCCCCCGGCGGAACTCCATCAAGTCATACCGCATCCACTCTTGACGGACATCCTTTTGTATGTTTACTACAAGGAACCTATTTTTTTTATTGACATAGAATAGGAAGCACATGCCGGCTACTAGGCATCAAAACCAATCACGATCCAGTTTTTCAGGCATGCATACTTGCAGCAAGTTGATGCTCACAAGCCAGTTCTGCCGAATTAGCGTTTCGCACACCTACTCTACAATAGGAAAGGCCGTTCACTCCAGCAACCAGTACTTGCAAGTCTTCTTCTGTTGGCTTATTCATGGATGCTGGGGAGAAATCTGCATGGCATTGAACATTTAGCCCTGCTGCTTAGCAGCTTTGGGCTGGGCATTGTGTGGTGGAAAGTTTGAAATACAAATTGTTTCACTTCAATGTCCGGTTTGAGATTCCTAGAGCTCTTAGGTTTAGATGATCAAACAAACTGGATTCGTAGTAGAACCTCAAATCTGCTCGAGGAGGACATACCACAGAAGTGCCTCAGCATATGGTGTGCAAATGGCTGCTGATGGCACGCAGTCGGGTGGTGGGGGTACGACCAAAGGCAGCAGCGCCAATGCACCAGGTCTCGCGGCACCTTCATCGGTTCCTCAGTCCCAAAATCTATCAAGCTGTGAAACTCAAGGTGCACCGTGCCACCACTCCCTGACCAACATCTGGGCCCTTTGCAGCTCTCCCCAAGATGATGAATGATGATGTGATCACATCTAGGAGTCTGACGCATGGGGAGCAACTCCACCAACTCGAATCCCAGGAGAGTACCTGTCTAATGCAATTCTAATTCTTGTTCCCAATAGCATCCTTTGTTCCTAGTAGTGCGGCCAGGAGCCCCTAGTAGCGTTCTTGCTCCTAGTAGCGATGCCAGGAGCCCCGTTCGTACCGAAGATGCTCCTACCTGTGGCTGCTTCGGATCCCAAGCGTCGCACGGTTCGCATCTGCGATCCTCTCATCCTCAAAGTCATTCCGAATCCGCGTGATAAAACTCCATTGCGTGGCATTGGGTGGATACCTCAGAGGCACGTGCCGCTGAGATGCTTTGCAATATGCTGTGCTTGCATTTCAGCGCCAGGCCCAGGGTTGCTCACATCTATTTCAAGTGTGTAGTTGTTCCGCAGCAAGCCTGCACAATTTGAGATTGCGCACAAGTGTGCCAGTATATGCCAAGCAAATTGCAAAAGCACATTGGCGGTATGATGCTTATTGAAATCGATCTTCTGGCATCTTCTGGCAATCCAGAGTTGGAGGTCTGAAGCAGAACCAGGACTTGATGTGGCCTGCACCGTTGGGGAATCTGACAACTACTGATGCGTTGTCATAGCCCCGGCAGGTCATGCCTGATGCAAAAATTGCAGCAAAAGTATCATGATCTTGATTCTTCGAGGTCTTCTTCAAAACAAGAAATTGGTGGGGCATGGTGGGGCTCAATGTCATGTCAGGCGCAGGTGCCTGGCCTTCAGGCGGGAAGACAAACCCAATGTCATACCCTCTGGTGCTGGTGGGCGCGTCGACTTGATTGCCTTGGAGGCCACATCCTTCAGAACCATTTGGTCACCCCATAATGAATGGTTTCAAAATTTGAACAGTGACAATGGTCTCCATGATCCTCCATGTCAACTCATGCTGACATGCTTTCCAAACCTCCAGGACTCCGGCTCCACCGAAGTCGGAAGCCAGTGCAGTTTGTTGGGAAGATGAAACCATCAGGCCCTGACAGCACCTGAAACATGGTCACATATAGCTGCTTTGGGACACGCTAGCCAGCACCGCCAGTGAAACTTCAAACAGCGCTTTTTGACTCCCGATTGCAGTTGCACACTTTTTCCTGAGGTTTAAGAGGCGGTAGGGTTCATCTGCCAGGATGAGCTTCTGCAAGGACAATGTCTCGCCCAGCGTTGAAGTGCCAAGCGCAGCTGCTAAGCCATGACGTCTCTGCTCTGGAATGCGAATCTCAATGCCTGAGACTGCTTCCTGCAGGGCCCACAGGGTGCTTATAGATGCTTATAGTTTGATGACGTCATGGATCCACTTGAGAAGTGCAAGACAACACTTTGACTTGGTCCATTCCACCACCAGCCATAAGAGAATGACCACCCATGCAGACGCTGGTGTACTCTTTGATGCTTCAGCGCTAGCCGCTAGCTACGAGTAGTGTCCAACAAAACATGAGTGGAAGATAGTGGAAGCTCGCATATGAATTTGGAACATTTTGGAACAACCTTTGCTTCACTAAGCTGGTTCCAATCACTTGAATGATGCTTGGTGTGTCCTTGGGGGAGGGGGGACCAACTGATTCTATCACACACAGTGTTTCTTGGTGGCTATCAATTAAGTATATAGTATCTATAAATCAATTCTTTTGCAACTATCATTCAACCTTCTTCTGTAAACGAGAACTTCAGCGACAACGTTTTTGGTTTGTTCTATATCCTTTTGTTTCTCTTTTCTGACCCACTCTTTGTACTCAAGCCAAACTTCCCTGCCTGAGCCAGTTGACTTGCCACCTCGAGAGTATGAACTTGTGCAGTCCAGCCTGGCCGTTCTTCTTCAATCATAGCAGCCAAATAGCTGCAGCCAGCGGCACTTCCCAAACGACCAGGATCCACACAAAGAAAGGAGCCCCCAGGTGAAAGGATCTGGTCTAATGCAGTGATCAAAAAGCTGAATGAACCAGAATCATACAGGATATCGCCGCCGACGACCAAGTCAAAGCAGCCGATCTTTGAGGTGCCTGGACTTCAAGAAGCCCAAGAAGCACTCGGCGGAACACATCGATGGAATGAAGGCCACTCAATTTTCATTCAGCAGCTAGTCCAAAATCTAGGCTCCTAGGTCTACGCTTCCCTTTCCGGCCTGTCTTCGCAAATGTGATCCAATCGAAGGGAATGCAGTCAATGGGAAGGCAGGGGTTGAGTGTGATGTTGTGTCGAAGATTTTCTAGTACTGGCCCAGGTCGATCTGACAGGACAACCTGACGCATACAAGCAATGCTCAAGGGTGACTTGACCTTGGAGGCATGCCCTGTCCAACTATGTATCGAAAAAAGTAGGCAAGTGCAGTTTCAGTTTTTGTTCTTTGGTTATTCTCAATAAACCGTTGAGAATGCTCTACCCGCAGGGCTTTCCCAACAAAGTTTGGACGCTTTGGAGAGCCCTTCACTCTGGCGTGGCCTCAGCTGCACCGAGCGTTGCTGCAACGATCCCAGCCGTCCCCAAGCCACTCCCAAGTTCCAATATGCGGCTTCCACAGATACGCTCCGCGTTGATGCTCATCCATGCAGAAAGCACCTGAAGCGGGTTTAGCACAGCACTTCTCAACAATGAGGAAGGTAAATGAAGGTAGTATGTTTTCGGGTTATGCTCGAATGTTGCATGTGGTATCCGTCCAGCACAATATGATCTGCAAGGTTTCGCCTGCTTTCAACACTGCTTCGGCCGATCTGGGTGACCTGACTAGGCCGGCTCCCCATAGAAGCTCGCCCTGTTCCAAGCGCTTTCTCGCAACATTCCTGCAACTTTCTGATGCAATGGACTCGACCTCAAAAAGCAAAATACTGAATACCCAGTCCTCGCTTGGTGCCGGTGACCTTCAAACAAATCGAGCAAACAGGGCCGCTTCATTCCTCAAGGCACACTGGCAAATCATGCACCTCTTTTATTTAGGCGCCCTCACTTGGGCGACAACCATCAAAATGTCTATGAAGTGCCAGTATTCTCAAACCTTTGCCTTCAAGACTCCAGGAAAACGCAGCTTTACAAAACCTTCTGGCGAATCTTCAGGAATGCGCTTCCTTGACTTTGCCTGCTTGGCTATCTTTGGCTGGCTGTCATCGCCACCAGATGGCACAAAAACCATCGGTGCACATGCCAGCTCTTGACATGCAGCTCGCAAGACAGCCTCTGGAGATGATGGCGCCATGGCTAACACACGACAGAATAAATAGGCCGCTTGAATTGTAGAAGAGTTCTCAGATCGAGTTGCAACAGCTTGGTGCAATCTTTGTAGCCCGGCTCAAAAGACTTATGGTCCTTTTAATTGATCGCAAATCCATGGTTTGATGCATGAGCTCGCTGCCTGCCAGGCCGCATCTGCCGATTGCTATCTGGCAAGCCTTTATCGTGTGAGCCTGGACGACTTGGTCATTGCTTGGGACAAATGGCTGTGGCGCTTCTTTAAATGGTAGCAGGCTTCAATCCCTTCTCATAGTCTCATAGTCTGCCTTACAAGCACGAAGCTTCGCAACTAAAAGCAGCAAGGTCAAGCACAAGCTCATTGCCGATGTCGGCTTGATTGAGGATAGTGGACTGCGTGAAGACCTGATCCGCAAATTCACGTGAGCACACTAGTTTCTGCGCCAGCAGCCAAATGACCCCCAATGTATGCGCACTTGGGACCAAGCGATTCGCAAAGGGTTGATTTGCCCGAAGTACGGGAACGTCGCTTGAATGTCCACCTGCAGAAATAACTCGGATCTCAGATCTGATCTTTTGTGAACATTTCGTGCCTCTAAACGTCCAGTAATGTCGAAGCTTTGCACATAGTCTCGCATGTCCAGTGTCTTGGCGAGAGGACCTGACATTGCAGTCCATGCTGGAAAATTTGTCTCAATATCTACCGTGGCCATCGTTGGCCTGTCTAGCGTTAGGTGGTTTAGCACATCTTCAGCTGCATTGTAATTGCGCTTCAGCTGCTGGGGATTAAGCTGATAATGCGGAAGTTCCAGTAGTTCTGCTGCGGCGTGAACTCGGGATTTGACCTCAGAATGTAAATGTTTCTCGCCAAATGCTGTCACCGTATCGCGTTAGCTACTGGTGCACACAAATGCTACCCTTAGTTCTCCCATTCTTCAACCTACCTGTCTTTTCCGCACCTGTTATCATTATCTGTATCCACAGCTGATAATCTCAACCTCCGACGCATCACCTCAGCCTCCAACACAAACACGAAGAGTCGGAAGGGTGAGTTTGGTTGGAGGGGGTCAGAGGTGTCCATCGTGAACTCCGCAATGTTCAGCTCCCTGACCTGTGTGCATTCGCATTCGGTGAGAGAACTGACTGTCTCTCACTATGCATGGAAAAGCTGCCGAAAGGATGGTACAACAGTCTACCTGGACATGGCTCAGGCAGTGGCATAGCAGGTGGTCGTATTGGCGAGTCCATCGTCTGTGCTGAAGAAGGCACAAGTAAAAATAAAGCCTGAAGCTCAAACATTGTCTGACAAGGTCGGAGGGTGCCGGGTGGCTCAGCACACTCTTCAGTCCCACTAAAAAGTACAAACATGGACCCACACAAGCAATGCTAGAGCATGAATGGCCAGCCAAGCCATCCAAGGCACCATTTGGTGCAGTGATCTCGATCTTTGAACCTCCCGGGATGTACTTGTCGCTCATGATGTAAAACCTTGGAACAGCTCTTTGACTGGAACGGCCGAACCTGCCGAACGTCAAGCGTCTGAAGGTTACCATGATCACCTTATGACTCCAGGTTCGCGCAGCAAGGTTCCCTTGATCTAGGAAGGCTGCTCCAGGCGGTGCAGCGCCAACAACGTAGTTGTGTCGGAAGGAGTCACGCGGACTTCCTGCAACAATGAAGGTTCTATTCAGTTCAGATGATTTTGCAGGTTTTTGAGGTTGTCGCGAAACCAGCAAAACCGGGACAGATTGAGAGGTAGCAATTGACATCATTGCATTGTAGGAGCTCTTTCAATCAAATCTATTCAAATCTGTCAAAGTCTGGAAACAACTTTGACCTCGTGCGAGTTAGGTCCCCCGGGGCCCTGGGGCAGCATTGAGGAATGACGCCGCACCTTGATCTGCTCCAGCTCGAAACCAGGGACACTGCGCCTCCGTTTGGCAAAATTGCAGTTGGGCTAAAAAGCTTGGATTTGCTACTGGCACCGCAGCATGATAGAAGTCAAGTGGCCGCAGGTGGAGGATGACCCCGTTTTGCAGCGTTTCGAACCGCCACACCTTGGAGCTTCGCAAGGTGGGCAGCGGCACAGGCGCTTCAAGGCACAGCATCATCCGCTAAGTAATGGGCATTGTCGGATGTAGCTGGCGTCCGGAACGGGTTTGTCAAAGCAAACTCGAAGGCGTAGTCCAAACCATAGGAGACTTCCTGCTCGATAGTCATCTCCACATACCACCTTGCAGCATTCAATGTGGACAAATCTCATTGATGAGCTTGCATTTGATCAATTCTGTCATGATTCATGATGATAAATGCTGCTGCGATGTTCTTCCAAGAAAGGTCGGGGCTGGCCACTTGCTTCATCGTAACCGTCAAAGCAGTAAGTTCCAGATGGAAGCGACAAATAGGAAATCTCAGCCGTTTCAATTCGTTTCGTGGTGCTGATTCTAGACTGGATCGCACACAATCGCAGCTATCATTCCCTTTGAATGCTTAGCACCAGGCAGTGGTTGGGAAAGGATTCTTTACGAGCTCTCGGCCAACATCGTAGGACAGTGAGAATAAGTTCAGTGCTGTACCGCAGTCCTGCGATCAAAGCTGGTGATACCGATGCAGAGTCAACTTGGTGGCAAATGGAAGCAGGATCGGGTGCATGTTGGTCTGTTGTCCGGCAAAGGCTGGAAGGTTGGAGGCAGCCAAAGCCGCATTTGACTGGTCCTCAGTTCCAGGTTAACCTAGCACAAAATCCCCCGGCGCTCTCCCCGAATCCCTCCCTCCCTCCCTCCCTCCCTCCCTCCGTCTCTCGCGCTGGCTCTTGTTCTTGCTCTCTCTTTCCTCCCTCTCTCTCTCTCTCGAGTGTCCGATATGACTGTCTCAGTGCTCGGCTGCCCTGTCTCCAGTGATGCTTTCAGTGGACTCTTCAGGTTGAACCAAATTCCCACCTCTCAAACTGGGAAGCATCCACTGGGTCAAAAGTTTATATTATTAATATAGATAATATAGTGTGTTTGTTTTTTTCTTAAGTTGAGGGGAGGTAAGCCGCTAGAGGTAACTAGGTAGCAAGTAGAAGCTAGGTAGCTAGTAGCTTAAATAGCTACTGCCTAGGACGCAGGATAGCTCACGCACTATTCATTCGGTTCCTAGATTTTTAGGGACATTTAAGTTCCCCCCTCTCTAACTCTCTCCCTCCAGGCATTGCTCTGCAGCAGTCTGGGATTCCAGCCACATTCTGCGCCAAAGGCGACAGAACTGTCCCTGTGACATAAGCTCCTGAAAATTCACCAAAGATCTTGAAGCCAGTGACGTTGAGATTCACATTCAGCCTTAGAGTCCAACTTCCTACCCAAAGGTGTGTGATGTGAGACCAAACTGCCGAAGTCAGTAGTTCTGTAGAAGGTAAGTCGCTGGCAGCACTTCAGACCCCGAGGACAAACTCAAGGCTTCGAATGTCCAGACCTTCTGGCTGTTCTCACGGCATCCACTTCTGTCTTGTGAAGAATGAGGGGGTACGTCTGGTCTTGTCAGGCGATGCAGGTAGTAGAAGCCAAGCATTTGCACTCTGGAACCACTCAAAGTCACAAGGAACATCTTGTTAATTCGAAAAGTCGGCCCAAACAATAATGTTGCCATGCACATGCCCACTAACTGAGGGAAAAAAGGTAGAAACGTTGCTGGTCACATGATGGCCCTCACTCCACATGAACCCAGTGCAAACTGAACAGCACAAACTACTGTGACATGCTCACCCATCGTGGTGGTGACGCTTGAACCCTGATCGACTTCAATTTACAAGACCAGGTCTGAACAGAAGGTCGAAACAAACGGCCAGCAAACGGGATGACAATGATTGACAGCGTGTAGTTACGTTCAAGTGGCTCGCAGCTTTCAAATGTGAGCGCACAAGTCTGAGCTGCATGCATTTCTTTGTCTTGTTGGGGAGATCTCCGGGTTGCTGAGACCGAGAATGATGACCTGACAACAGCAAACTACAAGAAGTAGTTTGCCAAATCAAATTGGTCAGCTCATCTATTCATTCGTGCCGACCGTCTATCCAACATCTGCAAAAAATGGGAGCACGTCTTTCAACTCCATGTCTGGGCAGCCACACCAATGGCACGTTGGCTGGATAGCCCTCTTCAATGGCTTCCAACCTTAATGAGGCCAGGTGAAGTGCCATGCCACACACACAAGGTATGCTGTGCTGGAATTTCTGAACAATGCCTTGCTGTGGCGAGGATTCCGAATGATGCTACAACCAACAGCAGGATAACATATTTTGTTATTTTTCGTGTTCAAACAGCTCTTTGCGCACATGGTAGCCAATAACTGCTCAAAATCCCCAAAACTGGAACTTGTATGCCTAAATCATGCCTCAATGCACACCAATGCCTAGGGCAAACCTATCACTATAACGATATGTGGACCCATGCAGGCTCCTTCGAGTGTAGGAATGAAGCTGATGCCTCATGACGCATGACCGTCATGACCGTTGCATCTCCTTTTGCCTGCACTTGGTGTAGCACGCGGAGGTGTCCCAGCAAGGCTTGCCGCTCACAGTGGGGGTGCCGATCGTGATCAACAAAAATGGCTGGAAGCAACTTCATCTGCCTGTCCACTCCATGGCCTTCATCAGGATCTGAACGGCCATGTTGCCTTTGCAGGCAGGCTGAGTTTAGAGCACCTGCACTCCACGCCACCAAGTTCTTGGCGGCCGGTTCTCGCTCAAACCAGGCGTTGCTCTGCTGCAAGGACCTCAATGCATAAATTTGAGCTTGGCTTTGCCAGGGTGGACACTTGCACCGCCTGCCGCTTGGCATGTCGAGAGCGTGCTCTAGTGCTAATCTGGTAAAATGCTGTCCTTGATGGCTCAGCCGTTTGCTGGACTTGCGCAACATGTGGGACATAGAGGTGTCACTACTAGTCGGCATCTGAGAAGGGGGGACGAAAGCCAGCAGCCGCCAAACGAGTTTCTCTTTTTCTGGCGGGCGTCACGGCACAAAACACATGCTCGGCAGCTTGCGAGTCAGCGGTGCCGTGGATGCGGAGTGGCGTATGCAATGGTGATGGAGGGAGCAGAGACGCAAGCCGGGCGGCTTTGGGATAAGTTTGGTATGAAAGAAGTAGTGAAAGAGAAATGCGATACGTTGTATGTTGGTGTAGGTCATCATCACAAGGCAATGGCATGTGTTTGTCACATGCAGGAAGGTATCTTATGGAAGTTGGAAGGTGGCATCAGCGTTAGCAAAGGGGAAATACCGTCAGAGTTCGAGTGGTGGGATACCACGCACGCGGGCGCAGGAAGACCTTTTCCATAGTCACCGTCGCCGCCCGCGCGAGTACGGCATGCGTTTGAAAAGAGGCAGTTATGTGTTGTTACATTTGGAATGTTTGAAGTTTGCAATGCATATCGCGGCGCGTCGAGAAGCGGCATTCGTTGATTTGGAAGAGTGAACGGGCACGTCTTAGCCGGGACACGGACGTTTGATCCCGCGGCGCAGAAGGGGAGGTCCAGCGGGAGTAGCTTGGGCTAGCAAAGGAGTGAGGACTTGTGTGCCTATCGATGCACATGCCTGGACTTGAGTGAGTCATGTTCTGGCTCGATCCAAAACACACTCTTTTTCCTTTAAAGGGCCTCATAAAACGATCCAAACACCTTCTTTGCTCTTCTCTTTCTTATCAACTCTGCGCCTTTCTCACTCAGAGGCTTTGACTTTGGCACCTGCGTGTGTAGATCTTTGGGCCGTGGACCCAGGCTGACTGGATTCGGCCAGGGCTGCCAGCAAAAAGGCGACGTCATGAGTCAGTAGTATTTATCTATCTCTCTATCTCTATCTCTCTCTCTATCTATCTATCTATCTGCACCGGCAAGCCGTAAAAGCGTTCGGTGCGTGTGGACGCCGCGAGAAGCATCCACTCGACCGAGGACATGGTGCAAGTATAGTTTTTGCTAGGGGGCAGGAGCCCTATGCGGATATGTAGTCAACCTCGCAGGCACCCCCACCGAAACTCAATCAAAGTTCATGGACTTGAACTCATGTCACTTTCGGTTCTCTATGGATTTCGCGAGTTACGGGTTGTCCTGGGAACTCGTATCCTACATGCGGCTGCGGTCTGCTCTGTACGTGGGTCCCTGTCTCCCGATTGCTCAATGCCCATTGTCCAAAGCCCTTCATGATGCTAACGATGCACTACTCGGTACATCACTCGCATCACTAAACCCAATTTTCACTGCTTTTCTGACCCTCGCTTTGGAGCACTCCCCCCTCACTTCGTTCGCCGTGAAAGCTCAAGCCTAGCCTATTGGCTGGCTTTCGTAACAAATAGCAGTTTAATGCATACAAACATATTGTAAAATATACAACAAAAGATTCTATGTCAAAACTAAGTGGCCCAAACTTGATTGCTTTTGTAGACTGTCAGTCTGATGCTGCGTGAGCTGGGCTTGTGCACATAATGAAAGTAGTGCCGAGCAAGCTGGGCTGTAAGGCACCCTCCTCACAACGGCATGCACTTTCTCTTGCACCTCTGTCTGGTCTACAATGCTCTCGAAGGATTCCATGATGAAGCCTTCGTCCTCAAAATTCGGCTTCTCATTCCGTGTCAAACGGATGTGGCCAGTACTTGCTTCAATCCAAGCTTCTGCACGTTGGATAAATGCAGGAATCCTTAGCTAGATGAGACGTGGTGACCGACTCTTGGTCGTAGAATATGCCGTTACCGTGTCCGCAAAATGTATGCTACATCCGGTTGATAGTATAAGCAGCACAAGTGGCGCGTGTGTATATACCGTATGTGTTTAAGTCTGCGGCCATACCTTGTTTCTACAAAGCCAAGTAGGAACGCATGTTAAAGCGAACGCTAGCACATGGACATACACGCTCACATACACTGCGGTGGGACAGCTATTCAGTGGTTGGAAATTTGGAGGTCTAGCAGCACGTCTTGTATACTGCCGTAAGCAACTCAATCTCAAACTGAGAGGGGCAACATACCAAGCGTTTGCGCCAGCTACAAATGTAACGTGGCAGCATGCTTCCTTAAGTGGTTGGTACATTGAAAGGGCATCGGTAGACGTGTCGTCCCCCATCGGTTTATGCAGGTTTGATGCAGGTTTCCAACATCCAAAACCACCCTGTGACTACTTTAGTATGCACTAGATTTTGTCAGATGCTCATATAGAAATAGATATACTAGAGAGACAAAGGTGGGCATATAGGAAACAGCTGAGATAGCAACCATAGATATGTGCATCTTTTTGTGAAAGGATATCGCAGTGAATAGTCATGAGTCCTGGAGCCCTTCAAAAGTGGCCATCGTCATCATCAGCCTTTCGTTCAGAGCATTCCGGCGTTTTGTGGCAAACGAATATAAGAACACCCGTCGCTGCTAAAGCCTCCTTTCCAGTCATCAGGGGATTCAGTGTGACAACCCTTATCGCATCTTTTTGGTAGGCAACCATTGATTTGCTAGGCAGCCCGTGTGTTCCAGCCAAGCGTCTGCACATAGTTGGAGTTTGCTTCGCTTGCCTTCATAAGACTTCTGATGCTCAAGGAATCCAGGTCAATCCTTTCTTGATGAAGCAATCCAAGGATTTCCAAGGATCGACGCCAGCACCCACTGCCACCCCGATCCAAGCCATCAAGCACAGAATTCAATAGGGTCATACTTGGCACCACTCGCTGCCCTTTGGTCAAGTCCAGGAAGTGAAGGCAGCTTGGCCATTTTCCACCCTTGCCACACGCACTGACCCCTATGCCCATGGTAACAAGGTCAGGCCTAAGCTTTGAACCTGTTTTATCGTTTTTTTTGAGCATCCTGAAAATATTAAGCACCGATTCCCAAAGAGTTGGCCTCATGTCCAAATCACCAAGCCCAACAATGTCTGGCTCATCAATGGCTCCTTCGCAGGCGGCCATCGCAGCTCCAAGCATTGGCAGGCTTTGAGGGACCGCGGCATGAGGCAGTGAGTAGAGTAGGCCCAGTGAGTGGCTCCACTGACGGCACGTGCCGCAAGAACTTACGGCAGCACCGCTGCAGGGAGCATTCGGCTGAAGTGAAGCTTCACAAATCTCATCCATGAGTTGAAGTGCACATCTCCAAGATCCACCCTTGTGACAAGCATTCAAGCATGCGCCAAATGTAATTATATTCGGTGTAGTGCTGGCCCACTTACCATGACAAAGACACTGCAAAGCACTTCTCCACTCGCTTGCTGAAGCGAAGGTATTGACAGCAGTGCCATAGGTTACTTGGCTTGGTTCAACTGTTCTTCGTGGCATTTGGGCAAAGAGCTCCCAAACCAACCTGACATTGCTGGCGAAGTTGGCCATCGCAGAATTGAAAGAAACCTCATCCACCTGAATAGTAGGCTGTGACAGGAGGCCCGCGGCCAAGCTCCAAGCTTGTCGACTTCCACTGATGACCACATTCAAGCAAAGTGTGTCAGGCTGTGGTCTCCGGGGCGCACCCCAAATCATCGACGCGAGCAGGGCCAAAGCCATACCCCACTGACCAGCACGGCCCACCACACCCAGAACCGTACCCCAAACGATTGGGCTGAGGCATCCGAGGCAGTTCTCACAATTTACACCAAAACGGCATACGCGTTGCCACACACTGTTGCAAGCAAGGTTGCTGAAGCTCTTTGCCCCAATGCCACACGAAAAGACATCTTGTTTGATGCCGGCCTGCTGTAGAATGTGCAAAAGGTGCAAGCATCTGTGCCATGGCCCTGTTTTGAAAACGCAGGCGTTGGCAGCTGAGTTGCCAAGTGTGCTATCCAGCTGGGCCCTGAAGCTTGCGCTCTTCTGCAACAAAGCCAAGGCCTGCAGCCACTGCTTAGCATCACTGAGATGCCCAGTTGCTCGTTTTACATCCCAGTCATCCCTGAGCTGAAGCAGGGCCCATCTCCAAGAGACCTTTTGTTGACGGTCGGCCTTGCGTTTGGCATCTTTCGGCATTTGACGCACAAATATGCACAGAACTTTGCTCACTATGGCCAAAAGAGACGGCTACAATCAGCACGTTGAAGATGGACCAACTTCTCACCCAACTGAACTCTCAAAGGGTTTTTCTTGCTTTGTGAAGCATCCTATGTGCATAGAAGTTTCCGGGGTATTTGTGTGCTACATTCCTACATCATTCTTTGGGGAGCGCTGTGCACCTTTGCTAAAACGCCAGTCACTGCCAGCAATGTTCCAAGAGTCTGTGCAGCGCCACGCTGCCCAACCTGCCCTCTGAGAGCAAAGCTCAACCACATTCAAGCTTTGCCGCCGTTCCACCTGAGTTGGGCTCCGGCATGTCAACGAATTCACAAAACATCAATTCTGCAACTCAGGCCTGCTGAGGGAAGGTGTATCCAGTCCTTAAAGACACCAAACTGCAAGAAGAGAAAGAGCAACTTCAGCCGCACCGTCGGCAATGAACTGCCAAACTGGGCCCCGATCTGAATAGCAGGGCCAGAAAAGGCAGCATTCTCGCCTTTCAATCATGGCAGGCTGAAGAATCTGAAAACCAACCAAACTTGACAAAACAAGCTGACTTAGGCCTCGCATGTACTCCGACGGAAAGGAGATCCGAAGGATGGCCCGGGGATCACACCTGGGTGGAAACGGGATGGAATGCAAGCACAAACACCGCAGCGTCATTCGTGTCACGCAGCGCGTCATTTCGCGGCGCTCTTTTGCGGTGCGAAAACTGTACAACTTCGCCACGCGGGACCGGCATCGCGCTGCTGCGAGAGCGCGGCTACTTCTGCTTCAGTCAGAGTCCAGCTCAATTGCGTCCATTGCAGTTGGTCGGAGGTGACCAAACCTTTCGCGAGGTGCAAGAGGTGAGTTTGGTGCTGTCATGTTGACATCTCTTCGAGCTTCGGCATCTTGCTCTGGAGGTGATGCTGGTGTTGTCAGCGGTGCTTGTTCTCGGGCTTCTGGTACTTCACCCAGGAGTGTTTCGTTTTGATTTCGAGCTCCTTTGCCTCGACCCTTGCCGCGACCTCGGCCCCCTCGAGGTGTAGAGGTCTTGGCTCTCTTCGTTGTAACCGCTTTGGCTTTAGGTGCTCTGCGTGCTTTGCGTTTGGGCGATGCGACCTGTGCTGGCTCCCCACACGAATCGGTGGACAAAGATGAGGAGGAATCCGAGGAATCTGAACTCGTGGAGCTGTCTTCAGACTTGGACTTGCTCTTGTCTTCAGACTCTGAATCTTGACATTCATGCCCTCTCTTTTGTGCCTTTGATGCACCCTCAGAGGAGCTCGAGGAGACCTTCAAGTCAGTCACCGAGCAATACAACCAAGCGTTTGCAGTGTTCTGTTTGGTTTTCCTTTGTTTATTTGGACTTTGCATGCCAACCATCTCCTCAGCCCGCCTCCTCAACATCACACTTCTCTTGAAGCCACTTTCGAACTTCATCTATGTTGCTGCCGTTGCTACCAGGTCGCCACCCAGGCAAACTGTTGGCCACCCGCTCAGAGAGGCTAACACATTTCTCCAAGTTGTCGTTCAGTTTCGCTTGGTCTTCTGGCCCTACCTCGTGCATGCAATGCTTCTTGACTGGAAACAAGTCCGTGTAATAGCTGGATCCATCTCCCAGCACAGATCCAGGGCCCATCAAGCTGTTTCCTGACACTCGTTCATACTCAACACCAGGAACGGATTCTGTGCGGTGTCGGCTCATGTCCGCCTCAACCGTATCCTGATGGACAAGCACCTTAGGTTCAAGTGACCGACCGCCGGCCCCATATTCAATGTGCTTCCCTGCCAATTAAGTTCCAGGCGTAAAAGGTCGGTCTTGCCTTGGAATCGTGCATCACCGCAGTTTAAAAGGTCAGAGAATTACAAACAAGTGACTGACCTTTTGTTCATCCTTCAGCCAAGTGTCCCCATTGGCTTCCCAACGTTGTCTCTTTGCCGGGCCCCATCGGAGCAACCGTCCCAAACGTTGCTGTTCTTGTCGGCGGCTGGCAAAATGCCCACCCATCTGGATCATAACCTGAGAAAGCTTGCTAGGGACCATGATCTCTCGCGCAAACCAAGAATCCTCACAGCTCTTCCATCTATCTATCTCTGTATTTCTACATGCTTGCATACACGCTTGTCTAAATTGATGCAAACACATGCAATCTATATAATTATATATCTAATGAATACTGTGACGCAAGTAGTCAAGGAAGCAATATCTCGGGCTGCGCCATGGGACAGAGAGCTCTGGGAAGTCTGCGCTATCATCCAGCACATGCGTAGCAACCAACGCCAGGATCTTTCTTTGCCTGAAACGTTCCAAGTACTCCTTTGTCTGCGCAGCTGGTACTGATCCATCGAGGGGAATAATGCCAAACATGGTTGCTATGAGCCTAGCTTGCTCACATCGCTCCACAGTGATCAAGAGCGAATCATCAGCATGTTTTGCCAGCAAATGCTCTAGAACTGTCCACTTTCCGCCTGACAGGCATACAGCAGGCGTCAGCGGCTGCTTGAAAAGCTTCCGCCATGGGCCAGCAACAGGTACCGATACTTCTACGCAGCGGACGGGTGCAAGGTACGTCGGAGCGAGGGCGGCAAACGTCTCACGGAAAACACATCTCCCCAGCAGTGGCCATGGCACTTCTCCACCTTCATCGCTTGCTTCGCTTGGTGCCCCGCTTTCTCGCAGCAGCGTCGCCGTGAGACCCACCAGTCTTTTTGTCTTTTGAGCCAGGAGGTTCTTCAGAAGGTCCCCTATCTTTGGGGCAGGGACCATATGGCACTCATCAGCTATCAGCAATCCTTGCGCGGCCGCCCGGAATCTGGCAGCGATTGATCCTCCAGCGCCTTCATCAAACGACCCACCTTCCCCAATACCATCTTCTTCGCACGGAAGCTTTTTCGCTGCACGACGGCGTTCAGATAGCATCCGATGATAGGTCACCAAAACAATCTTTGCACTTCGCAAGAGCTCTCCATGCTCTCCAGGACTGTGCCGCCCGGCTTCATATGCAGCAGCCTCCCAATTCTCCTGTAGTTCACGTGACCATTGTCGAACACCTTCACGACGAAGGCACAGGACAACTACACAGCCCGCAGGATTGGCGGCGAGGAACTCTGTTGCAATGGCTGCACCCACTCGAGTCTTTCCAGCTCCGCATGGCAAAACTACACAACAGTTCTCTGGCAGGGCCTCCCCTACAGCATCAACAGCAGCCTTTTGATATGCTCGTAGTGAACGCATGTGCGTGAGCTCTTCTGCCTCTAAATTGTTTGGCTCTTTTGGAATTCTTGAGTCAAGAGAGGAGTGTTGCCCAAGATCATCGGCTTCAAGGTCAGAAAAGCCTTTTGTGAGCCACTCCTGCCACTGAAGTATCTGTTCTTCCGTGGCTCGTGAGTCTTCGCCACAAAAGTCTTTGAGCAAGCGCTCGTTGCCACTTAAAGCCTCAAGATGCCAATTCACGTAACAAACACGCTGGGAGAAAAGGGCAAAAGGTGGACATATGCGCAAGAGCTCTGTATAAATAAATCTAGCTACTGCCTTAAGGCATGCTGTCTTTAGCTTTTTGGACAAATTGCGAACGAAGAGCTAAAGATTTGGGCACAGTCCCTTCCCTGACAGCGCTCCAAACGCTAACGTGGTGTCTGGCCAACTTGCAAAGGCTTCGCACAGCTGAGGTTGGAGTGTGTAGTGCCACTGCATAGTTGGCCAGGCAGCCTGACAGCCTTCACACGGGGGCGACATGTCAGCTTCAATCAGTCCTCATGGTGCAAGACTAGCTGACCAGCTTTTCGTGCTGCATGGCGTGTTGCCCATGTCATGTGTCAAACTTCGTCCCTGCCTGGATGATACTGCCCCATCTGCCCACGACAAAGCTTCTTTGACCTGTAGCCCCATGCAACTCCCATGCATTGAACTACCATCAACGTCCAACACTGTGCACTGGGACCTAGGTGAAACGCATTCATTAGAAACCAATCCTCAGATTTGATGATCATAACATAGCCCATGTGTATTTCAAATACATCCAATATCAACAAGAGGAGTACCAGTAGCAGTGGCTCAAGTTCAGTTTTCATATTGATGTCCAAGCTCGCCTGACCGAAATGGCAATGCCACGAAAAAAGCACACAGACTTGGTTCTTTGAGGAGGTTCTGTTTCTTCGCCCATCAAACATTATACACGCGGTTCTTGGTACATGCAGCTGCATGTACACATTATGCTTTCCTTTGAGCATTCCAGCTTGTGACCAAATATGGATGTTTGATGATGTTTACAAGACCTGCGAACTAAGCTGTCCTTGCCGTCCAAGGCTTGCTTGGATCAATTGAAGCAGGGGACGGTGGATCGCAAAGCATGAGTGGTGCGACGTCGCATCGGCCCGGAATCCAGCTGCATTGCCAACCTGAGTTTGGTTTGGAATGCAGCCATGTCCCAATCCCTAAACTTTCTGGTTCTTGTGCTACTTTGCAGAAGGAGGCGCTGAGCTGTTGTCTGCTCTGAATTTGGCCACTTATCTTCGCTGGATGATTGAATCACAGCCTGAGTTTTCAAATCTAACATTCCACCACAGCCCTGCAAACATGCTTATATATCCAAAAACTTGATCCAAAGGAAGGGCCGGCAAAAATGGCCAAAACCGAGGTGCGGCGGCCGCTTCAGCTTGCCGACGTGCTAAAGCACGGGCTCTTCCCAGGGCGGCAAAGATCGGACACGCCCACTCTTGGGCTTCCAAAAGCCTCGTCTCGGCTTGGGCTAGGCCTATGTCAACCCATGAAAAACCACCAAGAAAGTCATCGTTTTAACCCAAAATGGGCATGTGGGGAGGCTCAGTATTGACATGTATTGGCATGTCATTGAACTGCTCAAGGGACACCCAAACCTGAGCAACTGACCGTTCCTGCTCTTCAGTGGCAAGCGGCATGTGCAACGTTCTTCCATTGGAGTCTTGCAAATACTCGATTGACCTCTGTATGGTTGACCTATGTTGACCTCTGTTTCATGATGCGACATGATGTGACTTGATCTTAGCATATCATAGTACAGTGGGACTTCTAGCCGGGTGAAGGCACATGATACCCGACCTCTCACTGGAGTACCCTCTAGAATCTTTCAAAAATGGCCAGGCTTGGGCATGTTTGAGCTGGCATAGCCATACTTTTTGTGCCTCTTGCTTGGTGATGCTAGCTAGCCCTTGTTGCTATTCACCTGCCTAGCTCCTGGCTGCAGCGTGCCGATGACACAATTGTAATACAATCGTCACATCAGTCATCCACACAAACGTGCTTGTTTCATGTGGTCCGATCATCTGGGTTGAGTGCGGCGTAGTAAGTCTCAATGTCACCGTCACATAGTTTTCAATACTGCTTACCTCAAGCAATAACATGTGAAATCAAACTATTGAAGCCAGTCTGCCGGCCTTGGTGTTGGAAGGAACAATAGAGTCCACCAGGACGATGCCAATCAAGGACACACCTTGCCTTGGTCGGTTCTACATTCGATTTTGGCTGGTTCATGCCGCGAGCGTGCCCGTGGGAAAGCTCCGAGCACTTGCGGCTTCTCGTCCAGGATGGTGTTCTCACCTCAGTACATTCACAGGAAGTCCCTTCAGTGGTGAGTGCTTGAGACAAACCCAATAGACTAAAGTTAGCAGAGTGACCAACAAGCATGAACAAACTAGCATCAGCCGTTTAGACGCAAGAACGGTACACCGTATGATTTATTCCTGACGCATGAGCTTGCGACACGTTGCGTAAGTCTTTGTGTGTCTACAATGCAAGTAAACCTTTTGGCAAAAAGGTAAGCTCCTGGTGGTTGCTTGGATTTGTTTAGCAATTTTGCACGCATCAAGCTTCATGATGTCACTTCCTTACATAGGCACCCTTGAGGCTGCGTCTGTCTGAATTTCTCGTCATGAAGTGCCACCTGAATAAGAATCGCTGACAGCGCATGCAAAACGGTTGCAAGTTCACAGAGGTTCTACACTTTTATCTGGTTTCGCACGCACATGGGTTTGCTCCTTGGCATCCCGACGTGTTCACCGATGCGTTGGCCGGAGCATTTCGTGCATTGTAGCCTCAACCATGCGCCGAACAATGCACCTGGTTCCCTGTTCCAATGCCGACGTGCATGCAGCTCCGGCCTTGGATCAGGAACTGGAACAAGCGCCGAGCTGGCAGGTACACCGTCGGCGCAATGAAGAGGTCAAGAGTGCTGCCCTCAAACAGTGCAAAGCTTGCACGTGAATGAAGCAAAGAGATCAAAGAGTTTTTTTGGGTAGAGTTGTTTTATTATCACTACTGTAGTGATCCATATACAAAGGGAGCTTCCGCATGGCCTGGCTACGGCATGACAGAAGGTCCGAAAGCTGCCCTCCAACATCACATTTTGACCTGGACAGTGTTGATGCTTTGTTCCAAACTTTCGTAGACATCTATGGCGGAAAAATAGCAACGGAGCAACATGAGCCCAGCCTCAAATCCAAGCAAATGGTTCTGTTGCCAACTCTGGCTGTCTCTTGCGAAGGGGATAGAACCATGCCTGAATGATCGGTGCTGTGTCACGTGAACCAATTGGTGTAATCGTTTCATGCCGGGCTCTAGGCCTAGAGTGATCAACTCATCCAACTCATCCATGATCACGCAGGGTTCGAACTCCAAAGCGCACGCCCTCGGCGGCCAACATCGAGTCTGATTACTAGCTCTTTGACACCGCTCTCATTGTTTTCCTCAGGCCCAAGCCAATTCTCTGTTCTCAGGATATGGCAAATCGTAACCTGAAAGCACGGGAACTTCATAGAATTGGTCATTCTGACAATTGTTGCGGTGATCCTTGTTGGCAGCCGGGCAGGTACACTCGTACACTCCAATAACGGTATGCAGACTCAAGGGTATAGAACTGAATTAGATACACCATTCAACCACCCACGCAGTCCAAAGTGTACAGTACTTGTCTTCGAGTCTTCAAACGACTCCCGTTATGCTGTCAACCGGCCTTATTTGGTGAAGGCCGCTCCTGCACTTCTTGAGTTCAGAAGTTCTGCATGCTTTGACGCACCCAATATCACAGCTCCCGCAAAACCATGAGCAATCGAAGTGCCCCATTTCGGAACCTGCCCGGCGCCCTGTGGAGACGGCTCGGAGACCAGTGGATCATAGCCTGGAGAAGCATCTGGTGTTGAGCGCCAAGCTGCCAACATGGTGATCAGCAAACTTGTGCCACCCCAAATAATGAAGCCAGCTGAGGTCAGGTCGGGTTGCAGCCGTCTCGATCACTGGACCAAAATAGTAGTCATCAGGTGCTATGATCCGGATGGAACCACCTGAAGGCACCTCCAGTCAGCGAGTTTCATTGAAGGGCTGGCTGGAGAGTGAAGCGCTTACCGTACAATTATATATGTTCTAGCGGCCTCCGTGATGGTCTGCAGCATGATGGTGAAGTTGGTATACCTGTTGAGTTAGCCAAACATTTTCACACAGAAAGTCCTAAATTAGCAGCCGGGCTGCTTTTGATGCGAATGTTGCTTTGCCAGTCCATCGAGCAAACAAGGCTAAACAAGGTGTCTTGCTTGATGTCTGGCTGCATTCTCTGCTTCTTCCTTGCTCAACTCTCCCACGCCACTGTGCCCCTGGCAGTCCATAGCCAGGATTGGCAGTCTGCACAGATGTGAGGGTGAGCTCCGGGTAAATCACCCAGCCCGGCGCTGTCCAAACCTGGCTTCATGCATCTAGCGAGGGGGTGCCGGTGTCCAATGGAAGCACGAACAAAGAGAGTCAGCTGCACCAAGATCAAATATGTTTGCGTCATTTGCCTAGTTATATAACTTTCCCTTTGGAGTCTGCTGAGGGCAACTGACATGCAATGATACGAAACCTCAAAAAATATCTCAAAGGGCCTCTTTATATAGTCCGTGCTTCGGCTTCATTCATTGTTAGAACTCCTCCACATCAAACCCTATGTTGGTCCAACTCGAAATCCTTGCCCTCCTGCCTCTTTCCCCAGCAGCGTGCTTGTCATAGCCTACAATCCCGCGCTCAGAATGCAATTGTCATGTCTGCCAAGTGTCTAGGGGATGTGGCAGCACTCGTCTCTATTTCTGTGACAACCAGTGGCCGATTGGCCCGTTTGCACACCAATATATACAGAAGGTTGACTTCTGAGTGAACATCAGTAGCCCCACATGTTGCCAGTGGAGGGAAACTTGACCGGATCCTGCACTCACAAGGTCGTTCATGTCAACCGACATTCCACGGCCTCTATCTGGAACAGATTCAGAAGCGGAGTGCTTTCAGCGTTGGTGGCGTTCATGATGAAGAACTCAAAGACAGGGCCTGAAGGAAGGCAGGAAATGCATCAGCCAGTTCCGCACAACTTCAAACAGTGATGATCTGGTCCAACCATGTCCAACCAAACAGCCACGCGCCCAGAATGACCCAAACAATTGGTGTGAACCCACCTGCGATCAAAGGCCGGCCGCCGAGGATTGGCTCTTCATTCCGCAGCATCAACCTGACTCCAAACCAGCTGGCGTAGGTGTCCGTAGATATTGCTACGGAATACCTTTCATTCCTTTCCGTTCATGCCCTTGTGAGCGATATGGAACCTCAATTCATGCCCTCACATGGTAGGCATTAGTAGGCATCACAAAAGGCAATGCGCCAAGGACGGCGTTGTGACACATCACAGCTACGCCGTGCTACGTCACTAGGCTGAAAGTTTGCTTTCCAATTCGGCGATTTGGAGAAGGAAGTTTCGGGTTTTGGCTCCTTTTCTCTTCTCCGGAGCGCAAAGGTTAACATGTTTGGACCACGATCGCTGAATGTTCACTCCGTTGTGAACAGCCTACACTGCACTGATAAGGACAAGTGCAATCTCCCTCTTTCTTTTATGTTTTGCTCTCTCTCTCTGCGAAAACGCTTGCGATCTGAGACCTCCACTCTGTAGGACTCACCACTTGACAAGACACCCACTCGGGCAATCTTGTCACCTCAACAAGATCGACTGTTGACAATCCGGGCCTTCTCAGCTAACTAACTAGACTGAGATCGACCGAGAGCTGCACCCCTGAAATCAGTGGGGTCGGGAACTGCAAGCTCAGCAGCACTGGATCCTCACATTCATTTCACTTGCTCACTTGCACTGGGTCAACTGTGCTCTGCTTGATATCTTGGAACGGTACTGTGTTGATGCATTCACCATTTGTAAGGCCGCCAAAAGTTGTCCCAGCAGGAGGACGGATATGCACAGTCTGCCTCAGAACATGTCTGCCCAAACCATTAACATCCCTTAACCCAGCAGGCCGTTGGCAAAATCTCTGGGACAAAGTATCTTTCCTCTCTTAGTTGCTGACTGAGGCGGCAGGGACTCATCCTTGGACAGTGTGGGCTGGTTATGCAAGTGTGGGTCCAATTGAACTCAGCCCAATCAGCCACCCAAAGGCTGAATTCACTGAATGGGCAGAACAAGTGAACGACAGTGAAAGGCCAGACCTGGAAGGTTAAACTTCAACAGATTGGCTAAGGGCCTTGCTGTCCTGAAGTGTATCCTGTAGGTCGTCGGGGCTAGACCAACCTCTCCGGGTTGCTTGGTCCGGCGCATGTAGCACACTCTTTCAAGAAACCTCGCCTGTGACAGAGTGTTGACCGCAAAGTAGCGCCTGAGCGCATACCGAATGCCAATGGTTCTAATTTGGAGACAGCTACTGTGACTAACCTTTCATATGTAAATAATGTATGTATATAATACAAGTTACTATATATGACTATATGTATCTTATTGTCTTGTATTCAAACAAACTTGAAGAGAACCTGGGAAACTCAAAGCTGTTCAGTCGTCTTTATGCGGCCATGGCGGACGATGCGAGCTGGTTGTGGGCTCACAAAACTAACACACTATTTGACTTCCGGGGGGGTACAGCCACAGATTTGTACAAACACCAAGTACAGGATGTGTGCGGACCATGAAAAGATCCAAACAACAAGCAAAGCTAGCAAACAGTTGCGGACTGCTTATCTTAATTGCATCCCTCACACCTGTGACACATTTTGACACTGTGCGTGGTTTCCTAGCCATTGCCAACAGCTTCGCAGGTGGGGCAGAATGCTGAGGAGCTAGCAGTCTGGACAGAATTGGAAAGGATGGGATAACTCGATTGAGGTCGACCATGGTGCCATCCGCATACTGCGACTCGATGCGCCAGTACTTGTCCTTAGCTTTGCACAGTGCCCGGAGCGCTCCGGCACAGCGAATGTGATGACTTCAGCTTGGCCGCTGGTGAGGTCACATCCGTGAAGGTCTCACGGGGGTTCACCACAAGGGCTCGGAACATGTAGGCGGTGGCATTCCTGACGTTGAGGGGGTCAAAGCATAGCTATAAAACACTAATTACAAAACTAACTATAATCCAGAAGAGTTTGCAGAAGCACATTTGGGAGTTGAAAGGCTCAAAGCTTCTGAAGTCTCCAAAATTCCTCCGCTGTGATGGATGAAGCTAAGGGCTCAGCTGCAGTTCACGCATGAAAGGCAGCGCGATCCTTGGGATGATAACGAAATCGGTGATACACAGCTCTCATTCGGCCATGCTGAGCCATAAGAGTTGAGCTTGTGCGCGCGTGTTTTCGTTTTTTCGCCGCTCTGAGTCGAGGTCTTCAAGATGTTGCCATTGTTGCCCTGACAGCCTGTGCCCTTTGGGAAGCCCACGAAGCCAGGCCTGGCATCAGGTGTGAAAAACGTTCCACGAGGAGGACTGTGACTAGATCAATGAACAGCTCAGGGATGGACGTGAAGGTATCTAGGGTGAAGCTTTGACCTGGGCCAGCTCTGGACCCCTACCTATATGAAGACCATCGCCAACGCATGTTTGGCCTTCTGCTTCTGCCAAAGCCAATGGTTCCCCCAACCCAAAACATAAGAATCAGCAGTTTGTCCAGGGAGGCTGGTTCTTGCCCAATTGATGTCTTGACAGCCTTGACACATTACGTTTGACAGTTTTTGAACAACTCACTTCTTTGCCGCATCTTCCGTGCAGTTTGTTCCACTTCCAAGCGGCAAATGCTTGGGAAGAAAAAGCCTTGCGGAGCTGTCACAACCTGAGTTCCAAAGTTAGCCGCTAGCCAGCCCTTCCAAAGCAAGCTTGAAGATATGACTGGAAGTTACAGGTTCAGGAAGTGGCGATGGCATGTGCAGCATTCGGCTGAGGAGGCATCCTGCGCAGAAACTTTGTTGCTCTGAAATATTTTCACCATTTGGGGGTATCCACTCCTCAACAGGTCACAAATAGTTCTTGAACATCGTGAAACAGTCCGAAGTTTACACGGCTTCTGAAAGGCTGGCTACATCTCAAAAATAGTCAGCAAACGGAGCACACACACGAATAAAACCCAAGCCCCAACCGAGCAAAACCAGCTTTTTGCTCATCCATCACTGAAACACAAGAGGCCCAGAATGCCTCGTGCTCAGTTCGAAGCTAATGTCCACGTGGTTTATGGCAGCTTCTCCATCAACACCTCAGCAATCCCGCACTGCGCACTTGGTGGGCCGCCTTTTGCCGCGCTTTCAAGCTAGGCTTGCCACCATTTCCCTGGTTGTAAGCCTTCAGCATGGGATTGAGCCTCGGCCATTGAGCACACACAAACAACAGCCACTGGCCAAGCAAATCCCAAGGCACTGACACGACTTGAATTTGGAACCCATAG
The DNA here is from genome assembly GCA_963970005.1 of Durusdinium trenchii. Taxonomy (NCBI): domain Eukaryota; class Dinophyceae; order Suessiales; family Symbiodiniaceae; genus Durusdinium; species Durusdinium trenchii. Next base: position 883,912 of record CAXAMN010022485.1, on the reverse strand, counting down.
ACCTTGCCGGTGAACCACCAAAACCAACGTGAACCAAGCAAGGCTCAAAAGTGGTGGGCCAGCAGTTTTTTTATTACACACTCACGGCTCATGAAGCAATCCGTCGAAAGCCAAGGCCCCTGACCCACGATTCGGACATTTCTGGCATCATAGTGTCTCTGGCGAAAATCCTTCCAGCATCTGAGGTTGACCACTTGCTGCTTGCAGTGAATGGGTCCACTCCACCCCTCTGTCCAATGCAAACAGCATCTGACTAGCTTAGCTGGTGTTGTCGCCGTAGGCTGTGGGGTTGCGGCGCACAACAACCGGTTCATCTTCATCGCGCTTCAGAGAGTTTCTGCCACCCTACGAGTACACCTCTGTGTGGTATCAAGGCGCTGACGTGAAACCCCAGAAGTTGCGCTCTGGTGTGAACATGGGGTTCATCACCTGCATTGGTCTCTTCAGATTCCGCACCGGGGACATCGCTACAAGTAGAGGGCAGCGCTACTAGGAGATACTAGGAGCAAGGACGCTACTAGGGGCGCTCCTGGCCTTACTACTTGGAACAAGAGGGCACTACTACAAGGAACAAAGATGAACAAAGGCATCATTGACTCTCTTGGGAGCACGCCGTGACGAAGAGGCCATAGTTACCCAGTTCCCAGTTTCCGGTCTCAGCGCGCTACATGCATTGACATGTCTTCCGGACACCGACCGAAAAACCACTCTTTCGCGTCAAGCGCCAAGGACCGAAGTGGAATTCGTTTGGTATTCCTAACTAAGCTTGAGAAAGGCCCCGACCACTTGAAGCTGAGCAACATGTTGCATATCAGCACTTGCTGCTCCCATGCCCTGACCTGCGCCCATGGCATCAATGGTCAATGACACGAACCAAGCTTGCCGAAGTATGCCATCAGCTGGGCACCAAGCATAGTCCAAAAGCTGGGAACGGGAGCATCAATGCCACCCAAGTGGCCCAACCAACCTGCGCAAGTCACTTGAATTCAAACAGTCAGTCCTGAGCATCGTCTCCACACTTACGTTTAACCTGCATTCCTCTGACCTGGCCGTCGCACGCGTCCAGGAATCTGAAGCCAATCTGTGCAGGAAGGGTTGATGCATTGGGCCATTTCTTATTTACCAATTGACAAACTCAAAACACCAGCACTCTAACCACTACCAAGCGGCCGGAGCGCGAATCTCCAATACCTCGGTGCTGTCTTTCCTGTGTCCATTCCCGGCAAAACTTGTAAAAACACCAAGCACGTCCAAGCGTTAATAGGGTAGCAAAAGACTTGCTATGGTTCAATGCCCACAGAACGAACATCAAGATCTCAAAGTATTTTGCGGGTCTCTCAAACAAAGATATGCCCAAAAACCGACAAACCCAGCAGAATTGAGTCGGGAGCTTGCATCGATCATGGCACTTCGTCACATCCCACAATGAAAATGCCCAATGCTAGATTATAATCAAAAACAATATATATGTGTGTGTACTGCATGTGCATTTGCGAGTGGATATTAGCCTTGTAGCCCGACAGTTATCAAGGCTATCCTGCGTTCCATGCAAAGCGAAGGCACTCGCGGACCTTTTCTCTCTGATGGGCGCACTTGAGCCAAAAGCGGTAAGTCGTCACACGCATGATGTACAGACTATACATACTATATGCCTGTGGTTGCACTTCCATTGACAACCCCCATGTATCCTATGCCGTCAGCTTCGGATACACATGATTAAATTCAAGGGTAGGTGTACTGTGCAAAAGGCTTCGAACTGATGCCGCGAGGCCGAAACGGACTCTGTACTACCCAACACTAACGGAACGAAGCGGACTTTTTACATATAAATGCGTGAGTAGACCTGTTGGCTGTGCAAACGAATTGTAAAAAAATAGTAATATAATCGAATTAGCCACGCTCAGAAATCTCTCAGTAGATCTTCGTCATGAGATAGTCCGGGTCTTTGTGACTTGCTCAGCAACTATAAAACGCGATCATTGATGGTGTAGACACTCTTATGACTGACAGAGGTTCATACTTGGTAAGTTGAACTTGTCTTAGCGTCCGGTATCTTCCTCGTAGTCTTCTTCTTCTTCGCCCCGACTGTAGTAATTGTCCCAATGTCTGAGGTCTCCTCTCATGGCTGGGTTGTTCCACTGTGCATCTCGGAACGTTGCATCATAAGTATGCATGCTCATGGCTGGGTTGTTCCAACTTCGATGGTTCCAATTGACTCGCTGCCAAGTAGGTTGGGAACCCTCGGAGCTTTTGGAACTCTTACCACCTTTCTTGCCTTTCCCTTTGCCTTTCGGGTCTTGGCGTTGAGCTTCTCCTTGATTTTGGTGGCTTGAGGATGCTGCTTTCGATCGCGATGGCCGTCCGCCGTTCAATCTCTGGCGCAACGCACGGCTGTGGCGGTGTCTTGTAGTCGAAGTGTTGGAAACATTCGCTCCATAGTCATACTTATCCATGTCTCGAAGGTTTTGGTATGTCTTCTTGGGATCTCCTTCATTGAGGCTGTTGTATGAGTGCATGTCGTAGGCCATCAGTTTGGAATTCCTTATCTTCCTCCATAGTAGGTCTCGTAGACTTTCATCGCTTGGGATGTCTGATGGTTTCATATGGTTTCACCCCTGCCAAGATCTCTTCCCATGTGTGGAAGAATAGAGATAGGTTTCTGTCTCCTTGATATTCCGGCTGATACAAATGCATGGATGTATACAGAACCTCAACGTTGGAAGTTGTCTTCAAGTTGAGGAGCATCAATGCCAATACTTCTCTTCCTTTGATAAGTGTGGATGTTCTACCTTCGGAATTGATGCTTGTTCTCAGCTTCATTGCAACATTGTTCCCTTCTTCCTTGGAGTCTGAGACTACCTTAGTCAATGCTAGCTGCTAGACCCAACTTCGCGTCGATGGAATAGAGAATCCATGAGCTTATCTGGGTCAGGATCATCAATTGCTTCTCTGATCCAATCGATCCACGGCTGCTGGTCAGAATCATTTGCCGCAATGATGATTGTCTGTATCAGGTTAGCTTTCCATAGTCCAAGATCATTGATTTTGGGCCACGGACCTTGGATTCCTCTTTCTTGGAAACTTTCGTGGCCACAAAAGCAGGTGAGGATGAAGATGCCGATGCCGCTTCGGACAACTTGTTCCTTAGCTCAGTGTTCAATCTTCTTGCTCTTGCGCTTCTTCACATTCCTCAGTATAGTTTTCAAAAGCTTCTTCATACCATTCGTACATCTCATCTCGGCTACCTCTCAATCGGTGGGCCTCATCTTCATAATGTTTGACGTCGTTTCTCAGGCGTGAGCTCTCCTCTTCGTCTGGCCGGCCCGACGGGTTGGTAACCCTCGTCCATCGCGATTGCCATCCTGATCACGTTCTGTGTACGTTTGGCCGTGACGAAGCTTTGCTTTCATCTGTGCGTTTTCTGACTTTGCTTGCCACAATTCTCTCTCGGTTTCTTGTAGGTTCTCCTCCATCTCCTGGATCTTTTCTTTGACTCTTGCCCCTTCACGACCATCGAAGGCAGGAGTCCTCAAGAGACTCTCTCTCTCTCTCTTCAACACCTTATTGGCCTCAGTGAGAGCAGTGAGAGCAAGATTCGCGTCTTTCAATTGTTGTTGTTCTTCTTTAGCTTGTCGCTGACCGCCACTTGTTGCTTCTTTGAGCGCGCTCAAGGCTTCAGCCATCACTCTCGCCTCATATTGATATTGTTTTGCTCTCATCTCCTTCTCGGTAATCTCCAACTTCTATCCGCGGATCTCGGTCGTTTGATCGAAGTCATGGGCATTCATCTCCGCAGCAGCGCTAGGCTCTGATCCTTTAATCAGTGCAAGTTGTCCACGAAGATGTTCAACCATCCTTCGTTCCTGATACTGTTACTGATGACCGGTGGTCTCAGTTATAAAATTGACCAACCGTCTTTGATGCATTTCACTATCCCATTGCCTCTCTCTCTTACTTCCAACATGTTGCTGTTCTCATCCTGCAGTTCTAGCATCCGCAGTTGGAGCTGATTTGCAACATTGATGACTGCCTCATTCTCTTCCCTCAAGCTTTGGGCACGTCTGTGGGATGCATCAGTGTTCTGATTCTGTTCCTGGATATAGTGAAAAGCACTTTGCATCTCGCTGGTCATATCCCTCATCTTGCATCTTACCTCATCGAGCTGCGAATGTTCTTCATGGCTTTCCTGATCCATCGATTCAGCAAGTCGAAGCTTTTGTTCAAGCTCTTCAATTCCAATGGTTGCTCCTTCATCTTCTTGCATCATTTCCTGTAGGTGATTGTCATGGATTTATTGTGCATCGTCATCTGCGAGAATTCCTCCTGCGATCTCGAATAGAGACGCGTGTATCCAGCATGTAAACAACTGTACTCATCGTGCAAGTACTGTTACGAAAACCCTGGCTGATCGTAATTCTTCAATGAGTTGAATCTCTCTTTCTTCCAACCCTTTTGCATCCTCGATCTCAACTCTCTCAATACTCCTCTTTGGTGATCTTGCAATACTCGTTCTTGGTGATGTTGATCTTGTAAACTTGTAAACCTCTTCAATGTTCTCTTTGCGTTGCCTATTCTTGCATCAGATCCGGTAGCGATCGGCTCCGGTGGCATAGTCATTACTGTAGCATCTGCTGAACTCGCTCCGGTCAATGACCCTGGCGATGATTGAGACATAGGTCCTCCAGGTGTAGCGAAGGAAAACTGTTCACTCTTCTTTTCTCCGGAATTAGACATTGCAGGTCAGTTGTCGGCAATCTTCTCTTTCGGTCTCTTCAAGCTCGCAACCTCAGAGCGGCTATGGCTGATAACCTGCAAGTGGATGTTAACCTTGTAACCCGACAGTTATCAAAGCCATCCTGCGTTCCATGCAAAGCGAAGGCACTCGCGGACCTTTTCTCTGATGGGCGCGCTTGAGCCAAAAGCGGTAAGTCGTCACAAGCATGATGTACAAACGTACAAACTATACATACTATATGCCTGTGGTTGCACTTCCATTGACAGTATTTATGATCATATACAGTCATATACAGTACGCAGGTTTTCTTGGAACACAGGAAGCTGCATTCCACCTGTTTCCCCTACCAGTACCCCTTTGAAATTCATATGCCCTGGTCCTCACATGTCCTGTGTGGAATATGTGGAGCCTTCATTGTGGATCGGCGCCCAACCATGTGTGATCATTGCACACACCACTCCACCCCAAAACTAACAACGTCAATATACATCAATTCACAGCTGAACAAGACCCTCCTGGGCAGTTCCCACGCCCTATCAAACCTACAGTTCGCACGTTGCAGCCCGGCGGCAGATGGCACTGAGACTGATTTCGTAGTGCCAATGATGAAGGTGACGATCTGTGCCAATGGCGAATTTGGCAAGAGGACGCCCAAACCAAGCGTGCAATATATAGAGATGTCCATCAATCTATCTGTCTGTCTGTCTGTTTGTCTCTCTCTCTCTCTCTCTCGCTCCAGCGGGCATGACTCGTTTCTAATCCGCACAACTGGGGAAGGGATGTTTTCTGTGTCCATTGGGATGTTTTCTCTTTTATGAGTGCGTCGATGAGGCCCTGACGTTTTGAGACGCCTCCACACGTCGGTCCTGACATCTGGGCGGGGAAGAGGGCTCCCCGTACACATCCCGACCTGACCTCAGTTAGACATGGGGCTTAAGATGGCTTAAGTCTGTTCAACACGAACGGTTTACAAACAAGAACAGTTACAGTATACCTCTCGTATCCTCAAACTACGACGGGAAGGACCGTGGGTGAGATTCATTTCTCAAACTGCGTGTGGAAGTTTGAAACTGGAGATAAAGAGGAGCTTTCGATCTGAAAGCCTCTCTGCAAACAACGTGAGCTTTAACGGCTGACACTGACAAACTTGAGAGAGGAGGGGGGTGAACGAAAGGTAGCAGGGAATCAGGCGTAATCCGGGAGGAGGTGAGAGGCCCCCCACGGTTGTGTGCTGGAAAAGCGCAGAAAACCGTGTAAATACCGGCGTTTTCTGCCGGGAAGGTGCACAAAACCCTGTAAATACCATAGTTTTGTGCAATTTTGAAGCCTCCAAAAGCCTCAAAAACCCTTTCCGACAAAATCTTTCCTGGTTTTTGGCCTTTTTCCGGTCATTTTTCTAACCGAGACGCATCAAAAACCATCGGTTTTTGCGGTGTTTTTTGCCGGACAGCCACAAAAAACGCTGTAAATTCCATGATTTTTGGTCACTGTTGAGGACTGGAAGAGCTGACCGTTCACCCCGAGGCGCGCCAGGGTGGAGTTGAAAGGGCCCCCCCCCCCGGCCAGCAAACGAAGATGTCGGGGACCATTTCTCAGTGAGATAGGCTCCAGCTCTGGGTATAATACATTTTTGCTAAAGCAAAAGGAAAACTCAGGTAGCGTAACCGCTACCTTTCGTGAAAAGTGAAATCAATTGGGGCCCGTGGAATATGCTGGAACGATGGTGTCTGTTCTATGCTGTGTTTATCTTCTTTTGTAATAGGTTTTTCTCCGCATTCTGGGGCAACCCAAGGGACAACCATCCACAAACGTTGTTGGTTGAGTCTGTGAGGGCATCCCTACCGAGGCAAATGAGCCAACCCAATGCTTTCTCATCTCGACATGGGAAAAGACCAGTCCTCCCTCACTGGATAGTACTCGTAACGTGTGTTGTCCATTCGCTGGGCCAACCTCGGCTGTGCAGTTTGAGTGCAAACCTGCATCTGGCAAAACCTTGAAACATGCCGCTTGTGGTTCTTAATGCTTTTGCAGTCAAAGGGGTTGCTTGTTACAACCCATGGATACCACACCCCTCCCGTAAGATCTGTGCTGAAAGCCTGCTGTGGTTGCTTCTTCGACCACCTGAGCTTGACAACCGTCTTGATATCTTGAATATGTGGAGGAAATCTTCTCTCAAGCGCTCTACTTGCCGCGAACTGAGCACTCAGTATCTGCAATTTTCTCTGACAAACCCACCTCCCCTGATGCTTGTGAAACACTTGAACACTTGTCAGATCGAAGTCCGGTGGGCTTTGCAATGGGATCGCAGCGTCCCATGAATGGAATAGGGCAGGATGTAGACTCAGAAACAGCCCCTATGAAAGCCAATGTGGAGAGTGACATTGGATAAGGTAAAATTGAAAGAGGATGTTGAAGCTCCGACCAGACTTGCCAAGGTGAGACAACTTGTGAAACTGGATCCTTCAGGACGCTAAGCTGCACTGAGGCGACACGTCTTTGTATTTGTCACACTTGCCGCAGGGCTGTGACAAGGTGTCTGTATGGGCTCTGCAGGTCCGAAGTAGTGCAGTGACAAACCACTTCACATCCTCACATCAAAATTACCCAAAGGTTCGCAGGCAAAGAACTCGGCATATACTACGTATAATTAAACCCGTTGTGTTGCTGTACCTCATGCAGGGTGTTGCCACAAAAAAACCACCCAGACCATCACCTCCTCTATACCCTGGCATTGCGGCAACTGGGCTTTGAGCAAGATGTTCTGACCTCCCGGCTGGTCCTTCCGACCAGTGACCCAACCCAGCATCCCACCAGACGACAACGCCAATGGCAAGCTACAATGACAACAGGAACAGCTGTGGTCGCCATAGCGACGACATCAGTGACAGGCCACCAGCAAGAAGTCATGATCACACCGTGCTAGCACGAATGGCAATCAACAACAACGGCAACAACCTGTTGCAAAAGAACACAAACAAACTCAACTCAAAGACATTGACATTCCCACTAAGAAGCCACAATGACACGAGCAATAACACGCCAAAGTGACAAAGGAAATGCTGAGCCACCACTCACTCAAACAACGATGACGCGCCACACTGGCAACTGAGCAAACCTACTTGGTCCGGCTGGAATGGCTCAAAGTCAAGTCGGTCGAAAAGCTGCTGAGCTGACCACGACAGCATTCTTCAAAAGGCGGTTGTTTTCACTAGCAAGGGGTAGCTCAACAGCGTGCGGCCGTTCAAAAAATGTGCTTCGATCAAAGTGAAACAGGAAGAAAAGGTCTAACGAGTTGAAGGAAAACAAGCAAACATAGAAAAGACAAATACACACAAAAAGCAAGGAAGCAGCGGAGCAAGCAAGCAATTGCCTAAAGTTAAACATCTGAATTGTTCTTGTTTGTCATAGCCCGAGGAATGGCCAAAGTTGAGAACTCTGAGCCGAGAGTCCTGGTCTAAAAGGTCTTTGAGCAGGGCCTCCTCAAAGCATGGGGCCAGCTCGTCGGTGGCCACTGGCGCAGCCAGCCCAACCCACAAACATTCGCAGTCGATCCAGCTACATGTCGCAAACCATGAGAAGTTTGCACTGGCTGGCTGGCAGGTGGCCTTCCACTGGCCAACCCAATCTACCTCACTCAGGGCATGAGCAAATTCAAGAATCCTTCCCATATGGAGGACGGGTTTAGGAGTGGATAGTGGGGCAAGCAAACAAACTAAACGCGAGCTTCTCTTCTGGCTGGTGAGAAAAGGCTTTCTAATGCTGTTCAGATTCATACGCCTGCAGATTTGAGCAGCCCTGGCCCTGTCCACCGGCCAAAGTGAATCTGAGAAAGAGGAGGAGCAACAGTCTGCTTGTCCTGAAAATGGCCTAAGTGCAAAGGACAAAGAACTGTGAGGAGCATCTTGGACTATGAATTATGAGGTGCTCCGACTTGCAACTGGAGGCTCTTGGTGAAAAAGGCACTATGCAAATCAAATGGAGCACACTTTGGGGGCAGTTGTCGCACCGTCAGTGTCTAGTGAGTCCTGCACATGCAGGCCGCAAAGGCAACCCTAAAGACACCAAAGCAAGATCTAAGCTCAACATTGAAACTTATGGGAGGGAAAACGCAAATCATGCTACTAGTAACGTTGGAGCCAACCCTGCACCCGGCTAGCCATCTGGGCTTGATTCAAGCCAACCCCCGTTTCATGGGATGCCTCCCGAGCCCCCTTTGCTTTTGACGTCGTGCCATGTCGCTTCAAAGGCCATCTGTGCCACACTGCGGAACCACGCAGTCCGAGCCCATCGCCATGTGTGCTCGAGCCACAGTTCAGCGGAAAACAATCAATGGCGCAGACTCAAAGCAGAATCAGAAGTCAGTGAGGATGCACAAAGTTGCATCTGGATGCCTTGATTCCTAACTCAACCTTGATAAGTTCCTCAAGGGCAGTGCCTCTCCATTCAGCATCGTCGCCAACCGAAACACATTCTTGAGCGGATCCACCAGCCTGAGGCAACACATCTGATGAAACATCGAGAAACATTCCTTTTTTCAGTAGGGATAGTCGGCTAGTCTCTGCGGCGCACTTGGCATTAACGACATCTATGGTGAAGGCATAGCGCGTGTCTCCCTGGCGCTTGGCATGTGAAAACAGCGAGCACATCCAGCAGCATGCAGCTTGCCTGCAAACCATCCGGAATCTGGAGATATAACCTGAGTTGGTGCTTGGACACGGGCCCTGGGATACCTTCAGCCTAGATCGAGAGGCTGCATGGAAGAAGGGTGACAACGCAAAAAAAGCCCTATGGAGCTCCTTTTCGGTGAGCTCACTGCTTGTTGCGTTCCGCCAAGTTGTTGTGATCCACGGAGCAGGTGGTGTCCACGGGGAGATCAATTGTGTAGGCAGGCATGTAGACCGTCGTTGTCAAGGGGCAAATGTAGGTGAACCTCAGTGGCCCGGCTGAATCCGGCCGCTTGGATCGTTCGGTCGTCCACGGACAGTGATAGAGTTTGGGCCAAGTATGCACCCTGAGCCGTGTACCCTGGAGGTGCTTCCACCAGCAGAACAGCTGGAACTAGCTCTGTCCTGGAGCAACTTCACAGTCAAAGGGACGTGTCGATGTGGAAGATCCGCGAGCGTGGCCCTTGCCCTTGGAGGTTCATTCTCCCAATCATTCTCTACTTCAGAAGGGCTGCAACTCTTTCCTGAGGGGAATTTTCTATTTGGACAGCAGGAAACTGATGCGTGCTACAAGATGCTACAAGTAGGTAATGGGCGCATGTGGGCACACTCATGAGAATTGATGCTTGGCATCAACACAGGTCACTGCATGGATTCATTTTCAGCAGCCCGTCATCATCGATTTGCCGAGATCGATCGACATAACTTACTGTCAGAGTTATGCTGGTCCCGGAGGCGGTGGCTTGCAGGAAAGGCATCACCTTCGCAAAGGCTGCATCAGGGCCATCAGGATCACTTATAACTTGGGGATCAAAAAATATCACCATCTAAATCTAAACCTCTCTGCACAACCACTACAAGTGCAACGCAGCACAACGCAGAATGCAACACAAGAAACACTGGACTCAACCAGGTGAATGAACCAAGTGCTAGCCGAGTCAGTCAGGCCTCCATTGTTGTTTCGAAGACCTGACTCGTCGCCGACTGCCCATAACTTGTCACCGGCGCCACGTCCAATGCTTGCTGTGTGACAGCGTGCTTGCCACGTCTGTTGCCGCCCAGGCACGAAAAGGGTTGGATTCTGCCAGCCTTCTGCCACAACGTTGAACGGCTCAACCTGAATCAAGGCACCAATTCTGCAAAATTTGCCATGTGAGCTCATCAATGCTTAAATGAAATGAGCCACCCTTGTGTTGACGAGGACTTGGGTCTTGAATCCCGTCGTGCCCTTCGATGCAATGTAGCGCCAGCTGTCCGGAGGAGGGTTTCCAGTTCTGCGATACCTGCCACAAATCACACATCCACTCCGGCTCGGCAGTGCCTCCAACTCTCTTTCGGAATTGCCGTGTTTCTGAGAACTCAACTGCTCGATCCACCATGCATTTGGCACAGGCCTCATCCAATTAGGCTGGTCAGGTTGGCGAAGGGGCTCTCTTGACAGTGGCACATGCGCTGAAGCTAGGGGGCAGCAGTTTCCACTACTGACCATTTTGTCCGACACTTCATTGTTCAGCTAGCTACGCCACATCTCTCGCACCGGAAAGGAAGTCGCAGTCGCAACTGTAGACAGATGTACACTGCCAAGCCATGACACTAGCAACAAGGGCATCGCTACTAGTAACAAGGGAATCGCTACTAGTAACAAGGGAATCGCTACTAGTAACAAGGGCATCGTCGCTACTAGTAACAAGGGCAACGTCGCTACTAGTAACAAGGGCATCGCTACTAGTAACAAGGGCATCGCTACTAGTAGCAAGGGAATCGCTACTAGCAACAAAGGCATCGCTATTAGCAACAAGGGAATCGCTACTAGTAACAAGGGCATCGCTACTAGTAACAAGGGCATCGC